>JAPXFQ010001662.1:1230000-1605000 GCA_028564705.1 Apricaphanius iberus
GACAGTGATGGTGTGGACACAAAAAGTGTGCCCCGTATCACTTTTACTGAAGTTTTAAATCAACATCTGCTGACGTCCGAGCAGCATGTCTGATAAGCAGCAGACCGCAGGCTAGTTACCTGACGAGAGAAACCAACCAGTTAATGAGGTGATATGAGTTTTTTCCATGATAAAAGGAACAATATGTATAATGGTAAGAGCACAATTTCAAATTTTAGCAGGTGTTTATCCAGTATTTTTTTCTTATGCCTATAATGTTGCAGAATTATAAATACATTTTTTAAAGAACATTATCATAACTGTAAAAAGAAATACTAGTTGCACCAGTTAATCAGCCCTGAGTTGGCCTATGTTCCCTGATGAGTTATTGGTAGGTATGATACACAAAACAACTGCATTTGCTTTTGCCATTTATTAAAATAATTAAAAATCCAAATTAAACTATTTTCAGTCCATAAACACATTTGTTTATGTTGAACAAAAATAAAGTGAAGATTTTAGACTTGGCCTTCCTTCATTTTTTAGCTGATGCAAAACATTAAGTAGATTTTGCAATTTTATATCAGGCAAAAATGGTACTGGTCAAAATCCGACTCAGAGGCGTCAGGAAAAGCAAACAAAAAAATAGTATCAGCTAGAATGAGGTTGATCAGTTTTAAAAAGTTTGAACAAATTAAAAATTTTAGCTGTAGAAAGAAGCAGCGATTTCTCTATTTTACATCAAAGTAACAATCATATTGTAAATTTTTGCTTAAAATTTCATTGTTACCAAACTCTCATGTCTAACCTTTATTAATTCATATATTTACCCAAAATATGACTCAGTAGAGCGAGAATGTGTGTGAGCACAGAAGAGTCCCACTCATTACAAACAAAATCCATTAAATGAAAGAAGAAAAAAAATACCATAAAAGTTGTATTAGCCACCAACAATGCTTCACAGCTGTATGACTTGCCCAGAATAAAATACATGATTGCTGGAGGAAAATTTTGCCACATCACCATTGGAGAAAATTGTGTTCGTGACTGAGAAAAAGCACAATAGCAAACAAATGTCAGCGACTATTTACACTTGAAATGAAAGTTAAATGCAATCTTGGAGCAAGTAAACTCCCTTTTCTGACAGTGATTACAGTACGATCTAGGGCATATGACACTCAAAAACAAAGAAGAAAGGGGAAGCCAGACATTTTGAGACAAAGATGCAGAACATTTACATACACAAAAAAAAGTAAAGTAAACGGAAAGAATTGTCTGATAAGGAATCTGAGTGAGAGCAGGGCAGGGGGTAGCTAACCTTCAGTACAGAAATAAACCATCAGCAAGTCTATTTTTTTTTTCAAAACCAAACTGCAAATGAGATAGATTTGAAGTCAGCAGCTGCAGATAAAAAGTATTAGACTGTTAGAAGGACTGATAAGAATCTATCAACAAAGCTGAATTGTCAGGAGATAAATGTTGACTAATACTGCTACCGGTAAGCATGCGACACTGGGTGAAGATATGCAATACTAACGCATGCCGTACTGTATAATGAAATAGACCTGGGTACAGGGGAGTGAAATGGCCTGCGGTCAGGCAATCGGCCTTATCAAAAATACCCAACGGAAAACTCTGATGTATGTAAACTGAAGGCTGATGTTACATGAGCTGCAGTTGATTCTACACTAATCTGCTGCAAAGATCTTAGTAAATGAGACAAAAGCTGAGTGGATTTCTTGATTCACTGTGGTTTTCCTAAACAGCAGTAAATCAGATGGAAATTACCTGCTTGGTTCCAGACTAGATTTTCCAAACAGATTCACCATTTAACAGAAAAAGAAACTTTGTGAGCAACAAAAGTGAAGTAAGCACGCAGTTTTACCTGAAAGATAAAGAAAAGTCTTCATGTGTGTGTTCATTTGTGTTGTACAACATCAGGTAAAATAGTAGGCAGGATAAAGTCACAGTCACATTCAGACCAATTATGCTGATCTCGTATTTTTCTCATTGTACTTTTACAAGCAGGTGTGAAAACTGCACTTAGGAAATCAGTAAAGAAATAAACTTTGAACTGCAGAAATTCTGGTTCAGATTAGCAGCCAGAGTATTTGAGACCATATAAATGAGATGTGCCTCAGACATACACCCTTTCATAGCCCAAAGCTATGCACAAAATTCACATAAAAATAACAGACGAATTTTATTTGGACATATTAGCAAGTAGCACAATGTGGACAGGAAGCAAAATCTAATTTGTTTTTTAAAAGAATAATCAAACCTTCAAAGTGGCAGATTTATTCAATATGATATCCTTCTACAGGCCAAATTATTCTTCAGATAAAATAGACCAAATACTCAAAAATCAGACCAGCTACAATTTACACGTTTTCTTTGCAAAATCCTTCAAATTTTGAAGAACATCTTGATATATATTTTTAATTAATGCTCAATATTCATTTTTAAAACTAAACAAACAGCACAAATGAAGAATAAATACTTTGTGATATTTACGCTAAAGGTCGTTGATGCTGAATGGCGAGGGGAAAAAAAACATTACATCAGCTCATTATCAATCAACCGGGGAACTCCTTTTTTAATTATATTTTTGACAAATTTCATCAGGCACACAGCTGAAACATCGCCTCAGGTGTTTTACATAAAGTCAAAACTCATCTGAGCTGTGATTGATAAGCGAAGGTCTGGGTGACAGGAAGCATCAAACCTTCTCGTCCTGCTGAGTCAAAGCAGCCGCGACTTCAAAACTCAAAGCGCTGACATCAGAAGCCAGCAGGTTTCATTTACCAGCTGCCTCACGAGCCAAAGCTGCAAAATGCGGTGAATAATTTCCTAATTATTTTGACACTGGGAAACTCAGATGCACATGTTTGCAACAGGAGCTATCTGCAGCCTTTTTAGAGCTTTAACTGGCAGTCAGACAAAGTACGAGTAGTAAGCGGGTCTGAACATTACAAACTTTCGGTAACAGAACAGACCGCAAGGCTGTACTGCTGCCTGCACCACCCCACTCATTTTGTACCCGTTTAAATCAACTCAACCACCGCCTATCAGTTTCCACTGTGTCATGGCAGAAAGACTTTTTACCCTTTCGCATTAAAGAAAATCGTCCAAATTTAGGATTTCCCAGAAAAACAGTTAAAAAAGACTCATTTCGCCCTAAACCAAGAACATGTGCTCGTTATCTGAAGACAGACTTTCAAGTCTAAAAAAGAACAAAAACATTAAAAGACAAACTTGAGCCTAAACAAGGCTGCACAGACCACAGACGCAGTGGGGATGATGATTTTTGGGGGCCCTTTTGTAGCAGACTAACTTGCAGTAAGAAGCAAAAAGAATGCAAGATCAAAATCCCTGCCTTGCCACCAACTATGGGCCACTAATACAAAGACACGATATGCTGGGACAGTACGAGAAAAAAAAAAAAGAGATTGCATCCTTGAGATATGAGCAAAAAGAGGACACAGAGTAATAAAATAAAAAGTGCGATCACAGAGTCGAGAGAAAGCCAGGTGCCTTGAAAAAGTTTTTTGCTTCGAATAAACTATCCGTGACAAATGGGTGTTTTCCTGTATCTGAACTGCAGGCAGGGCTGGGATAAATAACAGCTGATTGCTCTAATAGATGCTATCTTTTCCAGCTTTTTACAAACAATGAGATTTAAAGCGATCGCAAACAGAAATGAAAGCGATTGGAAATTAAATAAATGGAGGCTGCAATTCCAGATGAAAGAAATGTTTTTTAAACCTCCCTTTGGAACGCGTCCGCAGACGGTTTAGTCCAAAAGGACACTTCAGTGTTGCACTGACACACTCGACAAGCGTCAGCCGAGCGCACTTATGAGAAACAGCTCCGGCAAGGCATCCTATATATCTAATTATTTAGCATATAATGTTACAAAGAAGGAAAGGGCAACACTAAAAATTTACTTAAAAACGTGCCCAATTTTGTAAAACGGGGTAAATAAATATTCATAATCCTTCTCCAGGGGGAGGGAATTTGCCCTACATTTTTGAGGATTCAGCCTTAGTATGAACAAAAAGTCACATTATCAAAAAGGTAGAGTTTAGGGTCACATTGAGGTTTTTAATTGATCTCTTAATCTACTTGATATACTAGTA
Organism: Apricaphanius iberus; assembly: GCA_028564705.1. NCBI lineage: Eukaryota > Metazoa > Chordata > Actinopteri > Cyprinodontiformes > Aphaniidae > Apricaphanius > Apricaphanius iberus. The sequence continues at coordinate 1,234,119 of JAPXFQ010001662.1, forward strand.
AAACCGAATTATAGTCCAAACTTCACATGGAAACTCATGTAAAGAGGTAAATAAAGGGAACTAGTGCAAACTTTTATCAGTCTATAGTGGGCATGAGCCAGTTTCTGGAATCGTTCAAGGTTTAAAAACGTTTCCTACCATACGCTTCTCATGGTTTGAATTGTTTTTAATGAGAATCTGGAGAAAATGGCCATACTTTTCTCTGATAGGAAGAATAATGAACAGCTACCTCTAGCCTCCCTTTTGCTGTGTACTGCCAATCAGCTGGGTGACAGGTTTCTTCTAATTTTCCTTCCTTACAAGGATTCAGCTGATTGGAAATATCACCAGTCATGAAGCACACAAACAGTCATGGTGCTGAAACTAAAGGAGTGACTTCCAATAACTTCTATTGTTTTAAAACTATTGTTTGAAAGCTTCAAGCATCATGTCTGTTTAGCTGCAAATGCAATGTGTTGCAGATAACCTTATTAATCAACCAGTCCTTATCAGGTTGTTATGCTCCCAGTTTTACTCTGTATGAGAACAGTAATCCCAGAGTCAACGCAATGCAGCTCCACCCACCCATACTGGTTCAGCTGGAGAGAGCAGATATTTACTCTGCTGAGTCCAGAATGTTGATAAATCCCACACGTTCGAAGCTGTTGCTGGCTGATCCTACCTGTGCTTAAATGTAAGTGTTAAAAAAATGATGTCCAAAATAAATGACTGCACACTAAAAAAACGAACACTGATTTCACTATCAAAATCTTCTGTCACCACCCGCCTCGTTCACAGGGTGTGCGCCTGTCTGTGACAGATGAACAGCCATCACGTCTCAGTCTAAATTGGACTCTCAGAAATACAAAAAGGAGTTGGAATAGAACCCTGACTCAAAAAACTGGTTGAAGCTGTTTGTTGGAGATGTTACACAGGACTACTGCCTGTATTTAAGGCTGATTTTTATTCAAAAATTAGTGATACACAATAAAGCACCACTACTCAAAATCCTATTGAAAAGGCAACAACTTAAACCAGCTCTACCAAATAAAGCCACCGAAGGACATTCAATACCGAAGGCAAGGCAAAGCAACTTTATTTTTACAGCATACTTTCAATAACAAGGCAATGCAAGGTGGCCATATCACCCAGCCCTAGTATAATGGATGCGCTGAAATGACGAGATCAAAATAACATGGCAGCCCGCAAAATCACTTCATTTGTTCCTCGTGTCTTCCAGAACACCAAACCATCAATAAAACACAGGAAATACATCCCAGCTATAGTTGAGCGGGATGTTCCTGACTTTCCCTCATTCTATGTATTCCATTTACATCTCTCTCTCTCTCTCTCTCTCTCTCAAAACTTTCTCTCTCCTCTGAGTTTCACCACAAGAGAGGCTTCACATATTGCAGCCATATGAGTGAGCCATGGCTTGTCTCCGCACTCCATACAGACACATGCATAAAAAAGAATAAGCGCTTTGCTGTCTCCCACTCTGTCTCGCACATACATCCACAAAAGAGTTTTTACAAGCAATAGGCCGTCTTTAGGAAGTTGTCAACTGTTTTGACGTTTAATAGCAGCTACGAACAAGCCAGTGAGAAACAATGGTATCCAGTGTCCTGAAAGTGGGACGTTTTTTTCTTTACCACACTAAACATACTTACTTTGAGTGTTTTCAGTTAAAGAGATTTGTTCAAGTTGTAACATTTTCCCTTATTGTAAAAGTGATTGGAATTTATTTAATTTAGTTAAAGTGAAATTTTAAGGACCGTGACGGGCAACTTTAATTACAAGTTTCAGCAGATTTGGAAGTTGATTAAAAGTATATTATTTTCATTCACCTCAAGTCTCAAGAATAAATCCCTCAAATCCATGGCAACTTTTCAAAAAGAATTACAAGAATAGAAAAAAAGAACAGACATGGACATTTAAGGAACTGCTAAGAAATTTGTCATTATTACATGTGCAGACCGCTGGAAAGCAGATGTGGAAACAGTAAAAGAAAAACAGTTGGAGCTGAATTTTTATTACAAACTTTACATGAGGGTAAATAAGAGTTTCTGTAATTTGAAATAACTTTGACAAGTGCCTGTAAATGTTTTTTTTTAGTTTTTTTTTTTAAGTATAATAAAATTGCAGAAATTAAATGTGTTGCATAATAATCTGAAACTTTACATTTAGGCAGGCGTTAACATGAAGCAGGCAAACTAATGCTTTAAATTAAACCCATAAACTTTAATTTCACTTGGAATTAAAAGATGGATTGATTTACCCTGCAGAAGTCCCCCCAACTTTCCCAACTCTCTATTTGCTTTGGGAGAATTTTATCAGTTAGAATCTAAAATGTACGTATCCAAAATCCCACTTTTTAAAATAATTTGCTGAGTTTAATCTAAATTAGCTAACTCAAACTAACTGAAGTAATAGGTTTTATAATTCACCAATAAAGATTATCTGTTGAATACAAGCGAAGTGAGTTGTTTTAGACTTTTAGGAGAAATCTAAATTGGGAAACTTCTTAAAGGACTGAGGTAAAAGGAGAAATATGAAGCTTCCATTGCAGGACAGAGACTGACTCTTAATGTGACATGAGTTGTTATTCAATTTCTTTACACAGTAAGTGCAAAACTGAATCGACGTGAACGTTAACTAAACATGATGAACTCAGACTGAAAGTTAGAAACACAAAGAAACACACAGCCAAATTGAAGGGAGCTGTACTGTATATGTAGTTACACAAGACTCTTAGTCTGGAATTAACTACAATTCATCTTCTAAAAGAAATCAAAATGTGGTGTTCCTTAATAATTTACTATCTTGATAGTCTTTGATAGTTTCTATCAAAAGTGTGATTGACTTGCCTCCTGAAAGATATTTTTTGTCAAAATACTCCACTTACACACTGTAGCCTTTTAATATGAACTGGAAAAACAAATAAAATAAATAAATAAAATAAAAGCTTTCTCCTTATCATATAATTAGATTTAAAGCAAGAAATTCCTGAACTAGATGGTAAATCTGATTTTTGGTCTGATAGACCTTTTTATGATATAAGACATTTTTCATCATCGGCAGTGACCCCTCCAGGCTCTATGTTGGTTACCTTTGGGTTTGATTTCAGAGAGAGAAGGTGAGGTATCTATCTGCACATTTTAAACCACACTTAAGATGTAACATCAGTTTATATTAAAGCAAAGAAGGGTAGTTTATAAAACAGCTTACATGACAATATCAGGGGCTACAAGATTTTCTATTCGTTCTCGAGGACATTTTTTGTCACTCAATTTCAAAAATGCACATTTTCATGTGCTGCACAGCGTGCAACAAAAGTTTGATTTTAAAACTATTCGTGCATCTTTACTTGAGTAATTTAGAAACTCTGAGATTGAGCATAGGAAAGGTTAAGAAAAGGTTACACAGGAACGCATTGCTTAAAATAAAAAAAACTTAACTGAGGAAAAGTTGCAATTTAGAGAAATTTTCTCATTTTCAGCTGCTATTCTGAAAGATCTACCTTATAAATATGTCATTCACATATTTTTTTAAAGTATTTTCTTCAGAATAGAAGCATGCATTTTTGAGCATTTTTTTCCTACTTTTAAACAAGTGAGTATAATTGTATGGGGAGGTTTAAACAGAAGCTTAGCAGGCCTACATTACGTTTAAACACATTACCGAGGGGGTTATCTGTTTAGTAAAAGCAAGGCACGTTGTTTTGAAGAGTTTTCGGTGGGCTCCGATTTGGAAAACTCTGGTGGAGGACTGTTAAAAAAAAAGAAAGCTTCCTTGCCTCATTGTGCTGCCTTCACATACCCTGCTGTCCCCACAGAGTTGTCATGCCTACCCAGCACCCTTATCTCAAAGGAACATCACAGTTAGTTACGACGAGAGGAGGGGAGGTGAAGGGGTGGAGGGTAACTTATTAAAAGTTGAGTAGAAATGCAACTTGTAACATTAAAAGTCCGGTCGAAGCAAATATATTTTATATATATGAAATAAATTAATTAATTAAATAAATAAATAAATAAATAAATAAATAAGAGTTGAGCTGAGCAAGTGTGCACTTGTTTGCTTTAAGGTTGATAAGGGAGGATGTGTCGACAACTCAACATCCACCACGCCGCTCACCAACAATGAAAACAGCGCCATATCGAATAAACAACAGTCCTGTGATGTGTAAATCCCACTTTCTGACGCTTTTTAGCCCCAATAAACATCAATGAACTGAAGGGTGAGATGTTGGTTGTGTGCTTGTTTGTTTGTCTTTAAAAGCTTGTAACACTTTCCGTTCAACTCCGCGACGTGCGTCAGAAATCTGAACTTGAGTATCAAGTTTGCGGCGTGAAAAGTTATCAATGAAACAGCACAACACAAGCCAGTAGTTACACAGGAGCTACTTTGTAGCGACAGAAATCACCCTGGAGTTTAGCCGACTGCAATAAGAATCAATCAGGACACTACTTCTAGTAAACTTACAACCCAGAACTTTAAAGAAAGAAGAAAAAAACGAGGAAAAGCACAAACCTACTTGAGGCGACTCCACGTTTCCCCCCCTTTACTTGCTTTCTGCTTGTTGTTGGCTTCAAACTTAAATCAAAGCAGTAGCTTGTCCCCGGTAGCAGCAGCACTTACAGCAGAAATCAGCCCCCCCACAATTCGCATTAGTGTGGCGTTTGGGTGTCCTAAGCTAAATGTAAATTGCCATGTGAATTCAAAGCGGTGCTCCCTCCTCTCTTCTTCATTCAACAGCAGATTCCCCCTCCACTCCCCCCCTCTCTCGTTTTCTCTCTCTCTCTCTCCCTCTTCTCCTCACACCGAAGCTGCTGCTGCTGCTCAGGCCGTTAGTTACATAAGACGCAAACCGACCGCTGCCCGTCGTAAAACTACTAACAGCTACATTTTGTTCCCCCCTCCCACCCCGCTACACCCCTTCATAATCGCTTCCTTTTCGGACAACCACATTTCATCGGCTGACTCGTCTGAGTGCACATCTCTCGCCGTCTGCAACTCCAAATCACGTATCGCTTGGTTTGTAGAAATATAATTTGGAGTAATAGTAATTAAATCAAAGGAGAAGCTCTTGCAGAGATAGTTGTATGTATGGATGCTTACCTGTTGATCAAAATAAGCATTAGGCTCTTTTCTCTCTCAGTGTGTCTCTTTCAGCAGCCTGTAAAGATGGTGGCTGTCTGGCTGGTTCGTCTCTTTGTGGGCTTTTTTTTTTGTTTGTTGATGATGTCGGACGGGGTGACTGTGTCTTGGCTGTCTCTTTTTTTTTTCTTTGGTCAGAGAGAGAGGGGGAAGCGAGATAGTTAAAGGCTTCGCAGCAGCACTTAAACTAGGCTAATGCCGACTGATTAGTGGGTGAGTTTGGATCGGGTGTTGCTATATTCCCGACGTTGTAGTTAGTTTGTTATTCATGGAGTTGGTGGTCAGAGCAAACCAAAGCAGGCCAGCTCGTTATCTTTCCTTTTTTTTCTTCCCTTTTCTATCAGACTAGTGTTATCGCTGTGCTGTGACAGGACCTCTCCGCCTGTCTCTCTGTAGGCATTACGTCAGAGGAGGAAGACACAGCAGCTCTATTAATATCAAGAAGCCACCCGAAGTCTCACTCTTAAAGTGACACACACTGTTATCTCTCCCTGATTTACACAGGTGATGAAGAACTAGATTAAGAACACAGAATAAAGTTAGCCGTTAGTAAAATCACTCACCCAAACAATAAAGTGGATTGCCTGTAGTTGCATAGTGTAACTTTTTAATAAATAATTAAGTAAATAATTGTATAAAAGCGCTACCCTTATTATCATTCACCAACATTTAGATGTCTAACTGACAGCTCTTTGATGTTGTTATAGTAGGAATTTTTTTCAGTGTTTGCAGCATCTCTTAACAATCAGCTCAATCAACTTTAGTTATAAAGAATGCAATGAAATGCAGTTGAAAGTGCTATACAAAATTAACTCCACATATATACCCCCTATCATATCCCCATGTATGCTCCGAAGCAACATGAAAATGACATTAAAATAGACAATAAAATAGGCACTAAAAAGGAAACTGGGCTGAACCCCGATTACCTTAGGGCTGTATGGAAGAAATTAGGGATGCAACGATACCACTTTTTTCAAACCGTTACGATACGGATACTACGGATCGGAATACCTATCGATACCGCGTACCGATACTTCTACCAGACACACAAAAAAAAGAAATGAATTGGATTGGATTTTTTTTTCTTCTCTGCTTGATACAACAAATGATGGTGAATTAGATAAAAATAAAATATGAATAATATTTATGAATATGAATAAAAATGACAACTAAACAAAAATTTAAAAGTTAAAAATTACCGTTTTCTGTGAAATCAGTGCAGTTTCCACAGTTTAATTATAACATAGCAGTATAAGTAAACTGTTAATTAGTATATTATAATAAAAGTATATAAAAATAACATAAATTTATCAATTTAATTGCTATAATTGTAACAGTTTTAACAGTAGAATTTATACAATTTAACTGTTAACATTTATACCATTAACTACATGGTATTGGTTAACTTTAACCGATACGAGTAGATTAGATGGTATTCGGGTCAATACCAGTATCGGTACATCCCCAGAAGAAATAAAATCTAAGTTGAATCAGTCTTCTTTTATGGTAAATGGCCTGCATTTATATAGCACTTTACTCAGTCCCTATGGACCTCAAAGCGCTTTACACTACATTCAGTCATTCACACACACTGATGATGGCAAGTTATGTTGTAGCCCCAGCTGCCCTGGGGCAAATTAACAGAAGCGAGGCTGCTGGCACCACCAGTAGGCAACGGGTGAAGTGTCCCAAGGACACAACGACAGACCGTCAGAGCTGGGGCTTGAACAGGCAACCTTCCGATTACAAGGCAAACACCCAACTCCTGAGCCACAGTCGCATTTATTGATCTAATAACCCTGAGTTATTAGCATGTACAATTATCCATAAGATTGTTTTTTCATGTTAACTTCGCCCCACAAAGAAATTTGCCTTCGCAAATTCACCTCAAGGATTCTCGTAGGACAACTGACCTGCAAAAATTTTCATTGCAAAGGTGGTGACCTTCTGGTGACCCAAGCCAAAGCAATCAGCACCAATTGAGGTGTTTTAACCAATCAAGTTACACTTATTTGATCACAGTTAAGTGTTGAACACATTTAACAGCTAAGAGACACGCCTGTGGTCCAGTACAACAGACTGGTGATATACAAAAAACTAATTTGATTGGCTAAAAGCCACTAAATTTGATCCAGCACTGATTGCATTGGCTTTGGTCACCAGAAGGTCATCACCTTTGCAGGTGAAATTCTTGCTGGGAAAAAAACAAACCAAAAAAACAATCATATACATGATTGCACAGAATACAAATTCAGTGTTAGAAAATGAATATCTAAGAAAGTCTGATTGTAATGACTATATTTCATCCAAAGGGTTGCATCTTCCCAACTTTCCAGAGACTTACAACATTTTTCATACTGAAAACATATTAATTGTTTAATGTAAAACTGTATTTCGTTGTATTTATTCAATATTTACACAAAAATGGTATAGATAGATAGATAGATAGATAGATAGATAGATAGATAGATAGATAGATAGATAGATAGATATTCTCCTAAAAATTCTGACAAACTAGATGAATGTACCATTAAATTCAATGTTTAATGTTTGAGGGAAAAAAAAGATTCTCTCAGAACTATAAAAGGACACATGTACTATAGTCATTTCAAAGCTCAAATACCAAACCTCGTCGATACTATAGTTTAAAAAAATGTAAACTGGTAATGTCTCTTTTAATCTAACGTGTATTTGGTGAAGAGCCTATCTACTATCAGAATATTCCTTTTGACAACTCTGAACAAAATAGTTTTTAGATTTCATGGCAAGTAGAGGATCTTGAATACCAACTAAAAAATGAAATATACTTTTAAGGATTGTAACAGCTTTCTTATATGAACTAATTTTATTAAAATTATTACAAACACAACTTTAAATAAAATATAAGACTGTAATCGTCAAACACACTCCTTCCATTGAGTGGCATCTTAATGTTGCATGACTGTTATAGCCGATGCACCACTTAGTCTAAATGCTTGTCTTTAGCGCACCCTTTGTTGAAAACAGGGACTTACTCTTTACAAGTATTTAAAAAAAAATTTTAGTATTTGACAAATTGCAAAATATTCAATTAGTCTTGCTAAACAAATGTTGCTGTTAGGTTTTTTTCCTATTTTAAGCTGGAGACAGTGACATTTTTAAGCTGTAGAAGTTACTTCAGCATCAAGTTGAAACCATAATTGAGCTGTATCAATAGACTTCTGTAAGTTCAATTATGGTTGCTGTACATGTCATCCAAAACAAAAAATTGCTAATAAATCAAGACTTGTAAATGTAAAGGTGAAAAAAATACTGTGAATCACATTTTTATTTTTATATTTATCTATTTTTATTTATGTAGTTATTTATGACGTGTCAATAATGCAGAGGTGTTTCAGGAAGTACTATTAATAATTAAATAATATGACCTTGTAAGCTCACTGGAAAAGCAGACGGTCGGTTTTCCAGTGAGCTTCCCTTCATTCCCTTCAAAAGCTTCCTCACCTCATTACCGCCTCAAGGAGGAAGCTACGGTGAACTTTTTAGAGTTTTTTTTTTCTCTAACACTGGCCTTCAGAAGCCAAAGCTATGAGGGGTTTTTGCCAACAGAGACAGTTCTGCAGCCTGCAGGCATACAAGCAGTTGCTGCTGCTACTGGATCCAACAATTTTAAAAACTGGTGAAGGCTCTGCAAAGCCCACAGGGAAAAATAATGAGGAAAAAAATAAGAAAAGTCAGTTTGGATTAATATAATATCCATATTTTGCTGTAGGTCAGCTATAAAATTATCTATGTAAAATGTCCAAATTTTATTCTTGTCCTTTTTTTTTCTGTTTTGTGTGGTCTCCTGTTTCACCTAAGTAAACAGTCAGAGCAAATGAGAATTATGAGGTCAAATGAACTGGCCAAGGAGCACACAGAGAGAGAATTCTGGCAAGGCACAGATCTGGCAAAGTTTACAAAAGAATTTCTGTGGCACTTAAGGTTCCTAAAAGCACAGCGGCCTCCATAATCATCAACTGGTAGAAGTTTTGGACACCCACAACTCTTCGTAGACCTGGCCATCCAGCTAAACTGAGCAATCGTGGGAGAAGAGCCTTGGTAAGAGAGGTAGAGAAGAACCCAAAGATCACTGTGGTTGATCTTTAGAGATGCCGTAGGGACATGGGAGAAAGTTCTACCAAGTCAACTATTACTGTAGCACCCAACCAGTCAGGGCTTTATGGCAGAGTGGCCCAGCGGAAGCCTCTCCTCAGTGCAAGATATATGAAAACCCACATAGAGTTTACCAAAAACACATGAAGGACTCCCAGACTATGAGAAATTAGATTCTTTGGTCTGATAAGACCAAGATTGGGACTTTTTGGCATTAATTCTAAGCAGTATGTGAGGGAAAAAAACAGGCATTGCTCATCACCTGCCCAATACAATCCCTACAGTGAAACATGGTAGGGGAGACTCATGTTGTGGGGGTGTTTTTCAGCTCCAGGGACAGGACGACTGGTTGCAATTAAAGGAAAGATGAAGTACAGATATATCTTGGAAGAAAACTTATTCCAATGAAACATGTTATAACTCTCAGCTTGAAAAGTTGTGGAGAAACATCAAATTATAAAAGAAGGCCAATGTGGTTTTAAGAGCTAAAAGAACTACATTAATGGCAATAATTGAAGCAATTGAAGAAATCACAAATGCAGTAGATCAGAAAAAGTTTTGCCAGTATCTTTATTGAACTAAAATGCTTTTGATACTAATAATAACTCAATTCTATTAAGTGAAATGAAAGAAATATTGAATCCGAGGGGTAGCCTGAGATTGGTTAAACAGTTCTCTCACTAGGAGGAGACAGTATGTAAATAATCTGACCCTATACATCAGAAAAACTTGGAATTGCTTGTGGTGTTCCCCGGGGGTCATTGTTAAGACCAAAACTGTTCAAAGATGTGTATATAAATGATATCTTTAATGTATCTTGAGTACTTTTTGTAAATGAAACAAATATTTTTCTTTTAGTGTAGTGATAATTATAGCATCCTTGTGAATACTGTGAACAAGGAACTGAATGTTAAAACAAATGTGGATGGTCATGAACAAACTGTGCTTAACCGTAGGAGAAAAAATAAATCAATGGCTGCGTTTGAATTTAGCCTATAATCCCTTAAAAAACAGAATATTAGCAATAACCTGGTCATGCATGGCCATTTAAACCCTGCAAAACCCCAAATATGCTCATATTCAGTTTTTTTTAGAACTCGATTATTACACCTGGGCTACCCCTTTTCTAACCCAAATTTTTGGTCATGTAAACGCATATTGGCATATCGCCATCTGATTTGTGTTCTGCGGTATCTTGGTCTTTTGAGTAGAGGAACTTCTTGTATGCACCCTCTGGCATTCAAACTCCATATATACGGGAGTAACTCTCTCTGCTCTCGCTATCTCTACTCATGCATGTAAACGGGTTGTCTTGAATGTTTCAGATATCCGAGTAGTGACCTTAACCTGACCATAACCTGAATATTGGCTGCATGCAAACGTAGTCAGTGATGTTTGGTAGTCTGAAAATGAATTCAGATTTAAAAGTAATTGGCAGAATCCGAATCTAAAATATAACTAAGAATACATTTTTGGGAATCTTAATTGATTATAAATTGTTATGGACATCTCATGACAGACACATAACAACAAAGATCTCCAAAAGCTTCTCAATTTTAAACAAAGTTAAACTATACTTGAATAGAAATGTACACTCAAAAAAAAACAAAAAAAACATTTCTACATAACTGATTTGGGTTGATTTAGCAATAATGAAATTTGTTTAGTGAACTAAATGTAAACATGTTGGGTCAACCTAATACATTTGGGATACTTTAATGCACAAAAATAATCAGCAGGGGATGGGATTTAAACTCAGAAAAGGTCCTCTGTTTTCTGAGCACCTGCACTAACCCATTGGCTACACAATAACTCAAACATTTTGTATATAATAATATACATATATCACTTCATTTACAATGTTAACTAAAAATTATTATAATATTATAAATACCTGCCAATTCCCTTTTTTCATGAAAAAAGTGAAGGAATTGTATTACTGAAACCATTATAATCACGTTTAGTTAACACTGGAAATTAAGTTGTGCCTTACAGCAACCTGAGTGTATTAGATTGACCCAACAAGTTTACGTTTAGTTCACTCAACAGAATTCTTTATTGCTAAATCAACCCAATTTAGTTGGGTGGAAATTTCTTTTTTTGTGGGTGTACTTCGTCCTCTTTATATTGTACCCTGGTACTCCCATACTTTATGCATTGGTTTAAATTGGGGGGGAATTTTTCATTGCCACTGTTGGTACAGTAGTAGCAGTTTAAAAGTTCTCATTCAGAGTAAACGCCGGACGAATGGCGTGCCCTTTCCAGCCCATTAACAGCAGAGTTCCCTCCAAATCCCAGTGGCCGGAGTGGCCTCCCTCTTTCTCGTGGGAGTGTCAAAGTTTTACTGCAACTCCACCCATTAATTGAAATACAGAGTATGACCAGGAGATGGCGCTTCTCTCACAGAATTCTCATCGACATGATGTTATTATCAGTATGCACGTACACTGAAGAAAAAGCCGAGCTGGTTGCGCAAACCATTTTGGATGTAAAAACACAAACTGCTCACTTTTTTGTAATTAACCTGCTTCTTCTATTGTCAAAGTTTATCATAGGCTCCATAAACTTAAGTTCTCCTAACACAGGCCAAACTTCACCAAATGAGTTCTGTAAAACATTATAACAATTAGCCTTAAACGTTAATTCTGTAAACAATTTGATTTATTTCTATGAACCTAAAGTATATCTTTTTTTTAAACCTAATGTACTTTCCTTTAATTTTGTGATAAACTCGTGGTTTTTTATGTTATTGTTGTTGGATGAAAATGACAGAGTTCCACAACGCAAAACAACGTAATAGCCTATTTATAATATTTATGCAATCACATGACTATTCGGGTCACCACGGAATGTTTGCAACACCAGAATAGACATGGTTACATACTGTAGCGATGGGGAGCAAAGCTTGGTGGGGGGATGCTTGAAGATGGTAATGAGATGCACAACGCAAAAACAACGTAATAGCGTATTTATCATATTTATCAATTTATATATTTTAATTACGTTGTTGTGTATATTATATATTAATATAATCATATAACAACTCACAATAACAACAGAATAGACATGGTTACATGCTGTAGGGATGGTCACGAAAGCTTGGTGGGGGGATGCTTGGAGATGGTAATGTTCTTTAGGAGGTGTGAATGATCTGGAGTCTATGGTGTTGTTAAGTTGGGGGATGCATTCAGGATGATCATCAGCGAGTACAATAGGTTACCCAGACAGTGTTGTGTGACTATTATATGTGTGAATGTGTAAGCCCTGTTCAGAAAATTTCTGCCTTTTAGGCCCAACGTTACATTACAAGTTCCTAAAATCTTACAGAAGTATATATATATATAGCGGCAAAATTATTTTTAGACTTTGATATATCCTTTCAATCCTATGAACAGTCAACGTTTCATCTAGTAAGAAAGCAGAGGCTGTGTCCGAATCCAGCGGCTGGATCCTTCGAAGGACCCGGTCTACTCGGTCTACATGGGCTGGGTCCTTCGTTGACACGGTAGACCGGATGTTAACGGCTGTGAATTTGGACGGTCTAGCCTTCAGTTGAATTCCCGCCCCCACTTTGCCGAACGTCCTGTCTCCTAGCAACCGCGATCACGCTAAACCAGCTGGTAAAGCAAGAAATATTTCCCAGTATTTTACTCACCTTTTTTACTCTAGAGGAACAACAAGTTTTACTGTCTGCGCAAATGTTTTATATTTCTGGCTGAGAGGTGATCATATCAAGATAATTTTATTTAATCCAGGTTAATACTTAAGACATTTACTCTTATGATAATTTCTGTAATTGAATGACTAGTGATCAAATGTACAAATTTGTAATATTACATTTTTTATATTCATTTTATCTGTAAAAAATCTTTGTGAGTGTAAAATTATATATGCCTTTTAGATCAAAACAGCATTTTCTAATTTGATTTTATATATCTATGATTTTTTTTTACCAAGCATATTCCAAATTGGCTCTTCCTAAATAAACTGAATTGTTTTTTGTAAACAACCACTGCAACAACAACTAACATTGTGTTTTAACAAAACTGCAGGTCATAACACTTTTCTCCACAGCTGCCTCTTGGGATGTGCTTGAAGATGAAGCTGCTGGAGGTCTGTGGGGCTCTCTGGTTGGAAAAACTTGTCTTTTGTGCACGTCGACTTAAGCAGACTGTAAACCCTGATGATGGATGCAGTGGACAGCATGACGAAGCTGCTCTGAACTCTCTCTGCAGACCAACCTGTATGATGTTCCCCTCGTCAACCAGAAAATATGAAATTAATCTGTATTCAACTGAACCAGCAACACTGCCCGTTTGTTCTAATTAAGCTTAAATAGGTCATTTATATAGATATAAATAACTGCAAAAAAACTTATCCTAATGCCAATATGTTGTTTTTTAAACTGTTCAACGTAAGCTTCTTTAAAAACACTAATACAAATTTTAATGAAATTACTTCATGATATTTAACATTTTTAGAAATTCATTTATTCACAACCATCGAACACCTAAATAAAAAATGTGACAAAAACATGAATGAAAAAGAAAAACAGTCCATCCATTCGGTCCCTGCTCTCCTCTCCAGTCTCCCTTTGCTGCTTCTTATCCTAAACAAGAAGACAATAAACACAGTTTACAAAAAGAGCAACACAACAACATTTATGAAATCTATATTTGTTAAAGTGATCAGTCATAAATTATGTTATTTGCGCTGTTGCAAATATACATACAGTAGGTTTATTTTTTTCTCTCAATTTTTTTTTCCGGCAAGGAATTAATTTCTCCTGCAGATACAACTCCTCCTGAATTTTCCTCATTAGATAGAAAATAAATACCAGAGGAACGTGACAACTGTATTGATTTAAGAATGCAGAACTATAGTTTTTACAGCAGATCACAGGTTCTGTGTTGTATGAGGCTCAATAAGAGTCCTCTAGCATAAGCTGTGTAACTGGATTTAATCTTCAACCTCCAAGCCACCGTGCCCCCATTTTTACTCGGTAAAGAGGTAATAATTTCTCCTAAGAGGAGTTGACTTTTTACTTAATTTACCAAAGCAGAAAGTGGCTGCGTAAAGATGAAGAAACTTTTACACTACCATACAAGCTCGTTTACGAGCGATGCTTTACAAAAAAATATTAAAATACATGTCTAAGCCAAGATTAAAAGGCAAACAACACAACCGCTATAAGATTTTCATTTTTGAACCGCCAGATTTTAATATACTTACATCTAAAACTGTGCTCCTCTCTCGCTTCGCCTGCCGCTTCGTCCGCCATGTTACTGGAAGTAAATTCTCCCGTTCAGCCCGCAATGAATCTTGGGACAGTCTAAATGATCGCGCTGAGATGATCAGCTGACCACTAAAGCCCGTCCTGAGACCGTGGACAATGATAGAAATTAAGCCCGAACCTGGCCAGGTTCCCTAACCCTATGAAACCCAAAAAGTAGGCTAATTGCCTACAGTACTGTCATACGTTTCACATTACAGAGCACTCTTATGCTATAAAACTACTGTATCTGGGTATAAGACTACAGTGGTAGGCTATTTGAACCCTGAGTTTCTGAGTTACATTCAAACTTAGGCTACATACAAACCAGCTAACCATTGAGGAACAGATAGGGGAACATTTTTTAATGACATTTATATAGGCTACCCTGAGTCTGATACATCAATAAATCATTAACATTAAAATCACTGCTCCTCCCCGTGGACAAAAGAGGCATTGCAGCTGGTTTTCACTCAGGCTCCTTGGGGGCGAGGCCTCACTGAAGACGTCATAGCGGGGGATTACATTACCACCACGGACCTGTCAGGGACCTTTGACGGATCAGGCACGTACCAGTCAAGGGCCAGTCAAGGACCAATCATGGAAACATGAGAACTTTTAAACTGCTACTACTGTATGTGGAGTCTTTACCATTACTGGTATCGTTTTTCTTTATTTTATTTGTTGATTATTTAACTGTTGCTATTATGTAATAGTACATTTTTACATGTGTTAACTACGTCATGAGACACCTTAGTTACTCTGTTAAAAATGTATTAGTTACTTATTATATTGATATAAGATATATTCCTATTGAAATTGAAACCAAAGTTGTTGGTAGATTTTTTTAGAAGTTACAGTGACACAGATTAAATGTATTATGTGTAAATGGGGGTAGAATTGAATGAGTTATCTTCTTCCTACTCCTTTTCAGGCCAGTAAAAAACTGTATTTTGTTGCTGAAAAGCATGAAAGACTGGAGAAGACTTGTCACTTATGTGGTTACTGTGAAATACCTGACATGAAATAAATAAATAAACAAATGTATACATAATATGTCAATGAAATGTAATACAAACTGTAAAAAAGTACAAAAGAGCAGTAAATACTTTTCCAAGATGCTGTACACCATCTGTTCATTTTAGTTTTTTTATAATGCAGCTAGCTGATTTGTTCCAGTAGGTCACTAACTTACCTCTCCACAGAGTTTCATTGTCCAGAGACCGCCTGGTGATCTGGAGTGTTTTTGGAAACAGCTTTTCTGCATGTCTTATTTGAAAAAATTTTGCAATTCACAGTTATTAGACGTGTTCTGCTTTCTACAATATAGCTACTGGAAAAAATGACTTTTCCATAGTTTCTTGGTGTCTAAAAGGGTCAGCAACTTAACACTGAGTCACCAAGTAGTTCCCCCTGTTTTTTATTTTTCCATACTAGAGTTTAAATTTTTGTAAGTTTAAAAAAAATCTGTCAAATTTGTAGTTTACAAAGTAAGTATATATTTTTTTTAACCTTAGAATGTGATTTCTTGATACCTATGAGCCTCATGTTTATATTGGTATGAACAATACTACTTATTGAAGATAATTTATTAATCTAATTTTTAATATGCAATGTTATTGTTTCTGTATGATAAGTCCCTTTAAATGAAATCCCTTTTTATCTTTTGGGCTTCTTATGCTTGAGTTGTTAGGGGTTAACCCCACCCTGAAGTGGAGATTGAAGCCTGTAAACTTAAGCTGACTATCTTCTATTGTAGTAGGGGTGGAGGGTGAGGTGAGAAGGAGCGGGGAGTTGTAGACAGTCTGCTCAATTTAGCTATATTTTGTGAGTTTTTAGATCACTCTAGCAATTCTCTTTCAAAAATAATAGTGAATAGCGATAAATCTATCAACTTCTTATGGGGTTATTGGAGACTTGTGGGTAAGGCATGTAAAGTTACTCTTCTCACCGAGCAATGTCGCGCTTTCACGTCTCAGACCGCTCACAGATAGAAGGCAACCAGTCTGCACCACACGCTGGAGCTCAACCCAGTGTTCTGTTGATCTAGCATACTTTGTCAGAATAGCATACCCTAAATTGAGTTATCTAACCAATTTTAACCAACCTACAATTTTTATGTTCTAACCCTAAAGTCACAGAAAGACAAACATACATTGTTTAAATGCCTAAACCTAATATATATATATATATAGTAAAGGTTGAATAAAGGTTGAAACATTTTTCTTGAAAGCTATCTCTTTGTAAAAGTTATCGTTCAACGGAGAGTTTAGAGGTGTGTAGAATGACAGTGCACCCTTTCCTTGAAATGTTATATTTGACCTAAAATCATTAAAAAGATAACTTTTTCAGAAATTTTCTTTCTGAAATTTAAGTACATTGGTTTCAATAAACTGCAAATCAGGTGTTTAAAAATTCAATCAGTTAGGTAGACTACAAGCATGTCTGGAAGACATAAAAACCTGGATGACTCTGAATTTTCTACTTTTGAATTCAGACAAGACAGAAGTTGTCTTTGGACCAGAAGCTTTAAAATGGAAACTACTAAATCAATCACTTCATCTGGATGGCATTAATTTGGCGTCTGGTAATAATGTAAAGAACCTCGGCGTAATTTTTGACCAAGACATGACATTTAAATCCCATATTAAACAGGTTTCTAAGATTTCTTTCTTTCACCTCCGGAATATTGCTAAAATCAGAAAAATCCTATCCAGTAGTGATGCAGAGAAACTAGTCCATGCATTTGTTACTTCAAGGCTGGACTACTGTAATCCCGTATTATCAGGAAGTCCACAAAATACAATTAAAAGCCTTCAGTTGATCCAAAATGCTGCAGCAAGAGTTCTGATGAATATTCAAAAGAGAGCTCACATTTCTCTTGTTTTAGTTTCTCTCCACTGGCTCCCTGTTAAATCCAGGATAGAGTTTAAGAGCCTCCTCCTTACTTATAGAGCCCTTAATAATCAAGCACCATCGTACATCAGAGATCTGATTGTTCCATATGTCCCTAACAGAGCACTTCGTTCTCAGAATACAGGTCTACTGGTAATTCCTAGGATTTCTAAAAGTAGAATGGGAGGCAGATCTTTTAGTTATCAGGCTCCTCTCCTGTGGAACCAGCTCCCAATTTTATTCCGTGAGGCAGATACTCTGTCTGTTTTCTTCCTTTTTGATAAAGTTTATAGTTAGTGGTTTAGGTTATCCTGAGCTATTTTTGTAATCATGCTACTATAGGCTTAGACTGTTGGAGGACATACTGAAGTCTTTTCTTCTCTCTTCTCCTTTTTTTCTTCTGACACTCTCCAGATATATTTTTTCTGCTGTTATTGTGATTGTTAACTCAGTTTTCTCTCAGGATTTTTCTCCCCATAGAAGTTCCACACGGTCTGGTACCCTGCTCAACTATAATGCCCCCTGCTGGATGGGGAACATCGGTCCACATGATGCTCAAAGTCACCGAGCATCTTCCATGCTGTCTCTTCTCTTTCTTCTCAGACCCCCAGAAGGTCATGGCAGATGATCGCTTGTACTGAGCCAGGTTCTGCCGGATTTTTTCTTCCTGTTAAAGGGGACGTTTTCCTCTCCACTGTCGCTACATGCTTGCTCAGTATAAGGGATTGCTGAGGAATAGCTGTGGTTGAAGTCTGCATGATCTGGGCACAACCTCACGCTGATGACTCATCGCAATCTGCTGGGATTCCTTACATAGAAAACTTTTAACTGATTGGAATGTTTGTATAATTGTATTGAAATTGCTTTTGTTGTAGAGTGCCTTGAGATGACATATGTTGTGAATTGGCGCCAAAAAAATAAAAAGTTAATTGAATTTTATTCTAAGTAAAACTGATATTTTAAAAAAGCATTGCATTTTGAATTCCCACACGTTCTGATAGAATAAAACGGTACCAAAAACAGCCTTATATAGTTAGTGGGATGCTTCACTTTTTGCCTCATACGTGAACCAGACTAAGTCTTTGAACCTGTGGTACTTAATATCCAATTTTTTAATTCAGCAGTGGATTCTCTACACATTTGTTAAACCCTGCCTCAAAGTTGTCTCTCCAAGGTGGGCACTGGTTCTGATCATTTTGCATTGGTGTGGGATATTCGGTAGTTCTTTTCTCTTGAATACAGAACGGATTTGTTAAGAGTACAGAAAGAGCTAACTCACTGGATGAACTGTGTTTTAACTCTGTTGCCTGGATGTTAAAAAAAAAGTAACAAAGCTGGATGGATATTTACATGTTACACAGTGACCAAGAACAAAAAGTTGGGGCAGATTAAGACTTTGGAACGAAATCTTGAACATGTTGACCAGGTTTGATGAATCTGATGGAGCCAAATGTTTTCAATGCCCTTTCTGTATGTTTCTCAGGCTCAACTCCTCTGTGAGTCTAAAATCCCCCAATCAGGATTTTCCTACCCTATTGTGGCTACACATTGGCAGAGAGAGAGAGAGAGAGAGAGAGAGAGAGAGTGTGAGAGTGTTCCACAGGTCTAGATATCTTTCAAGATGTAACAATTAGTCCAGAAGCTACAATGAATATTAATTTCACAGAGTATAGTTTGACATGTATTGACAACCCCTGTTATAATCTATCTAAGGATGACCAGATCATAACAAGAAGGATTATCCATCTACGTCAGACGTGAAGCAACAGCTTGCAGTTTACACATTTTCCGTGATTTATTTTCAAGTTGTTATTATTCTCCATTAAACAGATGGGTGTAGCTTCAGGGTGAACAGAGTGCCAAAAAAGAAAAAAATAACTACCTAAGGGATTATTAAACATACCCAAGTAAAATAAATCATCCATCCATTCATCCATCCATCCATTATGTATACTGCTTATCCTTCAGGGGTCACAGGGAAAAATAAACCAAATGACAAAAATGTATCTCACATAATAAAGATAAACAGGACAAAAATTAGATCATAAAAAATAAAAAGGAAGTTCATCCCTACAAACTCAGTCTAACATTATGTTTATAAAGGGCTGCACAGATGAAGGTGTGGTTAGTTGGGATGAGCAAAGGAATGGATGTCAGAGAGTGTCAATTTATGCATTAGTTTCCTTTCAGGGCACCAATCCAGATTTTCCATGCTTAGAATTCTACCAATCACAGACAGGCACTTGCACGTCAAATTGGAAATGCAGCAACTTACAACTGCAGTTGTATCACCCCTGATAAACTATTTTTCATAGTAACACAGCAAGTCAATAAAAGATTATACCTTGCAGTTTTCAGGAACATAAGTGCAGGGAAAAATTATTATTTCATTCGGTTAAATATCATGGTGAAATAATCTGATATGGAGTTTGTCAGATGTGAAACATCAAACACAAAACAGTGTTCTGATTCATTTCACTCTTTATACACAATTATATTTGACACCATGTGATAACCTCCTCTGGTGTATTTGACCTTTTCAGTTCAGAAGGATCTTAATCTTGCTATTGACTCACTATAAGTAAAGAAGGATCTTTCTCATAAAAATGTCCCACTTCAGTCAAGCAAATGTTTAACAAACATTGAACACTGTGACCTGAATCTTGTTCAGATGATTAATATTTAATAACAAATGTGGATAAAAATCTTTTTTTTCTAAAACCGCACAGCTTGTGTTGGTAGTCACTCACTAAGACTGCTCCATTTTAAAAAGACTAAACTAACCTATCCAGTTTTTTAATGAAATGTTCATACTAATAATTTATTATTTATAGTATTTTCATTAAAAACATTTAGTGAGGGTACAACACGTGGTGTGCATTAATGTAGGTTAGATCATTGAAAAGCAAATAAATTAAAGGAACTGGTGCAAATTACCTCAATAAGCCTTGAGAAATCTTTTAATGTGATGTTGCTTCATTAATTCTTGACGGTTTGAGGCAAATTGAAAAAGAAATGAACGATTTCTGAACAACTGCTCCATTCATTACTAAATCATGAAGAAATAGGTCTGGTCCAAGGACAGCAATACTTAGCTAGCTCAGTAGTGGTTTTGGCCCTTCTTTACCTGACATCATTCACACCGATGACATAAAAGCACCTCCTAAAAATGGTTGAATTTCATGGTACCTTACTGTGAATCTTAAACAAGAATAAAAACTGTTTCGTAAAATTCTCTATTTTTTATAAAAAATAAAGAAATTATGTTTTTTAATGCCATTCCATGTCCCATCACATGACAAGGTTGACTTCTTCAGACAAGAGACAATACCCTCTATGCTTTTAGCATTGAGCTGAAGGCAGTTTTAACCCAGTCAGTATCATGAACATGACTTTTCAGCTAACTCAAAAGAATGGTCATATAATGTCACAAAAACAAAATTTGATATCATGAGAAGAGGTAGGTTAAGATATGATGTATGCAAGGGTGAGCATGTAAAGTGGCCCAAAAATATAAATTAGAGAAACCATACACGTGATCTTTAATTGGTCAGATTAATTAGTGCGGTCCTGTTCCTCCTCTGTTAAACTTAGTTTTTAAAGAAATGAATGCCCCACTTTGAAACCTTAATATTGTGCATGTGCAACTAACTTCTTGCTAACTTAAGAAGAATTAGGATTTAGTGATAGTGACGGTTGAGATCTGAATTATTTTAGTATTGAATTTCTTTGAGATCATAAACATGCTGTTCTTTACACTGTTGATAATATTTGTGTTTTTATATTATATTACACTCACATTCTTATTGCACAGCTTTTAATAGTTTACCATTAAACTCAACCTGCTGCTTAATATTATTACATAAAGGAAATATTTTTTTTAATGCTGTACTAAGGAGGAAGATCATATTTTATTAATTGTCAATTCACCAATAAATTTTAGACATTTGTAAATATTTAACAAAAACATAATGTAAAATTAAGTACGAATTAAGCTCAGTTATTAGGGTGTTTCTCAGGTACAATTAGGAAAATATACCACTGGTTATGTTACTTCCATTAAAACACATATTCCATTAGATGTTTCATACATTTCTAACATCATAACTCACAATATACCAAGTGTGAGACCTATACATATTGTTTATAGTATTGTTCGACTATTTGCAAAGGAGTGTGGTAATACATTCAAAACAATTTATGTATTCAGAAAATGTATTTACTTTAATTTATAATATAACATGTTTGTTAAGGTTTAGTTGCACAAGTTGCATGAATCAAGTTAGGGGGATTTATGAAGATAACATTTTACCAAGGGTGTTATTAGTTCACTTTGCAGACCACAGCTATTGGAGGCTTTTTGATCATTATATCTTGTGGGAGGAAAGTTAAGTGGAAAGACAGCAACCTGTTGAAATTTTTTAGTATTGCAATTGTTTTAATAAATATAGAAACCTTTAATATAAAAAGAGTAATGGTTCTAATTTAACATAAATAAAAACAAATAAATTCCTCCTGAAACACACAAAAAAATCGACCACTTGAATATCGAGAAAAAAAGTCTTTGACATGGAGATAAAAATTATTGTCATCAATATAAAATCCCAGTGTCTGAATCAGAGCAGTAGTCTGTGAAAACATAAAAATATAATGGAGATTTTATTCACACATTTCATCTTTCTTGATAAATCTCCCACTGGGTCTTTGTGGTGAGAGGCTTCACTTTCTTTGCCATCCATCACGAACAGCTCGATCAAATGAAAGCCACCCCGCAGAGGATCATAATATCTGAATATTTGCTCACCTGAAGTACATTCAAAAGTTTCTAAATCATATCAATGAAATTAAAGAATGGAACAATTTCCATAAAATGAATTTATATTTCAGAGTTGCCTTGAGATTTTAATGGGGTTAGATTTCATGGACACGGAGCAGGAGACGAGGGGAAGGAATGTGAGATACTGTTTAATGGAAAGCATGACTTGTGAAGAGTAAATCTGGTTTCAGTTTACATGCTGCCTGGCCGCTGGTCCTTCCATATGTCAGTTCAACATTTATAGATTGTACATACAGACTTCGACTCACAAATCAACAGCCTGTGAGTTTCTTTTCGTCATCATTTTTGCTCTAGAATTTCCACCGTTTGCTTACTGGGTCTATAATGCCTTTGGATACAAAGAGAGCACACAAGCACACCGAAAGACTCATTGTCTTGTCTTAGATGAGAATTTAAAATATAGTTTCCAAAACTTTTGGCTTTCATATAAAGCACAGACATTAATCATTTGTGTTCCAGCTGTGACATACTGTTTTAGCCGTCACAAAATAAAATAAAAGCTTTGTGTTGGTGCTGTTAAAGCGTATCAGTGTAAAAGGGGAGAAACAAGACTCAGAGATTATAAAATCACTGACAGATTTAATTGGTCAAATAGTAGATTTCAATGCAGCAATCCTGTGATTTCACTACTCTGCCAAAGACTGTGGGAACCAGAGGCGGTTCTACATTGAATTACTCCCTGGGTAAGGCCCCCTCCGAGTGCCCCCCAGGACGTACAGACATGCACACACAGAGGCATGCATGAAACACCACAACAGAATTTTTTTCCATAAACAACAGTTTTTAGGACAAATTTTGAAGTTACATTTTCTTTACTACACTTATCCTTGAATGGAGGACGTCTAAAAATCACACTTAGAGGAGTCCAGTTATTCAACTATCGCAATTACAAATGGATACAAATGTGAAGATTCTTAGCTGTTTGTGTTTTGAGTTTCAGTTATTTAATTTCCCTATTCAGTTTACCTTATGACTTTAGTGCTAGGATCATTAGGTATTTTTGATTTGAGTTTTCTTATACTTAGTGTCTGCATGATTTTTTTTTCCTTCCACTACTTTGAGTTTCTCTTGTTTTCTATTAATTCCTTATTTATTTACTTAGGTTATATTTCAGTCACTGCTCTGGTATTCTTTTTTTTATCTTTCTTAGGTTCCTTAGGTTATTAGATATTTTTTTAATCCCATCTGTTAGGTCTGCTTTACTTTATGTTTCCTCAGTGGGGTTACCGTTCTCTGGTTTAAGTTTCTTTCTACAGTTTATATATGTTTTTCCTTCTATTCTGTTTTCCTTCGCTCCTCGTCATATTTATTAGAAGCAGATTTGTGTCGCGAAAAAGCTTTTCTGCCTGATTTGCCCGACCTATTAGCACGACTGATGTGTTTGAGGCACGACCGAAAATACACGCTGCATTTTATGTGGTGCATTTTGTGCATTTGCGTGAATCTGAACTCCAGCTTCAAGTCGCACCGCCTCAACCAATCAGGTGACAGGTGTCAGTGATGCGATGACTGAGTGATGGGAGTCACAGCATTAAAAGAACATGGAATAAATTCTGATTGCTAATCTGTGCAACTGTGTAAAACTGTGGCTAACCATCCCAAGCTACATGACACCAGCTGTTTTCCATACAGAGACCGGAAAAGAAAAATAAACATTATAAAAGTCCTCCATTCTGTCCTCCATCAGCTTGGAGTCCACAGGCCACCAGTAACTGTGCTCGCACATGCTGGGCTCGATGGAGATGGCACCCCGCTCCCAGGTTCTGGATCCTTTTGCCGCTGCTCGACTGAGTCTTCCCCTGCAAGAGCGGTCCCAGCTCCGCCCGAGGCCAGGCCGAACATTTAAAGCGGTCAGTTCAGAGACCAGAGTCGACTCGGATCCCTCGGAAGGTTGGAAGAAGAAAGGAGGGAGGAGGAGGAGGCCAGCCGACTGCTACAGAGCAGTCCCGGTCAGGGTCCTCCCACTAGTTGTGTATTTCTGGCTTCATGTGCGTGAAAATGGCATATTTTGAAGCCTGACCAGTTTGCTTTGGACACACTTCGTGGTGCGAATGTTGAAGCGACAAGCTGTGTCTTGGGGACGTACTTGTTTACTTACTGCTCGTACTACTGAAGGGTTATACTAGGAGGCAGAGTACAGAACAAACAAAAAAAACTATATTTATTTTTAAATATGTGGATGGCAATAGTGAGCACAAGTTCTGCACATGAATGAAGGAGGGTCGGGATTATTCCCAGCACGAACTGACTAGTAAGGGATGTTAAGCAAACATTAGTATAGCTAACTAGCTTAACATGTACAGAACATCAATTTTTGATGCAGAGAAAACGCTGATTTTAGAATGCCGGCAAGTTACTTTAGGTTTTTGTGTGACTTAGCGGACTACAATTACAGAAGAAGAAGGAGACAAATGGCCGTAGCCTCCAGTACAAAGGGTGGAGCATTAAACGTGAAGAACCACTATACATTTGATCGTATGGAAAGTAGCAGTCATGCTGAAGCAGTCGGTGGAGTGAGAGCCAGCATGCGGGAGTAGCTGTACAAGGTCTCGGTGAATGTTTTTTACATGCTAGCTAGTGCTAGCTGGTGTTAACTCCGTTACATCATATATGAGACTTCGGACTTCTGATTTGTAGGCATTTTATTGCAAATTTTTACAATCAAACAAATCCCAAATCACTTGACAAAGTCAAAATGCACATCATTAGTTATCATTTAAATTAAGGTGCATCATATGTGTGATTCAGGACGCAAGACAAAGCGGACCAGAAAATAACTTTTCGCTACATTGACTTCCATTCATTTTTATTTTATTTTATTTTTGGCCAGGGAACCCATGGGCCGAGCGAAAAGGCAGGAGACTTAGGCTCCCCATACAGGATGGAGACAAAACAAACCAGATAGAACCAGATAAACAAAATAATCAGCTCTTTCTGATTATGACAGAAGAACACAGCAGTGTTTTAGAAGGAATGTAGGACCATATTTACCACTATTGCTGCTTGTTTTCTAACTGCTTTTGCTTCTGTGTACCATCCATCCATTTTCTGAACCGCTTAATCCTTAAGGGGTCGCGGGGGGGCTGGTGCCTATCTCCAGCTGTCAACGGGCTAGAGGCAGGGTACACCCTGGACAGGTCGCCAGTCCATCACAGGGCAACACAGAGACAGACAGGACAAAGAACCACGCACACACTCACACCTAAGGACAATTTAGATTGGTTAATTAACCTAACAGTCATGTTTTTGGACTGTGGGAGGAAGCCGGAGTGCCCAGAGGGAACCAACGCATGCACGGGGAGAACATGCAAACTCCATGCAGAAAGACCCTGGGCGAGGATACAAACCCACAACCTTCTTGCTGCAAGGTAACGGTGCTAACCAATGTGCCACCGTGCAGCCCTGCTGTGTACCAAATATATCTTTTTGCTTAATAAAATTACAAAATAGTAACACACAGTGGCTTGAACAAGCAACTTTAATGTACTACTGGCATGGAAATAGTAACGTGTTAGATTAGTCGTTACTGAAAAAGTGGTCATAAAAGGTGACCACCTTTTCAGCTACTAAGTAATGCGTTATCGGCATCACTGCCCAGTAATGGTATGTTCTTCTTTAGAGCAGGTCAGCCACTTTGATGTTAAATGTTTTGTCTGCAATTTTTCCTTTACAGTACCACATGGAATGTCCCACATTTGTGGTGTCCCATGCATGGTTTAGATTTCAGTTAACTATGTCCTTCAATAGCATGGGGATTTAGAAAATTATTTAAATTGATTTTGCCTCTTATGTTTGTGTTGTAGCCTATATGTATGCAAGCTTGCAAGAAAGCTACTGCAGTCATTCATTTGTCTGTTCATTTGATGAGGATGGATTTGTCCTGCATTTATTCCAGTGTGCAAACACGTGGGGTGTATTATATTTAGACCTTTTAATGTGTATTTAACAGAGGTGGGTAGAGTAGGCTTCACATTGTACTCTTGTAAGACTAGCACTGCTTCAACATATTTTATACCAAAAAAAATTAAAAAGTACAGCGTAGCGAAACTTGTCTAAATAGTAGATTTCCCTAAAGTTACTCAAGTAAATGTAAGTGAGTAAATGTAACTAGTTACTACCCACCTCTGGTATTTATCATTATGCTGTATAATGTGCTTTGATTCTGTGGTTTCTATCTTGAAAAGTCAATGTGTGACTTCAGTTTTCAACAGAGGTAATGGTTTTGCTGTTCTGTTTTATCCTTATTCAATAAAGGAACATAATGTAACACCCTAATGCATTTATATTTATATGGGATGTGTATTTTAAACCAGAGAGTATTAGGGTCACACTGAGGAAGAAATAAAAACTTCTAAATTTATGAGACTGTGGAAAAGATGCAATTTTTATTCTTTTGCTAGTCCTAATACTTCTGAGAATGTGATACTTATGAATCAAAAGATTAAGTATCTCCTTGTTTGTGAAACCTAAACTCAAGTACAATTCAACAAAATGCTCCACAGACCTCATTTTAACAACTCTTCTCATCATCAGCATAATGCTGGGATCACACTGTGTGATTTCAGCCATCAAAGAATTTTTCCTTTGTCAGGAAAAGAATACTGATGAAAAACGGTGTCCGTGTGTGATTCTTTGTTCTGTCGCAATGCTCGCCGACGTGCTGCCCAACATCTTAGAGCTCTTCGGACCAAAACCAGCCCAAAGGGTTACATTATGACTTTATTCTAGTAAATTTATAAATCTATTCTCGAAATCTGTGGCGCTTTTTTCTCTGTGATCCTAATATTGTGTTTTTGTATACATAGCCTTGTAATCTAAAATAATCAGTTATCCAAAAAGACATATTAATGATCACAAACATTTAAATAATGTGATAACAACTTTTTTGGTCAGCAGTGGAATAATTATTAGTTTCAGTTTGTAGTGACTGCTGACTGAGATGAGGAATAGGATAAAAGTAAATCCTGCAATTTAGCCTGTTCTGAAGCAGACTAGCTCCACAGAATAAATTCCCAATTTATACCATAACATATCCTACTGCCCCCATCCCATTGTAATCCCTTATTTTAGTTTTGTGCAATAGGCCTCTAATCACCCATAGAAATAGCACATTATGATTGCTTTTGAAACAACATCAAAGTATAAATAAACTGCTTATTTCTGCAGCTTTGACAATGTTATGTATGAAGAACAACCAGGTTTAACATTACACTTGGGATGGACTGGTAACTGCTGTCTTTCCTTATTAGAATTCTAACTTTTTTAGGTGTTCTATATTCTTTTTCCAACTTGAAAAAAAGAAATTCTGATTTTCAGGCAACCTAAACAAATTGAACATATCATTACCATGTATTCAATTTGCCTATCCAATGCATATCCAATTTAGGAATGACACTGCATCCAACTTACCTGTATTACAGATGCCAATGGAAAAAAAAAAGAAAAAAAATCAGTATAATAATTCTTGGCATCAGTGACCAGGACATTGTAAACAATGCAAACACTTCATTTACTTTTTTGGATTCAAGAATAGAGTAATCATTATCCCCAAAATATTTTTTACACATTTAACACAACTTCAGATAAACAAATAAGCTGTTTATTTCTGCAACCTTTGTAATTTTAAATAACATTTTAAATTTTAGTATGACACTTATGTTTTTATTTGAGGTCACAGATGGTTATACGTAAGGCAACTTGAGGTTGAGGTATTTCAGTGGAGTTTTCCAACTTTAAACCTGAAAATACCCGTTTCTGAACAAAAATGGAGCACATCATTAAATAACAAAAAGGGAGCTACTTTTTAGCAAAATTGTCACTTCTGCATTATTTGACACTACCTCTCTAAAAGCTCTTTTTCGGTGCAACTAGCTTCAATATTTAGAATTTTGGTATGTTGATAAAAAGTGACAGTTACAGCTACAGTCACTGCTAGGTGTTGTTAATGTATTCCAGTAGAAAAATGCAGGAGTTAAAATGAGACTTGTGGGGTAAATTAAAATGTTAGTTATGAAGGCACATGATGATACATGCAACATGTTCAGCCCAAAATGATAAAATCATGATGTCCATAGACTAAGGTTTAGGCGTCTCCATAAACCAGCCAGACATATTTTCTACCTCACATTTTATATTTCTCTCTGTTTTCATCTCCTTGGTATTTTCATGCTTTATGCCTTGTGAAGTTAAGTGGGAGAGGCTTAACTGACTCTTGTACATTTCCCCTGCAAAAATCAGTCAGCTTTAAGAAAATCTGTAGTATAGTTTTTTTTTTCCTCCTTACTTTTCTTTTTCTTTATTGCACCAAGTCCAAAAACGTTTCCACAAAAATCATGTGACAAAACAAATGTTGAATTAGAAACTTTTTGACAAAAAAACATGCATGTGTATTTTTTTGTAAAAATGTGTTTCACAATTGATTCAGAAGATAAAAGTAAGCATTCCAAATGGATAAAAACATCCAGCTATTTTTTTCTTTTTTTGACTCTGTGATGCTCCAGATGTGTTTATTGTTCTGGCCAAATACTGAACCTGCTAAAGTTAAACCATATTGTGTAAATAATCACTCACAGCTTGTTTGATTGCGTTTTATCTACCCTGTGGTTTCATTTATAAAAGTGTTACTAAACAATTTTAATCAAACCAATGCAGATACAGTGCGTCAAAAGAATTCTCTCTAACATGAGCTTTGAAGTTCTTGTGGAAGAGATCCAAAATCCCAGTGCCTTTGGAACAAAAAGTTAATTTAAGGGAGGGAAGCCACCTTGAGAGCTTCGCTAAGGAAGCAAAATTATCGTACTGACCAAAACTGCTAGGAAGAGGAGTCAAAAATTATCAGAAAAAGTACCAACCCCTAAGTGGCTAATTAAAATTTTACTCTCCCTGAATATGTATATATTCTTATTAGACTCATACATTTTAAGTGAAACTCTTGTCTAAATGTAGATCTGCACTGAGAAATTGCAAAAGATTTTTTTTTCTTTCTTAGCAGGGTTTTGGTCACAAGGTTTTATTTTTAAATGTATACTTTTTAAACTCGACTGTCAGATAAGTGACGAAACAAAGGTAAGACCAGTGCAGATGTTTTGTTGTATTTGGAAGCTCAACCACATTAGCTATGGTGAGTGCGGGGCCAGTAAAAGTAAAATTTTGGGTGTGTTATGTGGCTATTTTTATTGAAATAATCTGTCATTGCCAGACATTTTGTGTGAAGATCTCCTTCCATTAGCAAGGGCATTGAAAATGAAATGTGGCTGGGTCTTTCAATATGACAATGATCCGAAACACACAGCCTTGTGCTGGGTCCGTGGCCATTTTGTGATCCCAACACCTTCTCATTGTTCTCTGACCAGTGATGACATCACTGATCTGAAAAAAAACCCTCTCCTCCTTTCTGCGTTCGCTATTGCAGCATTGCTTCACCCAACATCGGATGCAAAATTCAAATCTCCACTAGTGATCCAATCACCTTCTCCCTCTTGGATTTGAAAAATATATATATATTGTAGGTGTCCTGTCTGGCATTTTGCTACTCAGAATTGATGTCTGAGTACCAAGCACAAGCCCAACAGATTTACTTTCTCAGGCAGAGCATCAGAGCTCTGCCATAGTACTCGACTTGATATATATGTGTGAGAAATCTTTATTAAAGATTGCTGTGGGTTTAATTTCTTGAAGTTATGAACACAAAAAAAAAAAAAAAAATTATAAGCAAGAAAGAAGATGAAGAGAACACAAGAAAACATCCCGGTCCTCCACCTCTTGAACGGCAAAGAAGTGGGAAAAACAAAACAAACAAAAAAAAACAATAGAACAGAACAGCAAAAACAGATCCAGTAATATGAACAAAGAACTGCACATTCACAACACAGAGAAATGTATTTATAAATACAACACCAATGTCGCTGGAAAACTCATGGCACCCACTATCTGTTGACGATAACCTCAGCCCAAGAATCTGTCCTTACACACCAATGTCCCCACACCTATGTGTGTGTGAGCATGCAGGTGTAAGTACGGTTTCCCAAAGCAAATAATTGATAGCTGGTGTAAGAAGCAGCCGATCCGTCCTACAGGAATCAACGCAGACATGAAGGAGATCTCTCCTGGATTGATTGTGCGCATTAATTAAATTGTCACCCCCTTTCCACACATGCCGACTATATTTATATGTTAAGCCAGGTCCTCCCTGTGACGTTAGTTTGTTTTGATTCTCGTCTTCCGCATACAATTTATACCCCCTCATTGAATAGATCCATCCATCTATTTAGAATAATTAACAGACGCAGGGTACTTGTGGGACATGTCTCCTGTGCTTTCTTTTTCTGTGCCCTCTGTCCACCTTTTTTCAGCATCTTAATCTTTTAATATGCAGTAATTTATTTTTCCTGCCCATCTTTAAATGCACCTCAAGTGTATACAAGCAGTTCATCACATACAGGCGCTGCCTATAAGCAGAGCAGCATGTTCAACAACCGATCCAGAAAAAGGCAAAAACTTGTTAGTTTTCTCCTCAACCAGTAAATTGAGTTATGTTATTGTATGACTATATCTAAATGATGATCTGATGATGAAGTTAATACATGTCAGTATATCATGTTAAGCTAGTTAGCTATACTAATGTTTGCTTAACATCCCTTACTAGTCAGTTCATGCTGGGAATAATCCCGACCCTCCTTCATTCATGTGCAGAATTTGCGCTCACTATTGCCATCCACATATTTAAAAATAAATTGTTTTTTTTGTTTTTTTTTAAAGACAGAGCAGTATGTGAGGGAGTATGTATGTCTTTATTTTAATAGGTAACCGAAGATTAATGTCAATCATTTTGTTATATGAGCTGGCTTTAGATTTACCAGCGTAAATCTAGATTAACTAGAATAATCAAATTTGAGTACAGGTTACAGGTTAATTCAGCAGAAAATAAATATTGTTGCGGGAAAGAAAAAATTGTGTGTGGGCGCATGGGCAGCCTTTGTTTTATTATTTTACAATTTTAAATCAGCCTAACTCACTCTAGCCGTTTTGTGTTAATTGGGTGGTAGCCTGGGATGGTATCAAATTCCGGACCTGAATTCTTGTCCCAGTTGACCTCTATCATTGCCAACAAAGGGTATATCACAAAATATTGAGATTAACTTTTGTTATTGACCAAATACCTATTTTCTACCATCATTTGCAAATAGATTCTTAAAAATCAGACTGATTTTTTTTTTAGATTTTTCTTCTAATTTTGCCTCTCATAGTAGAGGTATACCTATGATGAAAATTGCAGATCTCTCTCATTGTTCTAGGTGGGAGAACTTGCACAATTATTGGCTAACTAAGTTATTTTTTGCCCCACTGTTTTTTTGTTACTTTTATAAGTAAAACGTTAATATGTCCTGCTGGTCCTGCAGCTTGAATGAGTTATACAACAGGACATTGTATAAGAAAAGTATTTGAAAGGTAATTATGTTCTATTATTTACTATGTAATAAAAGCATTTTGCTGCTGACTGAAGTCTGAGCCTTAACACATCGGCACTAGGTTTTGTTTTTTTAATTCACTGAATTCAGTTAGACAATATATTTTTTGTGAAGATTGTCATTTATTTAGACAAACTCAGTATCATAATTTCTTGTTTTGTCAAATTGAATGTGACTGAACTACACCACACTGATACACATTAATTAAAATCTGTGAGTAACTTTGTATTGGGTTTGAGGGGTAAATTGGATTATATGTTTATGTTCCATCTACGTATTTATCTCAAAGGAATTGGATCGTTGGCCCAGACCAGATATGCAAAACCTTAAACTTCAGCGATGATGGCAAAGCAGTAGAAAAAGATGATGCAAATGATGTTTACAGAGTAAACTCATGTTAATGTTGCACAATCCTTAATCGTGTCAGCTGCAAAGAATCATTATTGTTCGATTTGTTTTAACATTGTTTTGATATCAAAACTTGAATCTTTATTTTTTTACAATCTATGATTGGATGACTGGATGTCATGTTATTTAAGCTTTGGATTCCAGTTGTGTCTCTGCAACCAATGCGTTTGCATAGTGTCACTGTAGTTCCAAAACTTTTTAAAAAAATTTGTTTTTCCCTTTTCCTCTTTCTGAATAAAGTGGATTTACAGGGTGAAATCAATACGGATGAAGGGCTTTAACCTCCATCTACATGGCTTTATAACAAGACCATTGGCTCATAATAAGCTTTCCAAGCTACAGTCAATGAAGCAGAGCAACAGTTTGATTATCATTTCCTCAATATTATGTGATCACCAAAGTCCATCAAACAAACACACAGGCGGATTAATAAATCCAGACCTCCCAAGACATGAATGTATACATACAGAGCATCAGGTTAAAGCAAACATTCTGTAAACAAAGTTGATGAGGGGAACAATGGCATAATTTTTCAATGTGCACACACACACACACACACACAACTACACACACGGTCATATGCACACCTTTACTGCATATAATGCTTCAACCTTTCCTGAAGAGACAGTTTTGCATGGTTGCAAATCTATCTAAACACAGCCTAATGCAGACCCACAAACCATAGAAAATGCACAAATGGAACAAATTTGAACCATAAATGTCCCTGTTAATCCTCACCCTCTCATTTCTAACTGGCTGCTAAAAAAGAGCATAGCCTTTAGGACTTTAGAGGAAGGAGAAATAAGAGCAAGGGCTTAGATAATCATTCAACGTGATTTGAACAATAGTTTCTGTGTTGAGCTACAAGGTTGACAAAGTAGGTAAGAGAAGCCATAGGAAAGGCTAATTTTAAGTGTGGCAAAGTTTCACAAGTCACACCTGGGTAAGTACAGAAAGATACAAACACATACAACTTGTAAATATTTGCAGACACGTTCATAGATGCCTATTTGAATATTTCATTTTGTTTTCTTATTGACTATGAGAGCCAGTATAAAAAAAACAACCTGCATGAGATTTCCCCTTGAGTGGAAAAAAAACCCCACTATTCAGTGTAAATGATGTTACTGTAAGAAGATTCGAAGCTAGCTATTTCAGTATGGTGTTTAAAATGAAGTACAAAGAAACTATAGTATAAGAAACTAGTTGGAAGAAACTTACTTACTATGATATGTCCAGTTACTACACAGATAACAGGAAGGCTGAAAAGAGTACAACAAAGTTTTCCTGCTTTATTATTATTTTTTTGGTACTAGATGCCTTTATCAACAGTTACCAGGCAGGAAATGGGCAAAAAGAGAAGGGGTGGGGAGAGTTAGAAAATGTTCTTACCCAGCATACTACCTTGTGTGGGGGGGGGGAAATTCTTAGATTTACATTACTTAATTCATTCTGTGTGAAGCAACTTGGGTTTTTTTTATTCAATATACTATAGAAATAAAGTAGGTTAGAATTTTTAAGAAATGAATTAAGAATGTTTTCAAGCATTCAATCTGGGAAGAAAAGTTATCTGGAAACAGCTTGCTTGCATTGTGGACCTAGTTAAATACTGTATTTTGTCAATAGATAATGCACTCAAATCTGCCACAGATTTGATTGCTCCCCTCCCTACACCAAAAAAATGAGACAATCTTTACATTACATTAGTTCTGCATTTGATATGTTATAGGAGTATAATTTGTCTAAAAAAATGTCTTTCCTTGTGGTTAAAAGTGTCCCCAAAATTAAAGATAAAATTTTCT
Organism: Apricaphanius iberus; assembly: GCA_028564705.1. Classification (NCBI taxonomy): domain Eukaryota; kingdom Metazoa; phylum Chordata; class Actinopteri; order Cyprinodontiformes; family Aphaniidae; genus Apricaphanius; species Apricaphanius iberus. The sequence continues at coordinate 1,268,073 of JAPXFQ010001662.1, forward strand.
TGGAGACAATATTGTTTTATTTTTTCCTGATACATTACAGTGATGTTATCAAGTATAAAAACTAAACTTCATTTTAGAACATATAACTTTATTGGTTCTAAGATATCTATAACGTCTATCTAAGAAGTCTATGTCATAAACTGGGCTGTAAACCTCAACTGTCTATAAGTCTGTAAGTGTGAAGATAAGATAGACATTTCCATAACCAAATGAACCTTTGCAATTCTGAAGAAATTAAATAACATTCAGTGTTCCACACTGAAGTTCTCAGCTGCTTCATTTACACCAAAATACATTTTAGCAGCTTTTTGATTAAAATAAAATTATTTTAATTCTCAAAGACTTTAAGTTTCTTTTACTAAAATAGATCAGACCTGCCATACACTATGGCCAAAATAAAACTTTATGTACCATTTACTACTATAATCACTTATAATACCAATTAAAATACATAAATTTACAGAAAGAAAAGGCTTCCGGCCCTATGACAGCAGATAGCCAGCACAGAAAATAACCAGATCATGTCCTTGAGGAAATTATTTTATATCTGTATTTAGCAAAGTATGCCAAAACAAACAAACAAAAAAAACCTCACGCTGAATTCACACCAATGCAAAAAATGGTAGTTTCCCATTTATGTAGATGCTTCATGAAATAATTTTAAAAAAAGATCAGAATATGCTATGGCTTGACCCATTAAGTGGGGTCTTCCAGTAGGCTCTAAAGCAGTTTCTAGCAGAGTGTGAAACAACCAGGACTAAAACTGGACATTGAAAGTTAAAGGAAATGGAAAATTTCCAGTCCTAAGAAGTGACCTACCGGCTTGAGTGGAGGACTTTAAGTATTGTAGGTTCTTGTTCATAGAAAGCTGGATGGAAATGTGGGTTGAAGCTGTGTTTGTTGGAATACTAATGTGTTACCAATCATCTTAGCCAGGAAGTGTATTCTCTTTTCACTGTACTAAAACAAAAATGTTTTCAAATAATTAGAATTTTGACACTTCAGAAGGAGAGAAACTGCCCGCTTAACTAGAAAAAAGGTCATTTTAAAGGTATAATAGGATTTAAAAAAAACATTTTGACAACTACTTAATATTTTGGACATTCTTAGCAGGACTGTTGTTAGTGGTTGCATATTGTTTTCCTATATAGCTTGATATGGAACAACCTGATGCCAAACAGCAAGGCAAGATAGGTTTATTTGTATGGCTTATTCAAAGGAAAAGTAATTCAAATTGGTTTAAAAGGAAAAAAGTTAAACATTTAAATGTTAAGATTTTTGGATGTTCTTGGTGTTGGTCTGGAGTATGACAATAAATTTGGGATCAACCTGCAATGAAACTATAGCAATAATCTGATCTACTAAAAATAAAAGCACCCGTTTGCGCCTAAATTTGCCATGTTCTCTGTTTTGGTCTCACCAATTCTATTGTTGTGCTAATCTGATGGACCTATATCATTTCTTACTTATTTTTATTCTGCGTAGTCTACTCACTATGGACACACCCACACAGCTTACTTGGAGAGGAGTTCTGATCATCCCTAGCTGGATTCTTCACAGTGAAAAGAGCCAACTGGGGTAGTTGAAAGATCTGGTAAGGATTTCTATGGGCGGTTTGTCTAATAAATCCCACTGAGAGATGGCCTCAGGCAAGACCTAGGGACCGAGGACTCACTGATCATATCTCATAGCTTTCTTCGGAAAGTCCTGGAGGAGCTAGAAGATGTAGCTGTGGAGGGGGATGTCAGGGAGTCTCTGCTCTGGCGGAGGGACGGATGGAGGGATTCATTTAAATTTAGTCCTAAAGATAAAGGCAAATGGGATGTAATCACTGTAAACTATATTTGAACCAGACATCATAATAGAAGCATCTGAAAGAATGCATGAGTACAGAACCAATAGATTATCATACAAGTTGTAATAAATCATCTTTCACCCAAAATTATGCAGTCCTTACTGCAAATGGCAATATTTTTTGTTGTTCAGGGATTAACAAAGTAAGTAACCAAAAGCAGTTTAAGCTGCTGAATAAAACACATTTTACAAGGACTGTTTAAGTTCAACACCAAATCCTACTTAAATTACTATGACTATCTCTAAATAATCCAATTCTCTGAACAGCATTCTTCATAAAAGCACACATTTACTAATCAGGTATGATACCAATTATGGGTTTACTGAAAGGCACCAAGTGTGCTTGCGACAGAGTATTTAAAATCTCTTTACTAAGGACAATTACAGTTTACTATAATGACTGATAAGTTCAATGGAAAAAAATTGAAAGAAGAAGAAAAAATGATCAAAGGTGCCAAGAAAGAAAGAAATATGCCAAGAAATGCAGCTGAGAGCATAGCTTGCAAGTTTAAAATTAAAATAACAGTTCGGTGTGTTCCATTAGACCTGCAAAATTTAAGGAACTATGAAACATGTCCACCCTCCATCATTACTCAGTTCTGTTCATTTAGCAGCAACTCCATAGAAGGAAAAATCCATGTATCAACCATATTTTGATCTATATTCTACAAAAGCAAAAAATACGAAAAATAAAAAAAGATGAGGCATTAGCAATAGATTGTGGATTGGAGCAGTCCCAACATCCTTCTGAGTAGACCAGAGCGCTCTTAATACACCGCACATGGAAGGATTATCTCTTAGGATTATGTTAAGAATCAACATGATAATTGGGTAGTCCTTGCAATTGTTGGCAGGGGAGAAACCAGCTTGAAATTGCCCTATGGACCAACCATGTTTTGTGAACCAGGCCTAAGTACTAACGATGCTTGTCAGGAAAGTGTTGAATAATTTTGAGACACCAGTATTCAATAAATGTAAGATTAGGTCCTAAATTTGATAAGATCCTTGTAATATCAGTTTAACTGATTTGATTTTTGTAAACAGCTGCTACGTCAACATATTTTAACCAGTTAACTTTAATTTCCAGTGGAGATGACATAGTATTAGGTGCATCTTTTTATATGACTTTTTTTTAATAGAGAACAGACTGTTTTATATAGAATTTGAACAAACAAGGAAAAAAAAAAAAGTTTGGGACATAGAGAAACAGTATTTGTCAAAGAACATGAGCCACCCTGTGTCCTTTCTTCTTTCACTCAGGGTGTGGTTCGACTGACAGGAAACCGACCCCTCTGCTTTTAGCTGGGGCCTTACAAAGGGCGAGCATGTACTACTGTATCATGTGTCCATAATTGAATGTGTGCGTATCAGTATACTGTGCCCACTCAAACATAACAGAAAGTAAAGACGTGCTTTTTCCATTGGTTTTGTCATAAGTCACATCCAATTAATAATTACGTAAAGGTTTTTTTTTCAATGCCTGCAAGAAACACAGTAAAGTGAAGCTCCCCGAGTCCCTAGTGGATTGTTAAAACAACATATACACTATTAACACAAAAAGCACAAAAATATCTCACTCTTTTGTTGTTCTTCATCGTTTCTGTGTTTGTGTGTACATGTGTCCAGACGGACGTCAAAGTGGTCAGTTCATCTTGGCTGCCTTGCCAAGGGCTGGACCATTGTGGTTTCTTCCAAGCTTAGTGCCAGTGTGTGTGTGTGGATTTGTCCTTGGGCTAAAATGGGCACCAACCACAACAGAAAAACAGATTAACTGATAGACAAAAACGAGAAAAGAAGCTAAGAGACAGAACACAGAGATGAGAGAGGGCCTTGCAGTAAAAAAAAAATTTCCAAACAAAAGTCTCCTACACCGGAGTTTTAAACATCCAGGGCCCAGACCTCCCCTGGCGTGAGGCCTGAAAGGAGATGGTTTTACATAAAATAAAATAAAAATGCCCCCCCGATTCATAATGTCTAGATGCTATGATAAGTTAATTCAAAACTTAAGTTAACTGGGGTCTTCATGTGTTCTGAGGCAATGCTTTAGAAACACTGCTATTGGTGGTCTTTTTCCCCGGAATGATGACCTGATGAATTTCACCAAAAACCACCCTGAGAACTGTACATATACATTCTTAAAATGTGTGTAGAGAACAGGGGAAGTAAACGTATGTAAGATTCAGAATTTGGAGAAAAATATGGCACTCAAACTGGTTTCAAGAGACTGTATGTAAATATCTAGCTCTACCTGCAAATGATAAAAAATGAAGACATTTAACAACATCTACTTTTGCATTGAGTATAAAAACATGTGGGTTTAACTATGCTGTTGAACTGAGTTTGGTCTTATGGTTTAACTGGTTTATGAAGGACAGAAATGCAGAGACTCCTGTAGCATTAGCAGAGTTCTTTAATTAAATAAATAGTAAAATAATACGAAAACTTAAAAGCCTGAGTCGAAGGGACAGGACCGGAGCATAGTAAACAAAAAATGGCCCATGTAACAGGAGACAATAGCATGGAGTGATACAAGGAGAGAAATTTAAAGGTGGAGGAGTGTGATTGCTGGCAAGATGCAGGTGGTTGATTACAAACAGGTGCAGCTGGAAGAGTAGTCAAACAGGTAGACTGCGGGAAGATGGAAAATTAACACAGAAGAGGCTTAACAGGAACTCAAATGGTTGTAGAACCAAAGAAAAAAATACTTAACAAATTGACTAAAAGAAATAAAAAAATACAAGAAACAGAAGAATAAATAGAAATGAAACATAAAGTAACTAACAGCTATGTAACACTTGATATGTAATCATAATCAATCTTTCATCTCCGACGGCTTGCCAAGCTAAAATCAGTCCTGAATAAAAAAGATCTCCAGTCAGTTGTCCATGCTTTTGTAATGTCTCGTCTGGACTATGCTAACGCTCTCTTATATGGTGTTCCCTCCTCTTCAGTGGTGCGGCTCCAACTGGTACAAAACGCAGCCGCTAGGTTTCTGACAGGCACAGAACGGCGGCAGCACATCACCCCTGTCTTGGCTAATTTACACTGGCTTCCAGTGAGATTTCGCATTAAGTTTAAAATTCTCCTGCTAGTCTATAAATCAATGCACAAAATGGCCCCCTCTTATTTGGCACAGCTTTTAAGCCCTTACGTTCCGGCGCGAACCTTGAGGTCATCTGAACAGCACCTACTGCTTGTTCCTCCTGCCCGCTATAAGGCCCGTGGGGAACGGGCTTTTTCAGTTTGTGCTCCTAAGCTCTGGAACCAACTGCCCCTGACGGTCCGACTCGCCCCGTCCCTCCCCATTTTTAAAGTTCGTCTTAAGACATATTTTTATTCCCAAGCCTTCTCGGCTGAGTCGGCTTAACCCCTGTGAGATCTTGTCTGTTTGTTTTTACTATTTTTACTTGTTTTAGCTATTTTATGCTGCTGTATATTCTTAAGTATTTTATTGTCTTGTACAGCACTTTGGTTGGCGTTGTCGCTGTTTAAATGTGCTTTATAAATAAAGGATGATGATGATGATGAAACATGGCAATAACTTTTAAAGATGTGTAAACCATTAGATAAATAAATAAAAAAATCACCCAAAACCCAGAACTAGTTTATTGTGAAACAAATTTATATTTGTTAGTTTTAAATGGAAAGCGAAGACTCGCACTCGACTCCATCATTGATTTTAAGTAAAAATTCAGCAGCTGATGTATTGAGTATAAAACCTTTTAGGTTCAACATGTCTTCTTTAATCCCACTTAGGCCATATTTATTGTGTTGCAATATAATTAGACATTGATAAATCCTAGCCTTTAGCTTGGGAACTACTTACTAAAACTCAAAAGGAAAAAAAAAAGATATTCCACTTAATGGATTTCATTGTTATTTTTGTTATCTTCTCATAAAATCTTGCATCTCCAGTATCTGGCTCCCAAGATATTACAGACATTTCTCTTAGTTAAATATCTTGGCCTGGTTTTTTACCAGTCCAAAGAAACTGAGGTAAACTGGTAAGAGGGGTCTGGTCAATTACTGGCATTTTTGCAGTGGAGAACTTAGATGATTTTCCTTTTCAGGTCTTAAAAACAGCTTGCTGCCATCACAGTTTGTGGCTTTAGAACTGTCCAGCCACAGTACCAAAACCCAAAAAGGCCTCCACACTGCTAAAGACATTATCTCTTAGAATAACCCTGCTGCAAGTGGGCCCAGCTCTGCATGAAAGCACAAATGTGTGCGTGTGTTTATGTATGTGCAGTTGTTTTGACCTGTAGTTAAAGGACTGAACATGCAATCGACTTTTCTGTGGTGAAGTCTCTGCTTTTCCTCTTTAAGTTTTGGTGTTGTTTTCAAGCAAGACCATCAACCAGGCCTCCACCCCATCCTCCCTTCCTCTGTCTGATTTGTTTTTTTCTTTGTCTCTTCATAAAACTGTTTTTGTACCTAATTTTTGCCCTTTTGATGAGGTTTTCTCCACAGTTTTTCTCCCTTTCTTCTTAAGCTCTCATTGTCTTAACCCTGAACCACTGTGATCTTGTAGCAGTCTTTTATTGGGACACCACTCAGCTTAAGGAGCAGACAGCTTCTGCATCCAGAAGAGCTGTTTATACCAGAGATGCCCTGGTTCAACTAGGTCAGTCACTATGCTGCCAAACAATTCCTACTTTCAGTTAATGTTAGATTTCAAAACAAGTTCTCATTTGGTTTCCATTTTGAAATATTTTTTAGGATTTATTGTACTTTTCTTGACAATCTGGAACTTTATTCAACTTTAAATACAGTGTTATAACTCTAAAGCGGCATTTTTGCGAAACATCACTGAATACATTTTTTTGGAGACTAAAGACTCACAGAAAAGATACAAAAACTGTGTTCATTGTAAGGGTACATTTGTTCCGTCTCTGGGTACGTAATATTATGAGCTGATGGTACTTCCTTTAAAAAGGATGTCATGTATTGATTAAAGGACCCAGGCACAGAGTAACATTTGGAGCATGAGATGCTCATCTTTAATGAACAATAGTCCAGAACTCGAAGGACACGGAGCAGGACAAGACATTGTCATAACAACAATCCAAAGAAAACATGCAGACACATGCAGGAGTATTTATGTACTGGGAGGGTAATTAGAGAGACAATCGGGGAGACAAGGAACGGCTGTGGACAATTAAGGGCACAGGGAAGGACAAGACAGGGGCAGATGTCACATTGTGACAAATGGCAACTTGAGTGTTTTTCATGTATTAGAAATGGTTGTACAGGTTCTAGTGAAAAAGTATAAATCTGCTATTGTTTAAAAAAAACACAATCAATATGATCAATAAATTAACACTAGGAATGGGTGTTATACGGATCAATAAACACAGCCTTATTTTCCTGTTCTCAGCAACAAGCAGGGTTGCCTATTCAACACATGGTGGTACCAGCTCCCAATGAATGCACATGCCTAAAATAATTGAAAACCTGCATAGGGTATAACTGAAAGATAAATAAGTTAAGTTTCTTTAACATGGTGCTTCTACATGTCCCACTTTCAAATGGCACCCTGGGCAACTGCTCATATCAAAAAATGTCCCAGACTACATGTGTCCTTACTTTCTACAAATTATATATTATCTTGGTAAACTTGGTTGCCTATTGGTACAATAGAACACAGCTTGGCTCTCAAATTGTATAAAAAGCATCCCTAGATGTCGGTAACTGATGACATGGGGAGGACAAGGAATCCATTTACTTGCTTGCTTGTTTAAACGAATGTACTTATGTCCTTCTGTGACCTTAAGGTTTTAACCAACCATAAAACTTGTTGGTTGGTTAAAATTGGTTAGATAACTCAATGTGCGGTATGTTATTCTGCTAGATTGACCAGCTCTGAAACAACATAAACGTTAGATGTTTACTATACAGGACCACAACCATACAGCCTGCTCTGAGCACGTCAAAAAAATGACGCCACGGGGGTACACCACGCATAATTAAATGAAGCGGAGGGAGCCTGACCATGTATCCATATTTGACAAGTTGGGAGTGAGGATCCGTTGGTTGTAGTGATGGGAAGACCGACTCTTTTTACCGACTCGGATCATTTACTCTCGAACATTAAATTGAACGAATCTTGAACGAATCATTTAGTTCATTTTAACAGCAGGTGGCGCTGTTTCCCTCTTGTGGGCGTCGTAGTAAACAAGGCAGCGGTTCTCCAACGAATCATAATTCACAACCCCAAGTGACCCATTTACCGACTCATTCCTGTTACTCTTAGCAACTAGTAGAAATATTTATAGTTTATAATTAAATTTGTGGGGGGGAAAACACCCAGTAAAAAAACATTTCTGCTCTGGACTGGAAGAAAAACCCTGAGTACAAAACTCGCATCACGAGAATAGCTCATTAGTTCACAGTAGTATAGCTCTGCTAACATGCTAACAGCACATTGAGTTACTCACCCCTTCCTTTCCGAGAGCTAACCGAAGCTAGCTTGCAATGTCTGGTGCTGAATTTCTAGCGTGAATAAATCGCTCACTGCCGGCTCACAGCTCAAACGAGCTGCATGACTCATTCACCCCTCGTCCTTCCCGGCTCACAGCTCAATTCTCCACTACAATACAGAAGTCAACATGTTTTGTTTCACCTGACAATAAAAAACAAAATGCCACAAGCAATTTGAAAACCTAGGAAAGCATATACACACCACAATAAAGTTATTTGTGTCCACGCTGCCATCATTGTTTAACAACGCGACAGTGACTAGGTAGGTGTCACGTGACAAATGAACGAATCTACTACTCCACACACAGTACAGCCTGAGCTGTGAACGATGAACGAGAAGATCCGGTCAGTCCGAACTGTTGGTCACATTACAGCTGGGTAGAGGAAGAGTGAGTGTAAACTAATTTTGACAATTAGTGATACAATTAAAACAAAAGGAATAATTAATAAGTTCCCTATGTTTACATGGTGCGTTTATTGTGTACAAAATTTTACATTATTATTATTATTATTATTATTATTATTACTATTATTGATTATGTTTGTTGTTATTATCATCATTATATATTTATTATTTAATCAATATGCTGATATAATTTTCGAAAGTATTTATTTACTAACACACTTTAAATCATACACACAATAACACATCTACAAGAATTGAAGTCCACTAAATAATTATGATTTAATGAATAAATAATATATATCGGGTGTCGAATGACAAATAAAGGAACATTAGATATCAGACATCATTCATTTCCTTGTTCATCTCTCAGTCCGCTCCACAGCCCGTAGCAAGCTGAGCCACAGTTTTCACGTGACGAATGAGTAAGAATGATCCGTCACGATCCGTATATGAACGAACCGTGAGCGAACTGTAGTATTTGCTGCTCGCCACACACAGACTGAGCGGTCTGGCTGTCACATGACAAAAGACCTGAAAACGGACGCAGCAGCTGACTGAGTCATGAACGAATCATTTCTGTTTCCTGTCTTGCTGCTGACTGAGCTCATGCAGCTGCTGACATGTGGCAAGAGAAGGTACTGCATGACAATTAACAAATCGCTCACTGAGAGGACTCGTTACTCTCGGGTCGTATAAAAGATTAGTTCATTTTGAACGAATCGTTCACGAACGACACATCACTAGTTGGTTGTACATACCTAAATCTTTGCAAGCAAGCCATATTTTTGTGTTCAAGTGACGATAGGTGGCGATACAGCCTAAAAATTGCAATTTTCTACTACTACAAGGCAGCTAGTTAAACCTCAATAGAAATACATGCAACAAAATGAGAAGCACATCAGACTCTCTGTCATCACAAGCAGTGAGTGAAAAGCTAAATGTGTAAAACAACAACATTTGTGTTAGGCAAAAGTTTTCAGCATTTTGTAGGTTAGTGTTATTCAGATATTTTTGTAAATTAATAAACTGTAATGTTAGACAGAATTACCTCAGTGAAAAAAAGTACACATTTCAGTGTATTTTCACCATGGCTGGTGGTTAGTTTGAATACAAAACAAAAAACACCACAGTAAAAGATTTTACCTGTCCAGCTGAAAGCATGCAATCTCAGCGTGATTCCTTAGACTTTGCTGGTCCTTCAGTTATTAAGATTAAGAGAATGCCAATGTTTACCCTGATTTTCTGGCAGCGATGAGCGTCTCGGTGGGCTTCTGCCGCTGATGTGGAGCCGCCAGCCGGGTCCGTGTCACATGAAGCTTGGACACAACAGCTGATTGCGCAACTCTCCCCAAGCATCTCAGAGGCCCCCTCTCTTCGAAGAGAACTGGTTTTAGGCCCAGCGACCTGGGTTGGTCGGTCAGTTAGGGTTTGAGAAATTATTTTTTGTTTTTTTGTTTGAGTCTGTTCATAAAGCTATTCAGTTAAACTTCTAACGAGGACAAGGTGATAGAGAAGTAACTGCATATTCAAAAATCAGTAACAGCATTTTGTCCATATCGGTTCACATAGAAGAAAACACAGCTTCCAATATGTTGGCCCCCATACCCTAGAACCAGCACCAATGTATTTAGACCTGCTTTTTATGGTTATGAAGCAGCCAATACTTTTTAATGATTCTGCATCTTTTTAAAATGTATTTCTTTTCTAAACAACCGCTGAGCGAGAGATACAGTAACTGAAGGATGGATTCAGCTGAGCATAAGAAGTAAGCGGCTCGTAGGACCAGCAAAGCTCCAGCCCAAACCCCAACTCAACTTATACAACAGAAACATTTCTTACCTCAGTTAAAGTCATGCCTGCAAATTGTCCAGGGCGGGACTGACTCTGCTGTTGTTTCTGTTTGTGAGTCAGCTCTCACACAGCATGTCTGTCTAATAAGGGGAGAACTTCCACTCTCAGTGAACTTTCGGCTTCAGTCACTTTGGTCGTAACAAAGAATGTCTAGAAAGTTAATTGACAATTAACAAAGGAGCACATACATTACCTCTTTCCATCCTTGAGAAATGAGAAATAGGACAACCATTGCCCACTATTGAAACAACTGATTACTGCCCACCTGCAAGGCATTTTTCTCTTTTTTAAGTTTTTATTGATATTTAGCACTTTCGAGCAGGACATTAGTTGTTGTTGTTTTTTTTAAGGTGGCAATACCTTACCATACGTATCCTGTATTTTCTAACACAATAATAGCACAGCAAGTACTCAAATTCAATTTATTTTTCAGTTTAAATTTCACAGTACATACATAACCATAGGCAGATAAAAGTGCCAGCAACCATAAAAATTTTATGTTGAAAAAATAAAACTTGGGCGAAAAAGTCGTCCTTAACATTGTGGCGTCACTTTGGATGCCACGGTGCCGTCAAGCGGTAACTCTGGTCGTAATCAGTTCTTTACTTACCAATCCGCATTCATTAGCACAATGCTAGCGTGTTATGGGCAACAACAACTTAACCTGTAAGAAAACGAAAGGACATAAGTACATTTAACTTTCTACCTATAATCCATGTTGAATTTGAAAAACCTATAATCAAATCTGAGATTTTTCAACAGCAATCGAGTGAAAGAGACAAATTTAGCTCCATAGACTCCCATTTATCTTGCACTCATGATGATCGCACCCAGTGAAACTCTGGTGGAACTGCAACCAAAATTTGTTACAATGGGACTGTGGCAAGGCTCTGCATAGACGGGCTTAGAGCCTGTCTATGGAGAGTTTAGAGTGTGTCTACACTCAGTTACTCCTTTTGCCTGAGAGTTCACTCATGAGCAAAAAAATTTTCAAACTTCACATAGTTGCTTTAAATGAGAGCTAGAAAACAGAAGACATTAAAGTGTGTTTGCTTTTTAATGTTGACTCCAGTCATTTCTCTTTATCATATATTAAAGGAGGAACTGTTGCCAAACAGTTCTCTCAAAATTACCCACTGTGCAGTGCTCTGGAATTGTCAGGTGAGTTTCTAAACCCCGATCAGGGAGCGCAGAGGAATGCCGCTTTAAACGGTGATGGAGAGATGAAGTCATGAAGCCGCTAAATGAAAGCAGAGATTATTAAGATCATAGTCCCAGAAGTAGAAGAGGATGAAGCGGAAAGAAATCAGTGTTTACAGAAGATGGGACAGGGTCAAAAATGAAGATAAAAAATGGTTATGAAAGAATAAAATGGAAAATCTTAGAAATGGAGAAGAAGTGATTCAGGGCAGGAGGAAGATGATGAAATAGTCAGAAGCTCAAAAATAAAGTTCACAAAGATGTGAAATCATATATTCACATAAGAAGAGTAAGCAACCCCTGTAAACTGATGATGTCTGTACAAAAAAGCAACAGCAGCTGGGAAGTGATCTAGAGGGAAATCAGAGCTCTGACTGACGTGCACTGAGATGAATTAAAAGCTTTGCATCAATGTGCAGGTAACTTTGTGTAGCTGTGTTTGTGCATATCCTTTTCAGTAAACAGAATGGGAATTAATGTGGGGAAAAAAAAAGAAATGCTGAACATTAAAATTCATGGTTAGACCAGGAAAGCTTTAGATTTCCCGCTGGTTAAGTGGAAGAAAAGATGTTCTGTCTAACTCTCCATGTGTACCACAAGCGAGGGATCGGGATTACAAAGGGAGGGTTGTTTACTGTCCCACAAGAAATACAAATTCAAGACTCTCTGCCATAATATATATTCCTATCCAATGCAGTTAAGGGAAAAAAGACATAGGAAAAGAACACAGTGTCATCAAGTGACTTGTCAGTATTTTTTCTAAATCTTACCTTGTATTAAATAGGTAATTTATAATTAAAAGTTAGATATAGGACATAATGTAAAAAGAAGTACAGCTTAAACGGATGGGGAGGAACCGAACCTGACTATGAAGAGAAAAAAAAAATTAAAGACATGAATGTATCCTCTGAAAAGTCATTACAAATCAGAAAAATTAGGATTTAATTCAGATGTTTTGTGTCTAAAACAAAAAAATTGGTTTTAATTCATTGTGGTCGCAAAATTTACAAAAGAGCATTGTGTTTTTTTTATATACGTTAATCTCGAATCGAATGCCTCAAGATACAATGGATGCAAGATTCAAATTTCTTCCTACAGCACAATTTTCTCAAATTGCAATAATGCAAATTTATTTTTAGAATGACTGGGTCCTGCTATTAAACATAATTTTTAATAGATTGGTTCACATCTTATAATGCAGATCTTATTCAAAACTTTTTTCTTACAGAAGTGTGTCTCCAGTCTGAGGTTTCTTCAGTTTCACTGCAACACAGACCAGTACAGGAAATCCTTCCTGCACACAGCCACAATGATCTCCAACAACTCCTTCAAGAGTTGATTAATTAGTGTGAGCTACAACACTTCATGTTCCTCTGGGATTATTCATTTCAAATTGGAATTGAATTAAATATTTACTACAATAAAATTGACAACACTGCTTGTTTGGACGTTCTTTAAGTTACACAATTATATAAAAAAACAGCAAATGAAGTTCTATAAGAGCGCTGCAAGCCATTTTTATTGCAAATGTTGTGAAACCTTTTAAGTACATTTCATGCACAATTAATGTGCCTGGTGAAATGTGGGTGTGTTTTCATATATGCTTAGGCCTCCAAAAAGCCAATTCATTTTTGAAGAATAAGAAACAGCACAGATACACAGCACAGCTCACCTCACAGCTAGAAGGTCCTGGGTTCGATTCCCGCCGGGGACGCTGTGGGTGCTGAGGGTGTGTCTGTTCCTCCATATCATCAGCACCCACACCCTGGGTGGGGTTGGCTAAAGGGCATTTCTGTGTGGAATTTGCATGTTCTCCCCGTGTCCCCTTGAGTAGCTAATGTGAGCTACTTCCACAAAAACATGCACTAGTTCTGGGCTGTACACTGCCCCCTCCTGGCTGACCAGGGCGCCTGAGGGATTGGGAAGGATCTGGCTGGAATAACGTGATCCTTCCACGCGCCACATCCAGCTGGGAAATCCCCACCCCCTCAGGTGAAAAGAAGGGCTCATCACTCCTCAAAGCATTAAGGAGGCTTGAGCCCAGTGTAGGGCCCTCCTGGGGTTTGCGGAGGGAGAGCAACACTGGGTGATAATGGGAAAAAACCGTGGGATAAAAAAAAGAAAAAGAAACAGCACAGATACAATAGGTCAGTGTTTTTGCTGCTCTGGCCTAAGAAGTCACATCAATATTTTCTATTGCCTCATTTGTTGCCAAGCCCAGTAGTCAACAGGTGTACAACACTTACACCACCATGCAGTTCCACATTTACTAACTATGGGCAATTTGGGAGTTACCAATAAACCAACAACCATGTTTTTGGAATTTGAAAGTTTTCCTTTTTTTGTAAAGTCCTGATCAAAAGTTTAAGACCACTTGAAAAATAGCAAGAAAATCTTATTTAAAGAGTTGATTAACTTATAAAAGCAGTTCCGCCTCCCCTCTGGCTACTCCTCGTTGAATAATAAAAGTGAAAATTACGTGGAGAGGCCTCTGTATGAACAGCAGGGGCATCTGCACTGAGCCATGTCTATGTTAAAAATAAACAATGAAGATTATTATCTAAAATCAAATAATTTATTATAAAAGTTTTATTCAGCAGAGAGTGAACATTTAAAAAAGCCATATTGCCATGTGCCTTGTCTGTTTTAATGTAGTCCATCTGCCCCAAACAATTGACTCCTGCCCCAGAAAAATTTAAAATTGTCTATAAAACCAATATTGATCATCACGGTGGCGGAGGAAAGCCAGCTGTTTACAGACAGGAGCCTGCGGAAACGACTTATTCCTCTGTTGATGGTGGGAGTGGGTCCAGAAATAAAAACAGATAGAGGTTTGCCTTTTAAAAGATTAAAAAGATTAATAAAATCCTGCTTATAGAGCTCAGACTGCTGTTTGGGAATGTCATTGGTGCCAGCATGAATTATAACTTTACTCATGGATGGAGTCCAGAATCTGATCGGAAATGTCCTTTACTGTAGCTCCAGGAAAACAAACAGTGACAGCTCCTCTCATTCTAATATACCAGATGGTAGAATCTCCTATGATCAGAGTGGTAGGTGGATGGTGTGCAGGCTGCTGCTGGGCAGAAGATCCGTCGTTGTCGAGGACCTGCTGGATGTTGGGCAGCTTGGCTTCCATGGATTTGGGTTGTAATGGAGCACACCTCGGTGGTTCCCGGCTGCAGTCCTGGGTTTGGCGCGACGTGGATGGTTGCTGGAGTCCGACTGCTCTTCTAGCTGCTGGGAGGGGATGGGCGGCGGTCCTGCAGAGCTGCTGGTCTAACAACTTTAATCTGACAAAAGTAATAATAAATAAAAAATTATATAAATGTTGACCAATGAAAGTCAGACATTGCTTTTTATCCATGCTTCAACAGAATTATTTAAAAAATAAATGCATGAAACAGGCCTGGACAAAAATGATGGTACCCCTAGAAAAGAATGAAAATAATGTAAAGGGATGTTAATCCAAGGTATGTCCACTAATCAGCATCCTAGGTGTCTACAATCCTGTAATCACTCAGTGGGCCTATATATAGGACTCCAGGTAGTCACTGTGTTGTTTGGTGACGTGGTGTGTACCACACTCAATATAAACCAGAGGAAGCAAAGGAAAGAGTTGTCTCAGGAGATGAGAAAGAAAATCATAGACAAGCATGTTAACTGTAAAGGCTATAAGACCATCTCCAAGCAGCTAGATGTTTCTGTGACTACAGCTGCACATGTCATTCAGTAATGTACGATCCATGGGACTGTAGCCAACCTCCCTGGACGTGGCTGCAGGAGGAAAATTGATGACAGATCAAAGAGACGGATAATCCAAATGGTAACAAAAGAGCCTAGAAAGACTTCAAAATAGATCCAAGCTGAACTTTATGCTCAAGGAACATCAGTGTCAGATCGGAACATCGTTCGCTGTTTGGGCCAAAGAGGGTTACATGGAGAACGAACAAGGAGAGGACAAATCATTAAAAAAAACAGACTGGAGTATGCCAAACTACATGCTGACGAGCCACAAAGCTTCTGGGAGAATGTCCTGTGGACAGATGAGACAAAAATTTAACTTTTTGCCTAGGCACATCAGCTCTATGTTCACAGACGGAAAAATGAAGCATATCTAGAAAAGAACACGGTCCCTACTGTGAAACAGGGGAGGCTCGGTTATGTTCTGGGGCTGATTTGCTGCATCTGACACAGGGTGTCTTGAATCTGTGCAGGGTACAATGAAATCTCAAGACTATCAGGGGATTCTAGAGAGAAATGTGCTGGCCAGTGTCAGAAAGCATGGTCTCAGTCGCAGGTCACGGGTCTTACAACAGGAAAATGACCCAAAACACACAGCTAAAAACACCCAAGAAGGGCTAAGAGGAAAACACTGGCCTTCTATGAGCCCTGATCTCAATCCTATTGAGCATCTTTGGAAGGAGCTGAAACGTGCTGTCTGGAAAAGGCGCCCTTCAAACCGGAAACAACTAGAACAGTTTGCTCATGAGGAGTGGGCCAAAATACCTGCTGAGAGGTGCAGAAGTCTCATTGACAGTTACAGGAATCATTTGATTGCAGTGATTGCCTCAAAAGGTTGTGCAACCAAATATTAAGTTGTGGGTACCATCATTTTTGTCCAGGCCTGTTCCATGCATTTATTTTTTAAATAATTCCGTTGAAGCATGGATGAAAAGCAATGTCTGACTTTCACTGGTCAACATTTATATAATTTTTATTCATTATTACTTTTGTCAGATTAAAGTTATTTCTGTGACCATTATGATTTTTTCTTTGATTTAATGAAGGGTACCAACAATTTTGTCCACGTCTGTATATATATAGAACAGGTGGACATGTCTGTGTATGTCCTTTTTTATGCGGCTCCGTTACTCTGTTCACTATATAAAATCAACAGAAAGAAAATCATTGGGAACAGAATTTTACAGATCCGTACCAAAAATAACTAACAGGCTCATCAAATTGTCTGAACCACTGGAGATCTTACTCTTCTTCATCTGTCAAACAAACCTTGCCAAAATCATCATTATCATCATCCTCACTTGCAGCAGGTCTTTTTTCTCTCCTGTTTTCCATCGCATCTGCTATTATTTCCACGGATTTTTATATCCCTTCTACCTCTGTCATGATTAGCGTTGTTATGACCACCTTTCTACCCGGTCCCATACCTTTCTCCCACCGGGCGAGCGTGATGTACAGCTTCGTAGCTGGAGTGTCATGGCGAAACAGGACTGGCTGTTGCTGCGGCCCATTTACTTTCACTTTCTTTCTACCGGGACTGAACATCTTGATCAGAAGTAAATATTTCTCATCAGAATCTGAATAAGCTAATACTTCACAGTGGGGAACTCAAACGTCTCTGCATCTTAAGGTTTATCTTTCTAAAATTCGCTCTCTTTATGCTGTGACGCTGCAGCTGCACCTCATGTCCCCCTCTCGCGGTGCTGACTAAAAAGCTGATTTACTCCAAAAGTTTCCATGGTAACACACCCAAAAATGTGTCTTAGATTAAAGTTACAGATGTCCGCCATCTCCTTGTGTAAAGTAGTAGTTAAATTAGTGGCCCAATCTCCATCTGTGGCTCGTTAAAGTCAGCAATGTTGCTTGTCGCAATATTGCAACTTTGGTGCCAAGAGGGTTAATATAATTTTTTTTTTTATCTAATTCATCATAGTCTGTTATCTCCTCTGTCAATTTCACTAAGAATTCAAAACTCCAATATAAAGCCACTTTAAAACATAGATTTTTAGAAAATAAATAGGCGGACATAAAATGTAATATTTGTCCCGGTTTTCAAGATCGTATTACTGACAATATCAACCTATGATAGAACTTAGACCAATTTTTTTATGGATTTTTTGTTCAGTTTTTCTTTCCAAAACGACAGTAGCCACGCCTCTACTAAAAAGGGTTCAAAAACAGTTTTAGTTTAAATATCTTTTTGAAACCTTTTGGTCAGAATTTTGTAGGACTTTGTAAAAGATAAGTAAATAAATAAAAAAATTATGTAACCTTTCACATGAATTTCCTAGGTTGTTTATGCCTCAAAATACACAATGAGGAAAAGCTTAGAAACAAATCAACACTTCATTTAAATATATTCTGTGTAATATATAATACTGTTTAAAACTAATTCACTCCTGAAACTTGAGACCAATTTTACATGAAATTCTACTGAAAAAAACTTTTTGAAATAATAGTAAACATTTTTATCATTATAGCTCTTTTGTTTTACACAAACCTTACACATAAATCAAAACAAGATCTGTGGAAAATCCTTTAAAAAGCATTAAGGAACTCAAATATGAGATTATCATCTTGGAGGGTCATTTGTGACATCTTTTCAGGGTCATGGAGTATGAGTTTTGCAAATACATTGTCAAAGCTGTTTCTTTTTTTTCCTCTTTGAAAATAGTTTACTGACACAGAGCCCCTGCAATATCTAGTTTGAAATACAATACTTTTAACATCATGTTGTATTATCTTAAAAAAACATTTAGAAAATTGGTCAATACTGGGTAGTGTTACTACAAACATTATGTTTATTTTTTTAAAGAAATTATTTTCTTGCTTTGTCCACTTTTCTTATCAAGCCATATATATTTATCTGTTAAAAACAGAATGTGAAACTTACAAACATTAAACTCTTGGTGATCACTAGTTTAATACACCTTGCGTTATCATGTTTACTATCATTTATAGTCTCCCTCAGTAAAACACAAAAAATGCAGGTCGATACTTGTTTTCTTGACATAAATGAGTAAATTGACAATGCCCTTGTTCACACGTAAGGAACTGGAAATAGCCAAAGGATGTATCTGCTATGAAGTAAGCCAGTTTACCATGTAATATATTTGAATCAGTGATATAGAAACAATTATATGTAGTATCAAGGCATAGACCTACAGTACTTTGTAAAAGCACTCATCAAACTTCCGTAAAATTTATGCTACAACTGCAAACTTATCAAGATGTGTTAACCATCCGCTCAAAATGAGCTTGAATTACTTTACAAAGAAGAATAGGCAAAAAGAGATGTGCAAAGTTGACAAAGGACTTACAACTTTAATTGCTGCAAAGGAAAGTTCTGTGAAGTACTCACCCTGAGGGAATGACTACAAATGCAAGCTAGCCTTTTTAGTAATGTATTTGTAAAAAAGAAGAAAAAAAGGGTAAACTGTATATCCTTTTTCTCCCATTTCAAAATTTTGCAACACTTTGTAAAATCCTGGTGAGATAAATTAAGATGGAGATTGGACTTTAAACAAAAGTTTAGAGGTTTATTACTTCTTTGATTG
This sequence comes from Apricaphanius iberus, assembly GCA_028564705.1. Lineage (NCBI taxonomy): Eukaryota > Metazoa > Chordata > Actinopteri > Cyprinodontiformes > Aphaniidae > Apricaphanius > Apricaphanius iberus. The sequence continues at coordinate 1,287,165 of JAPXFQ010001662.1, forward strand.
ACTTTTTATGTGTACGTGAATGGGTAGCTAAAATATTTAGCCTAAAGCTGTAGTTTCTACACATGAACATCATCGATCCCGTTTGTACAAATGAAGGTGGTTCATCAGCTATAAAAAATATATTTCACCTTTAATGCTTAACTCCACAACCAAGCAGGGCATTTATTTTGGATTTCACTCATTTTTGATAAAAAATACTCCCACATTTTGTTTATATACATTTTGTTCATCCCTTTCACAGTCAGAGCTAGAGACTCACTAAACAAACCCATTAGTGCGGGAAGCTTAAAAGCCTCTCTGTCACCTGAGAGGCTGCTGAGTTTGTTGGCTTGGCTCATCAACATTTGCAAGTCCCTTGCTCATAAATTAGAGCCACTTTGTACGAAGCCATCAAAATATTACTGATTGCACCTTTAACATCAGCCACCAACCATCATTAGCATGTATGATCCATAAATCTTGTCAGCACAGTACTGGATCATTTAACATTTTCACATCAGCTAAAGATACTGTTGCACAATAGAATGAGTTGGGTGAAAAGGGGATGAGAAAATAATGACAGAGATTAAGCTTTAGTAAGAGGATGTGGGTGGATCAACTCATAAGCACACAAATATAAATGTACATTAATTTCAAAATGTAAATATATCGGTTATATCATCGGTTTTTGTGTCTTTTGTAACATTAACATGTTTCAGATCAAATAAATTTCATATCAGACAAACATCACCTAGATAAACACAAAATTAAGTTTTTAATGAATACTTGAATCAGGAGATTAAATTTCTTCAAGCCAATCTGATGCAATGTGAAACTAAAATTGTCCCAAGAATTAAATGGTGAATTAGCTGTAATTGATTATATCCTTGTAATACTTAGTTTAGGTTAAACAACTTTTCTCCAGACCTGGTTACTGCCACACCTATAGAATGATTAAAATACCTCAAATAGGACCTGTCTGAAAAAGTAAAAATACTTCAAAAAACATTTCCTTATTTAATGAAAATCAAGAACAGATGAGAAACCAAGTCATTGACATTTATTAGCATGGAAAGTGTTACAAGGTCATTTCTGAGTCTTTAGGACCCCAAGAAATCACAGTGAAAACCATTATTCACAAATGTAAAAAACAAACAAAAGATAAATAAAGAACAAAGAAGAACCATCCAAGGAGAGACAACATACCAAAAATGTCATCAACAACTATCCTTGAGGTTACAGAGCACTGCAGGCCTCACTATATACTCAGTTACGATCATGATTACGATCCAAAGATTTATAAGAGACTCAGTAAAATATAAGGAGAGATAGAGTTCTGGAACCAAAACCAGTGCTGACCAGAACACAAAGATGCCTCTCACATTTACCTAAAAACCTCTTGATGATCCCCAAAAAAGTAGCTTTTTAGAAGGTTTGTGTCCCATTAGAGCTGATTTAAAATTAACACATCATTTTAGAAGAAGAATACCATATCATACCAACAGTCAAACATGGTGATGGTGGGGTGATGGTCTGGGGATGCTTTACATTTTACAATCTAGATGACTTGCTGTAACTAATGGACCAATGAAATCATCTCTCTATCAGAATATTGTGAAGCCATAAACTCAAGAGCATTTATAAACCATGGCAGTGAACCCACAGTTCATCTCGGAATGGCTATGTAAGGATCAAAAAGGGATCTGGATCCTACATGTCCATAAATAAATTAAAATGCTTTGACTTGTCCTTAAATCGAGTGTTTATGTACAAAACCCCCATTAATAAAAAAATCTAAACAATTTTGCAAGGAAGAGTAAGCAAAAATTGACAGTAATGTAAAAGACTGGGTTACAGTTATTCTAAATCTTGATCGCAGTTGTTTTAACATTAGGTGAAACTAATTATATTTAGGGTCAGGTTATTGTGGATGGTTCCTTTTTCTGTAAACAAAAAAAATCCTAATTTGAAAAGGTTATCTTTAATTTTAAAATTAGTTTGAAGGTCTGAAACATGTATGTGGCAAAAATGAAAAATTAGAAGGAAATTCTAAGGTTGCAAATAGCCTACTATCAAACTGCACTATATTCACCCAGCATTTTTTGTCAGCTGTTTTTTCTTTCCTTTTTTTAATATTCCAAAAAATCATATAATTAAAACTGATAATGGTACGCTCACAGTCTGACAATCTGATCAATGCTTGCTGTGCACAAATTTGCGTGTACGCTTGTCTGTATGCCTGTCTATAAATCATATGTGATTATGATGACCAGGCAGGCAGAGAAGTGAGCGATGAGAAGAAAGGCGGAACCAAGCCTGAAACAGAGGAGGAGGGAAAGTAACAAACACACAGGGAGAGAGAGAGAGAGAGAGAGAGAGAGAGAGAGAGAGAGAGAGAGAGAGAGAGAGAGAACAACAGATGAAGGGACGATGGAAGGAATCAGAGAGAAAGAGGGGTACAGTCGCATTACAAAGGACATAATTCATCGCAACAAACCTCCAGCACTCGGCTGAAAAGTCATGATGCTTCAGTTATATTAACTTACTAATCACTCACCCACATGGCTTGTATATGTGTCTGCTTGCTTGTGTTTGCTTTTAAAGACTGTAGAAACATCAAGCTCCTAATAACCTATTCCACAGCTGTGTTTGTGTGTGAAAAAAAGAGGGAGGCAGTTGTTTCATTAAATTGTTTTTGTGGTGATACATTTGCATGCTCATATATCTCATCCAAAAAAAAGCTGGTTTGTTTTTCTTTCCTTTTATTGAAGCAAGTCTTTATCTTATTTTCTATATATAAATCATAATTGATTTTCAATTAACATATATTGCTTGTAAATACTTATTTCTGTCTTTCAAGGTTTATGGGTCAGATGTATCAATATTCCAGATCAAAAGCACAAAACAGTGTGCCCTGCAAAAAATTTGCACCAGTGGATTGTCCTTCATTCTACTAAGATTGCATAAGAGCAGAATTTAAATGAGGAGTTTTTGTGCTCTGTTATGTGCATTCACCTGCCTGCCCCATGCAACACCCATCAACCAGAGAGACAGACACACAAAAAACGGAAAGAAACAACATAAATGTAAACTTCATGACCATCTGATAGTTATTCTTTTTTTTTTAGTTATATTAGGTTATATTATCTGTGAATCTTCTTTTTTAATTGTCATTAAGAAATGTTGAATTGTGGTGGCACGAAGTTAGAACCTGTTTTCAGAGCCGGCAAATATAGGCGCAAAAACAGCCACCGCAAACCATTTCACCCTTGATAAATTACTCTGCATGTTCACACCCCCCGATATCTTGAGATTTCTGATAGAATTGCCCATATTGCATATTCATCAAGAGTGAAAGCACTAAATGGATTGTGTACATCTTGCTGTGGTTTAACTGGTGCAGTCCTCCCTCTGCCTACTTAGTAAAGCACCTGCTGCAAGTTTTTGTGCCCACTGTGAGGTTTGCACACCTTTTAACAAGTGCAAACCTTTGATAAATCAGACCCTAAATGAAATATTTGTGAAAAACATTAAAGGGCCCATATTATGAAAAAATCCCTTTATCTGGGATTTGGGGTTTTATTGTGTGTCTCTGGTGTATATACACGCATACAAGTTTTAAAAAGAAAACGTCCATGCTGTTTTGAGTGAGATATGCCCCTTTTCCACTAGGGCTGGTACGGTACAGAACGTGTCGCATTGGATTCTGGCATGTTTCCATTACCTGTTTCTGTTCCGAGCCTACCCCTTTTTTTGGACTACCTCTGCCTTGGTCCGCAGTGACCAAACACGCCCACCTGTGGACTGATTGATCCAGCAGCGGGGTCTCTGCGGTGCTTGTAGAGCTGGAGTCAGCTAGATATAGCTGGAAGGCTGCAGAATTGGAGTCTCTACCCAAATAAGGTCAGACCTTATTTGGAGGAAGATATTGGAGCATACTGGAGTTTTGTTATGTTAGCTAATGCTAACCAAACCTGGTAAGGGCAACTACAGTACTAAATACGCATTACCATCCCGGTGGAAGACGCTGTAAACACTAGCAGCAGAGAAACCCCCGCCCGCTCGCTAACGTACTAACTTGATGCTCCGACGCGGACAAAGTGTGCAACCAGCTGTGTTTTAATTTAGTCCTGCCTACCTTTTACAGGCTAAACACTGACTAACATCTAAGTTCAAAAATTATATAGTAATTTGTTCAATAATCATTCAGAATTGTCTTGCTGAATTCTCGGAGTCTCGGGTTCTTCAGGAGACTCCCCTCCTTCAGGAACAGATTCTCGTTCAAACATGTATGGTTGAACTATTTTTTTTTTTCCTATGGTTGAAGTACTGCAGCCATGTCCGTAACTTTCACACGTAGTGGTAACAGTCAATGAGTGAGGCGTGGGCAAAGATTCTAGAAGTGTTGGGCGTGGCAAATTAACAGCCTCTCATGTAATATGTAATGAGCAGCAGAAAGAGCACAATCTGAAAGCGGCTGAAACAGAGGGTAATAGAGGTTGGTAACAATCATTTCCTACAAGCTATTTCCAGCAAATAACTTCAGAAACATGTTCTCTGGACAGACAGTGTTTGAAACATTTTGTTCTGTTTCATTCTGTTTCAGTAAGATTATGAAGACATTATAAAGGTTACAAAGTATTCTACATTGTTATAAAAATATATTTTATATTACATTCTAAAATGATTATTATCCATATTCAATTTGCTAGATTATTTGAATGGTTCATAATGTACTATGATATTCTAAAATAATTATTACATACTGTAATACATAAATGGTTTCATCCATGTTCTCCCATATACTTTTGTGATTTTTTTTTTGTTACAAGAACAGGACATGTGAATTTATATTTGCTCAATTCAATAGCTGTGATTTTCTACATAACAAAAAAGAGATATTGAAAAATGTAACAGAAGAAAAGTTTTGACATATGCCAAAATAACATTTTGGGTTAAGGCTAAGAATTTGAATTTTATTCTTAAAGTATGGGTGCTACATTTCTCAGTGTCTCTTCTGTTAATACTACAGTCCCCTTCTAGTAATATGATCACATTCACTCGTCTAAAGGTTGATTTTGTGTCTGGTGAACAATTCTGTATTGATTTAGACCTATGCATTGAACCATCATCCTGTAAAAGACTCAATAATCATCAGAATTCTGCCATATACCACCAGATGCTCATGAAGACACATTTTTAAACAACACACTCTGGGACCTTTGGAAGAAAAGGAGGCCCACAACAAAGATCCCTCAGTTTCCTTAATAGTGAATAGGAAGTGGTTCATTTTAATTGGATTCTTTGTGCAACATTTTCATCCCTATGCTTATAATGGTGTAAAGGTTTTATTTTTGTATGCTAAACAATTAGTAAACATATACCGGATTTTGCGGGCTATAAGACGGTACTTTTTTCTATGCTTTGAACCATCTGGCCTATTGTGCGGTGCGGTTCATTTATGGATTTTACAAATAACGGCGACTAGAGGGCCTCGTCGATCTATGAGTAGTACAGGTTATATCCTTCACCAAAGGATACTGTGGGTGTTTCTCAATGTCAAGGCGCCTTGCTTACGAGGACACTGTCCTTCCTTGGTCAAAAAAAACGGTTTGGAAGAGACTTACCTTATGTGACCGCGGCTGCCGGCTTACGTGCTCTGTTTACGTCCCGCCCAACGTAGTAGCATTGTAGCGTAGTAATATTACTTCAACCATGGAACTGGAAATGTATAACGAGAGTTTTCCTTTTTTTTTGTATACGTCAGTTAAATCAAATGTGCAAACGAATTAGTACCTGGTAGCCACCAAAGCAACTAACCAACTGCTTTGGATCTAAATAATAAGAATAAAAAAAATAAAAACATTTTAGATATAAGCCTGATGGTTAAAATTAGTTGACTTACATTAAAAAAGAAATTTACCCCCGAAGTAGCTGCTGGAAGTAGCTGCTGCTGGCTCCTACCATATACTGTATTCTAGGAAATTTTTGACCGAGAGAAGGCATCAAGGCACATCTGATGTATCCTTGGTTAGTTAGCTAAACGGCTAACAAACGGAGGACAGATTCCTCGGTAGAACATGAACATTGGAACACGCCTTGGCGGTCCCTGATGACGTATCTCCTAGGCAACCGGGGCGGGACCAAGGCATCAAGGCGAGGTTCCTGGGCATTGAGAAACACTCTGTGCCTTTAAGAAGACAGCAAAAGAAAGAGAGAGAGGAGAAAGTTTGCGCAAACAATGAAAGCAAACATGCAACAGACATACATTATGAGAGCTAGACAGTTTGCGAATAACAAGTTTTTCATGTACAAACCCGGAAAACAAACAAATAAAATTGATATGGTACTCAATACTGTACTCGATCTGGCTTTTAAAGAAGGAAATAGAGCGGGTTCACATACCGTTGGCAGCACTGAATCAATGGTGAGACGCTAGCAACGGCAGCATAAAAAGAGGTAATAAAAGAGGTAATAAAAGCAGATGGCCTGAAATGTTAATAAAAATCAAAGCTTCCCCAAACACCAATCTCTTTCCCAACAGGCACCTCTGCAGAGTTCGTGCCAAACTCTGAAGTCTGCTTTTAATCGGGTGCAACTTGTATGTGTACACATTTGTGTCTTTTCCCTAAAATAGGCTGTTCGGCCTATAATCAGGTGTGCTTTATAGTCTGGAAATTATAATACATTGTGAGCCCACAATTTTTCACACCCATGTCAGATTTGGGCTTAAAGGAATCTTTTAATTGTACTGACATGTTTTGTAATTGTATTGTTTTGAAGGGTCCACCCACAAGCGTCATGGGAATCGCATATTGAATTTTTGGCAATAGCAAAAGATTAGGCTCAAGACTTGAAGCTTAACACCAATGATAAATCATAGAAATAAAAGTGGAAAGATGCGGAAAAAACTGTCACCAGTTTAAAGAAAGCGTTTCACTTCTGCAATGTAAAAAATATCTATTGATTCTATTCTACATTCTATTGATTATTAATGAGTATAAGCTATGTCCAGCATTTCATTTTTTGAATAAAATATAAATAAAATACAAATTGTTCAAAATTGATTATGTTAACATTGCTGTATGATATTTTAGGAAATGCATATCTCATGTTATATTGGACACAAACTTCAAGGTTGAGTCAAACAATATTTTAAAACCTAAATTTGACAGAGGCCTGACCAATGTTGGGCTTTGCAGTGGATAGCTTCCAGGAGTTGTTCTAGTGATAAACTGCCCTCAACTTTCTGCTCCTTGCTGCAGACCTCCAATATTAAGATCTGGGGTCCACAGTTGCAGATGCTTTAAAATTATTTTTTCTGTGTTGCTTTTTAGCTGTTGCTATTTTTTGATATAATAAAAATGGATACACATATTTGCATTACTTGAAAACATATTCTCTTATATTCCCCTTTAGAAGTGTATCTAAGAGTAATGGCTCCTATTAATAAAATACAGGAATAGCAACTCATAGATTGCACATTAGGAGTTCACAGAAACTATGATTAACACCCCCCCCCCCCCACACACACAGAAAAAAAGATGTTTTGTTTAAAACAGCTCCTGCAGATGCCATGGGTTCCTTATCCAGTGGGGACTTCCAGTCCACAGCTCCAGGGGAACATTTGTTTAGCAGTTGTGTGGCTCTCCCTAAAGTTTGACCTTCCTGTTGCAGAGGTAAGGAGTAAGATAAATATGTCCTTTGGGGATCATTAAAGTAAACATAAAACAAAAGCAGGCAAGGTTGTCTGTGTCCAAACGCAAACCTCACAGAACCTCAAGATGCTGGGAGGAGCTATCAGTTACACATTCAGTGTTACAAACAGGACTTCATTCTGCAACTTTTTTGTTTTTATATGTTAATCTGCCTGGAACTCTCTGATGAAATCTGCTCCAAAGCAGATTAGTACATATTTCATTATGCTTAAACTAAATGTATAGATGGATGTGAGTGTGCTTTTCTGTGCAGATTTGGGTGTTAGAGGTCTACATGCATGCCTTTTGGTGATGACAGCTTCCGATCAGGAACCTGTGTGTTGATTGCAGATTAATATTCTGTGAGAAGGATGTTGATAGTGTTTCTCTGTATTGATTGCACACTGTATGTGTGTGTGTGTGTGTGTGTGTGCGTGTTTGTGTCTGTGTGTGGCTCCTGATTGCAGAGTAATGCAGATCAGATGAAGCAAGAAATCGGCATTTTGGCTCCATCAATCATCTCTCGGTCCCTATCGTCTCACCTCCATCTCGCTATTTCCTTCATTTCTGGTTCATTTGTTTTTTCACTGTTTCATTGCCTGTGTTTCTATCTTTCTTTCTCTTTTTTGAAACTCTCTCATGATCTGCCTTTATCTTTTTCACACATGCTTTAGTTCCTTCTTGAATTTGCAAGCAGACCTCAGAGATTTCATGCAGCTGTGCCTCACAAGTACAGGTGACATTTTTATGTTTTCAGCATTTTCTCTTGGAGGAAAACATCAACAGTGTACCAGTTAAATGTATGATCATATTAAAATCTAAAAGCAATTTTGATAATATAAATTTTTGTTTGTCAGGTTTTGGACTTCTAAACACCCCAACAACAAACTTATACAAAGGTTCCTTTTGCAAATATTACACAGTTCCTAATAAAGATAGCTATTTTAACTTTATTTTATCTACCTTCGTTCTTGCAGCTTGGCACTTTCAACAGGAATATAGGTTAATAAAATAAGCATGCAACAGTTACATCAATATTATTTGAAAGAAATTACAAATTGCTGAGACTAAAACATTTCAAACTCAGAAAAAGAGAAAAGATTTTTTCAACAAACATGGTTATAACTAGAAAAACTCATTTTAATTGTTTACATGTTTGTTAAAACATATTTAAAGAAGTATGAGAAATATAAATTATTTTTTAATTTGTATTTTTTTAATTTCAAATTTTCTCATTTATATTCCACACTACCTACATCGCTTTTATTCTTCAAATAAATTAGACAGTTTTTTATTTAATCCGTTTTTCCTGTCTTGCAGTATTAAGTGAGTTGATTATAACTTTAAGAAGCTATATATATATATATATATATATATATATATATATATATATATATGTATACTATAAAATCTGTTTGTTTTTTTTACCTTTGACCACTATATTGAAATCAGCGCATCTTCAATACCAGCCTGAGGTTTTCAGACAAATTTGTGATCAAGCATTTTGGATTTATAGTAATCTGAAGAGGGGTACAGATAGCCCTACAACCTCTGATAGTTATGCCTCTGGCTATGACTGTTGCTGTGACAGAGCCCTTAAATTAATGGAGACATGGTAAAAAACAAAAAAAAGAAATTGAAGAAGTCCATGATGCACTACTGAAAACAAATGTTGAAAAGTCATTTTCTGATCGTGATAGATATATAATTTAGATTTAAAATTTATTAAACATAACCAAACCTTAATTTTCTAATTTTAATACAAGACATTGTAGTCAGAACATTTTGTACTTTACAAAATGAAGTGTTACATGAGTAATTTTGACAAAATATAAATCTATTATTACGTCAACACATTGTATATAGACAATTTACAGATATAATTATTCCATTATTATTAATATTAAAAATTTCAATAAAAATAAAAATTTTGCAGGTTTTAGTATTTTTTTGGAATTTTTTTGTAAAATTAATTTTACAAAACGGTGTGAAGCGACATCTGAAACGATAGATATTTGCAAAATGCCATCTAAACAAAGCTTGGATCAAGGTCCCCTGAACAAATACCATCAAAGAATAAATGTTTGATGATCCATCATCTTCAGCATTTTATTCGGCAAAAATCAAATCCAGCATGTCTGCTTTAACACCCTTTGCCTAATTTTCAGCATGTGAGTGAACAGATGAAGATTTGGGCTAGTTTTGCAACTACATGATATGGAAACTTTGTACTCATTGAGACAACTACTTCTTCTTTTGTATGCCAAATAAATAAAATGTGAGGTCATCTGTCTGACAACTAAAGATTAATCTAAACTGTTTAAACAAAAAAATGTTCCCAAACACAGCAGCAAAAATACATCTGAATAAAATAATTAAGGTTTTGCAACATCCCAGTCAAAGTCCAGACTTTTACTGGATTGATATGCTGTGGTTGGACATTTAGAGATCTGTGATTAAATGAATGCCCACAAACCTCCGTGAACTAAAGTGATATTGTAAAAAACACAACTTATTTGTTTTTTGTTTTTTTCATCACTCAAGAAAGCTTGATGTCACAAATAATAAATTTGAGAAAAGTCAGATACCTCCCTAATGATCTTCTGTGTTGGATAACCTCTATAAATCGACATTGGCAAAAACTTTTGGTTAAAATTGTAACCAGAAAACCGGTGGAGAGAAACACTGTCAAGGGAAGAGAAAGACACTTATCACACACAGCGGCACACACAGGAAAGATAAGGATGGTATAAAGGCAGATAAACAAGGGCAGGCGAAGTAATTGAAAACATCGCCGTTTGGTATTTAGGATGATGATACACGAGTACGGCTGCCTGCTGGCCCTTCCAGTGAGTACTTAGAGGTCAATCCGGAACATTGCAGAACATTCCTCCACACTCTGATGGGAATCCCAGATCTTACCAGCACAGCTGTCAATTATATCCAGATTTTTTTTTCAACTTTTACTGGGGCCTCCATGCCACATCAATGCAGAAATACCATCCCTTCATCTATCTCTGTCCCGTCCCCTGTCCCTCCTCCGTTTCTTTTTTTTCTGTTCCCACTCTGGCACAATAGCAAGAACAATGCCAGGGTGCCACCACATCAAACACCATTGAGGGAGACTATTAGAGGGACAAACAGAGAGCAAGGGAGAGGGAAAGAGAGGCAGGGAATTACAGTGCGGGTCGAAATCTGATTGTGCATCAAAGCAGAACTGAGGGGGAAAAACTTCCTCCTTAAACTGATTATATATCCATGAGAAGAAAAACCGCAATGTCTGTCTCTCTGTGGATGTGTCGCTGTTTTTCTGTCTGTCTCATGGTGCCAACTGTCTACACGCCACCAGTGTCTACTTTTGCATGTTGGTATCAAAGCCATTTCTGTGGCATTGAGTCTTACCATCCATTTTGCATTAGCTTTTTTTTTTTAACACTTTACTGTAAGCCATACTTATGAGAAGCTTAATGAGGTTTTCAAAATGTTCTCCAAGTTAGACTTGACATGTGTTTTTCTTGGCAATTTGATTCATATTTATTGATATAAGCAGTGCCAGTTTAGCAGGGTGAAGCCATATTTTCCCCAGAAGAACTGTTGGCAAAACAGCAAATTGCATTTCATGGAAAAGTGCATTTTCTTTTATTTTCAGCAGTGGAATAAGTCTTGGACTGCATGATGGCACAGTTGCCTCACAGTGAGAAGGTATGAATCCCAGCTTGGGCTCTTTCCGCATGGGGTTTCTCCTTTAGTATGCATGAGTTCTCCCCAGGTACTTCCAGTTTCCTCCCACAGGACAAAAACATTATGAGTAAATTTGATACTCTAAATTGCACAAATGTGTGCCTGCAAGTTTGTATTTTCATGCTGTACTGTGATGGACCATCCATCCATCCATCCATCTACCCACTTTAGCTTCTCCAAGATTGGCCAAAGGGAATATCAGATACAGTAAGGAAACAAAGTGGGAGAAGATACATTTATTTTTACAGGGTTCTCATTCGGTATGTATACTTTTTCTAGTATTTTACAGTCATGTTCTATTTTGTGTGGGTCTATCACATAAAATCCTTAATAGTTTTGCAAGTTAGGGAAATGAACTCAATTCCAGTAACTCAATTTAGTAAGTAAAACACCTTATATAGATTTATTGAAAACAGACTGATCTTTTTAAACTTTGATTTTCTTTTAATCATGATGAGTTTGATGATGATGATTTCTAATGAAAGCTTAATCAAAAGTATTTTTTTCTACCTGCATAAAGGTTGTTGTTTTCAAAAAGCACTCAGATAGCTTATTTTAATTAATTAAATCTGACAATAGACATGTCTCTGCAAGTTATTCTTTTTATTCCCTTCTTGTTATTGTTAACACATAACTTGAACTGAAAATGTTGTGCCAATATCCAATTCTATCAATTAAATAAAAACAGAAAGCAAACATATTTATAAGTTCACAAACCAGAACACAGAAAGTTGTCAGTTTATCACAAACATATGGAAACACACAGAGAGGCTTTCGTCTGCAAAGCTCCCTCATCCATCATCTTAGCTAATGTCATATGGGTAAGCTGTCTATGACGACACATGATGTTCATTTATCATTTGTCTTTAATGTGCCCAGTGTGTGTGTTCCATTCTGATCCTTCTTTCTTCCATGTTGATGTGAATCAGTCAGTGCTCTTTCTTTTATCACATTAGGAAATTGTGTGAAATACATTTAATTTGGTAATTACGTGCATGACTCTTCTTTAACTTAGTGTTCCTGAAAATTTGAATACAAATTATTTTTATGGCTCTGGTGCAAATGTTTATCTGCAAGAAAAAATGACTGATTGATAACGTTAATCAGGAGAGAATGAGAAAACATCTATCAGAGAATTACCAGCAAACAACCTGGTTTAACTAGAATGTATGTGTTATCTGGATATACTCAGATTCTTTTTCACATCTGAATCCAAGTACTTGTTGTTACTCTTTATGATTTTTAAAATATGCAAAATTTATAGAGCAAAAAAAAATTCTGTGACATCTTCTCTTCCTTTCCTGCACATTTTAATTCATTCCTGGTTTACAAATCTTGTACATAGTTATAAATTGCAAACAAAAATGTATATCTTTTGAAAGGTAATAAAAAATATGCTTATGCATCCCTCTACAAATAGTATTTTTTTCCCTCATTTTCCCTTTTATCAAAACGTTTCAGATGTCGGTTGACACCGTTTTGACACGTTAATAGCTTATTTCATTGTAATGAGAATGAGATGCCTCGACCATGAGTACTGAATCTTCTAAATTAGTGCTTTGGTGTTTGACATGAATAACAAGAAACAAAGTAATATCTTAGATCTCTTTAATTGGCTTGCTGTCTTCTTTAGTCTGTTTTTTCTCTCTGCCTGAACCATATTTTACTAATTTAGAAGGAGGTTGCAGTTCATGTCATTCCCATCAGCCTAACCCTCCCCAACAAACTCTGTCCCCTTTTTTGTTTCTGTCAGCCTTTATTTTTTATATCTCAGAGACTTTATTCTTGTGTATGCATGAATGTCATTTTTGAAATTGTTTTTCCAACATAAAGAATAATTACGGGTTGAATAGCTTCAAATCTTTGGACCTTTTGTTAGGTCATTCTAAAACATAAACATCCTTTGATCTATATCATTGCACTGTAGCTTTGGTGGTATAGGTTTAGGGTGTCCTTTTGGAAGCTAGACCACCAACAACAGTTCTTTCTCAAGAACTGATTAATATTTAGTTCTTTCCTCCCATAATGTTGACCAGCTTTCCTTTATTTGCTTAAGAAAATCACCCCAATAGCATGATGCTGTTTCCATTATATTTCATGGTTGAGATGGTGTATTTAGGGTATTCATTTTGTGCCAACTAAAGCAATTTGCAAGGTGGATTAAAAAAAGAGTTTTAATTTGGCCTCATTTAACTATAATTTCTCAACATGTTTACAATGTTCCTTACATGACTTGTAGCAAACTGTGAACTACACTGATGACTTTCCTTCAACAATCAAATTGCCATCTTCCATAAAGCAATCAGAGCAATTTTTCAAAAGAGAGTTGTCAAATATTCCTTAATCAGTTGTGTACTGGCAATAGACCTTTACCTCAATAAAACGTTTTAATCAAACCAAAATATGCATGAAAAACATTTGAGCTAAAGAGTGTAAATATCTATGCAATTGCATTATTAAAATTTTGTATCCCCCCTTAAGCAATTTCAGTTAATAACGTTGCAATAAGGATCTGAATAAATTTTTCTTGGTCCCATTTGAAAACAGACTTTGCAGGGTTGTTAGGCTCTTTTATATCCATTAAGTGATTACATCAACTTTGTAATACATTTATTGTGAATGACTGGACAATCCAAGTCTCCTACAACCTGTTTTGTCTGTTTTGAAACTTTGACAGACTAAAGTTTAATTGCAATTTTTAGATGATATTTTTGTGTGAAACATAAAAAAAACCTCTGTATTTTCTCCCATTCATTGCTATCTCTGTTCTTTTATTTTCTTAGCAGCCACCCAATGCTATCATCATCTTCTCTATTGGTCAGAGGAGTGACACCAATATGCAGACTGGGTTTGTGTATGTCAACAGAAAGAGTGCACTATATGTGTGCGTGTGTAAAAAAGAAAAGGATGATGAGGAGGATGATGATGATGATGATGATGAATAAGGCTCCAGAGAGGAAGGAGAGAATTACCTCTGAGCATAAGGGAGTGAAATGAAGACAGGGAGAAAGGCAGAGAAAAGAGAGACATTGAGCTAGGGAGAGAAGGAGTGATAACATGACTTGAATTTGGTGAGAAGAAAATGAAATAAAAGACGATGAAACGAAGGCAAAGAAACAGAGTGGGAGAAATTGGATACAAGATAGGAAGAAAGAAGTTCTCTGGTCTGAGGTGTGAGCACGTTTCATGATTCCCAAGTTGTTTTGGAATCACTAGGAGAAAGAAAAAAAGAAAAATTGTTGGAAAGAGAGATGGATACCCCTTAATCGCATTTTCTGTGGTGTCTGCACGTTTTCTGAATCCCATGTTGCTGTTTGGCTCTGGGCAACAAATTTAGAGTAAAACTTGCAGCCGAGATGAGGAATGAAAAATTTAAGATAATATTCAGAGCTGTTCCCTGTGGAACGCAATTCTGATTCACAGCATATGCAAGAGGAGGGAGGGAGGGACGGAGACCAAGAGAGTTAAACAATGGAGAGGACTGATATATTTCTGGTAGGAGGGAGGAAAAAAGTAATGGTACAAAAAAGAAGAGGGAGATATTTTGGTAAAGACTATTTTTTAGGGAGAGTGAGGAGTGATTAAACGAGGGATGAAAGAGATTGTGGAGACATAAAGAAGTACCAGACACTTCCTTTTGGTTGCACTTGTAGCGCTCCTAAGCATGATTCTTTTTCACAAGCTTTTGGCTTATGAATTCTCTCCTTCACCCAAGTAAAATTGGTGAAATTTTGCAAGGTGGGGAACAAAATGGCGGCCGTGAAAATGGCTCCAGATGGAGTTTTGACATCCAGGCCAATATGGTGAGGGACACGTATTCCCAACTTGAGGGAGTTTATGGGGACCTGGCCAAGTCTCTGTAATGAGCTCCAAAGTCCTCCAGTCTCATAAATAATACATATTTAGGTTCAAGGTTGCTAATGGCCTATTCAGTTTTAACACAGAAATTTTTACATACCATTGGAGGTAGGTAATAGTTTTGTCTGTTAAAATTATTTTTAAGGATACAGGGTCCCTTGTATAAATCATACTATAGTATATCCCAACGGTTGGCAGGCACCTGCTTGCATAAACCTGCATCACAGCCTCATGCAGGCCACACCTGGTGATAAATTTTCAATAATACAACATGACTAACAGGTCAATGAGAGGGTACTCATTAGGGGAGTTTTTCCATTCCACTGAATACAGCACCATCCAATATTTCTGCCACTCCTGGTAAAACAGAGCCTTTAAATCAGTTGTAAGGAAGACTTGCTGTGTGTAACATGTCCCGTAACACGATAATCATTTGCACCTCCCTAACATCCTTCTCATTGTGCAAGGTGAAGAGTTAACCTTGGGTCTTCATCCATGCTTGTCAGTCAAGGTTCTAGTTAATTTAAACTTTGCTGATTATTACCCTAACTTCAGATACTGGCAGGTTTACATAAGTAACTACTTTTTTGGAACCATCACCTGACGTATTAAGATAAATACACATCTGCCTTACCTTCCTTTTATTTAATCTGCTAACTCAGTCATAAAAAGTATCTGCTTCCTCACTCAAAGTTCTTCCATTTTTTTTGATTCAGGAGTTAGTATTAGAAAAGACAACCCAATAGTTTTAGCATAAGACCCAGGGGAGACTGTAATTCCTGCTGCAAAATAAGGAGTAAAAACTACCACTAAGCTGATGATTATCTTCTACACTGCCATTATTTATTATGTGCTGTGGAGCCCTTCTCTTGGCCTTGTAAAGGTATAAGGCCAGAAAAAAATGTAAATAACATATTTGCAGACCTCACACATCCTGGACACAAACTGGTTCCTTCAGGTCAGTGTTACAGAGAGCTGTTTGCAAAAACCAGCCGCCACAGAGACAGTTTCTTCCCTTAGGCTCTCTCTGATGAACAATTGACAGAATGCTCAGATTGATACCATGCACAGAGGTACAAAACTTCCTCTTTGGCAAAAACACTACATACAGTGTATGCATTTTACAAAAAAGAAATAAGAAATTCATTATTTGTTACTTTATAATGGCTTTTTTGTATATTTATTCATTTTTCTAATGTCTTTAAGAGCAAAGAATAGCCAAAGACCAGTTAAATTTTTCTGTACACAAACATGGCAATTAAAGGTGATTCTCATTCTTTTTATTCTTTAACAGGAAATTATAGATTCCCAGTATGATAGGTCCTTGATACTTTAATCACATGAACAATCTAATGTTTTAATAAAAACAATATTATATTGTTGTTTGGATGAATTGTGAAAGGTGAAAACCAGTGTGACACTCATTGAAACCAATTGTTACCTGAGAGTTTATGTTTTTTCTAAGGTTTGTTTGTTTGTCTGTTAGTTAGCAGCATAACTTAAGAAAATATGGTTGGATTTTGATGAAATTTTTAGGAAATGTCTGCAATGTGAAGAGGAACAGGTGACAGATGAGTGGGAAACTGCCAGTACTGAAAAAGTGATTTTCGTGAATGACTACTAAACTATTATTAGAAGCATGAATCCAGCTGCTAAAGTTGTGTTTTCAAGTACAATAAATTTAATAAAAGTTTGAGTTAGATCATCAATTTGGTGAGGGGGGATTGGGGGTACTGAGGTCCCCTGGTGGGTGTCTGATCTTAAAGTGCTTTTCTAGTTTCTTTATGTGGAAGACACATTCTCTGCAGATATTCGCTGTTTTATCTTGATGTCATGCAAACAGATCTCTTAATACAGCCTGTGTAGTTCATAAACACTGCATTATAAACTCTTGATCTCTCAAGACTATCTATACAGTCCCACCTACTGTTCTTAGCCATTTAATGGCAAATGGGATTTGTGGGTTTTATTTCCAACACGATAAGCACCAGCTGGTGGTTCTAAAACATCCACAATGACAGTCTAAGAATCTTATCAAGTTACTTAATATGCCGGTTTTTCAGTTTATGGGAGTCTGAGTACCTAGTATAAAAAGGCACACTTTTAAGGAGGAACACAACCAAGTTTAAAAAACAAAACATTTGACTATGAACCACTTAATTGTAAGACAGTAGTAATTTCCGAAACACAATAAATCCTTATTTAACTTTTTATCCAGGGTGACCGAACGTCCTCTTTTCCACCAGACAAGTCTACTTTTCATGCGCTGTCCCAGGCATCCAGTAGGATTTAATGGGTTGATTAAAATGTCTGTGTTTTCATTGTTTTGTAGGGGACCAATAAGCAAGCAGTAGGCAGAAAATGGCTAGTATGATGCATGGAATACAACAGGCTTTCTGTAATCTGAAGTCCTCCTGGAGCTGCTGCCTAGTTGGTGGTTCTGATCCATTCATAGACAGTGGGAATTACTGCGCTGCAATGCAACATGTCAAAGGGCAACTGTAGCTTTATGGACGAACATAATGGGTAAAGCTTGCATATGTGTTTCTGTGTTCAACAAAAGTTACAAAATTCCCATAGGTCACATGGACACTAAATCTATATTAATGCTGTGCAAAGTAAGAGGTAATCTATGAATTAACTGAGGAGGATGAAGATAAAAACTAAAGACTGGACTATGCACTTTTTATTGTCTTTTTAAGACTAATATTTTTTTCACAACTTTTATTATTACACTGTAGGGAAAATAACACATTATGTGTGAGAATGTTATTTCAAATTGTTGTTTATCTTTTGTCCAGTATGACTTAAAAAATGAACTACTATTTGCACCAGTGTATTTTCTAATTCAGAAGTGTAATTATTTCTTTTATTAATTAACTTACAAAGATTTTAAGATAACATGCAGAATGTGCTTCATGTTTGTTTCAGGACTGGGCCAAGAGTCCTCTTTTTTGGACATCACCCTAGCAGTTTCATGCAATGCCTCAGGTACATTCCTCAGTTCCAAAAACAGTAGGAAGAGACACTATAACCTATTTTTTTTTTTTTTAGCATTTCTAGAAATATGAAAGGAAAAATCTTAAATTTGGTTTCATTTTATTTTCTTCGGAATTTTGAGGAGAAGGGTGCTTGCTGTTCCTTATCTTTAGAAATTACAAGCCAAATCCTTGTATAGTGACAATATAAGCCATTTTTGAGTTTAGACAATCAATTCTAATACTTTTGGTGTTGGATTGGTGAATAATTCACCTATAACAAAGAAGAATGTGGATACATATGGCAGCATAAAAGAGATTCATTGGTCATGCCTTCCCTTTTACACATGATCAGCATGAATTAATATGCACCAATTAAAGATGCCACACAATATTATCAAAAGTCATGGGTCACTTTCCTTTATATTTAAATGAATTTTAATGTAGCTCTTGTAGCTGTATAACTCGGCAGAAGGTTTGGCAACCTTTACATGCTTCAGCATCTTCCGTTCCTGATTTATCTTTTTAAACTGCTTACAACTTTGTAGCTGTAATAATATTCTCAATCACTTCTACTTTGTTACAAAAGCACTAACAGTTGGTTGTTAAACATTTTATTATACTAATTGCACAAGTGATCTCATAGTAACTATCTGGACTTCCCGGAGCTTCAGACACCAACCCTTCTTAATGTTTGACACAAATATTTTAATATATCCTATAACAGTACGCATGTGTAGGCTCTGAATTTGTACACCTGTGGCAATGGACTGAACAACCCAACTCAGTGATATTGTGTGACAACCCAAAAACTTTGACAGTGTATCGTAAATGCCCGAAATTAGAAGTGATTTCAGACAGAAAGTATTGGACATGGACAT
Source organism: Apricaphanius iberus (assembly GCA_028564705.1). Lineage (NCBI taxonomy): Eukaryota > Metazoa > Chordata > Actinopteri > Cyprinodontiformes > Aphaniidae > Apricaphanius > Apricaphanius iberus. Next base: position 1,306,299 of record JAPXFQ010001662.1, read on the forward strand.
TTAGAGAAGTAAATCCTGATTACAGCAATACTTTTCCCTCAGTGTATAACATATTTTGAAATATTAACCATTTTAATGGTAGAAAACCAAAACAAAATATTTATGTGGTTTAAAGTACTGAAATTATTTGTAGGTCACTTGCTTTGACCAAATAATTTTACAAATGTATAACCCAGAGTTAAATGACTGACAGTTTAGAAGGATATCACCGTGCCCTAAACATTTGGCAATGACACAATAAAGAATGACTGATTTAAAATAAATACATTCACAAATATTACCTTCTTACAAATTCTACTTCAATCAAAACCTTAATAAATAAAACTAATGATTACTTTTCTTGTTAGGTTTAAACGTTCCTTGATCTTGGTGTCATTCAAGTAACACACAGCCTAACAAAAAATTCCTGCAGTATAGGGTCTGTACTTTCTTTGGCCCAATAATTTGGTTGGCATTGACAAAAGAGGTGAAGAAGAGGGACTGATATGGTGGAGAATGAGGGACAAGCAAGTACTGATAACATTTCTCAACCTGTGGTGACTCTTATTACATGGCACTCAAGTGGCAGCAGGCTTGTCAAGAGGAATTATCAAGTTCAGTGCGAGAAGGAGTTCCTGTGGCTGTGAGATAAAAATTAGAAAATGTTCTGTGATATTTGTAGGAAAGCTAATATAAGTGATGGATTTTGCCAAAGTTCCATAAATCAGTGATAAATATTCGCAAAATATGTCAAAGTCATGTTGATGCTTTGAAGGCAGCCAACCTGAGCATAGCAATACAAAATAAATCGAGTAAACAGTGGCTGAACATAGATCAACTGAGGGATGATTCATCGCTCAGGTGTTTTATCAGTTTTTTTCAGGAATCTTAAATAAAAAAAACTTTAAACACCTTTTCATCAGCAGCTTATTATTTTATGGGCCTTTTTAAAATATCCCTTTGTCAAGTTTGCTCTGTTTCAATGGACAAACAAAACATTTGACTACCTTTTTTGGCTCTGAGTGGTTTCTTGTTGGTGCAAAAATCTGTATTCACTGCTGTTTTGCCGTTTTAGAAAGAAATGGAAGACAATTTTAAGGTAAGCTGTTATGGAGTGTAAAATAAAATAAAATCAAAAGGCAGAGGAATCCTGAAACAGACATTTTAACTAAAATAACTTAAATTACATGAAGTAAGATGAGTATAAACTTTTAAAAGACAATGATCTGACAGAGAATCTGCATGTGCTAAATACATTCAGGGGTCTGATGATTGAGGGGGCTGCAGGGTGAGAATTAGCAAAAAAGACCAGCTTTGAAGAAAAGCAAAAGCATAAACTGAGGAATGAATCAAGAACCTAAGAAATATTAAAGACAGAAAATGTTTTTTTACAAAGTCTAAAAGAAACCCTAAAATTAAGATATTTAGATGACAGCTATGAAAGCTTATATAGTAAGTGTCCTTGTGACACCAAAAAGGAGATTTTGCTAAACAAACACATTTCTTTAGATAATTGCAAATTGCAAGACATTCTTGCAAGCACTATTTCACATCTCAGTCATAACACCGACAATACCGACAGGTCGTTTCAAAACATTTTTTCTTTAAATCTTTAACTAAGTATTTTAGTATACAACACTAAAATTTTATTTGATACATAGAAGATTGATAATAAGGTATTCAACTCAACACAAAATCTACACTTGACTTGATGGCTGTGTTGTATGTATTTTGTATGATCTGCTTATTAATCCAAAGCAAAAATAACTGCAAAAAAACTGTTGCAAGGTGCACAATATTCTGGTTACTTCTCTCTTGATAATATTTCGAAAAAATGTTAAAAGATCCTTGTCAACTTTCCTCACACACCCTTGATCACTAAAAGCTCCAATATTGAATTTTCCCCTTTTAAATGAGTGTCACTCTGCCTAAAGGACTGAGATCGGATCTCTCCTCTTTATTGGCAGACACAAAGGAGGTCAGAGTAAAAATGACTTTATTCATTCTCAAACATAACAACATTATCTTGTTATTGTCATAATATGGTTACAGAGGAAAAGGAGTGGATATGAAAGCTTTGTGGATTGCTCATTCGAACATCTGACCATATGCTGTGGCACTGGGGACATTTGCCACATGCCCTCTTGTCTAATATCTTTCTGGCTGCCTTGTGTAAACAATAATTATAAACTTTTTTCATGCTTCGAAATCTTATTGTGCTCTGCTTCAATATCTTCAACCCATCAAAAACAGCTGTGGAAAACCATTAGCTGGCTTATTAGCACTGACTTGACAAAGACAAAGGTGTAGAGAGATGGTCTAAGCTACACTAATAGGCATTAGGCAATGCACTTAAATAAAAACCTCTTATTCCAGTGCGGTCTGCGTTTGCTTTCTACCCGTACCACATGGGTGTCAAACTTATTTTCAATCTGGGCCACAATAAAACAGTGAATGTCTTTAAAGGGCCAATTGTGGCAGAACGTATTGATAAAATTATAAACAAACCACTAAAATATGTCTAAGTTTGACAAGTACTTCTTAAAATTAAATGATACTGATAATCTTTTCACAATAATGTGATTTAGGACTATTCAAATAAACACTGATTTGAGTGATAAAATAGTTTTTAGGTGCATATAAATAGAACTTAAAGAATCTATTTATAGGATCCTCTAGAGTTTAGAGGGCAACATGAATGGCTATGGCGGGCCAGATTTGGCCCCCGGGCCTTGACTTTGACACGTGTGCCTTGGCATGTCAGCTTCTACCTTTAACACATATGTTTACAAGTTAGGGACAGTTGCAGTTTTGCTCATTAGGTACGTTAGATTAAGTGTACTATATATATTAGCTCATATTCAATACCAGCCTGAGTTTTTTTTTTTAAAGGTTTTTTGGGCCACACTGGCATTCATTGACAGAGGACAGAGATCGAGCGGGAGAGAGGTGGGAAAGGACATGTGGCAAGGGTCAAAAGGGACGGGACTCAGGGACAGCAATGTTGAGGACTGAGGTGGCCGCTCTAACCACTGTGCCACACGACACCTCCCAGCCTGAGGTTTTTAGAAAAATTTGATTAAACTTCCTTCAGGGATTTTGGATATATAGTAATCTCAAGAGGGGTACAGATAGCCCTACAACCTCTGAAAGTTATGCCTCTGGCTATGACTGTTGCTGTGACAGAGCCATGAAATTAGTGGAGACATGGTTTAAAAAAAAAAAAGAAATTGAAGAAGTCGATGATGCACCACTGAAAACAAATGATGAAAAGTCATTTTCTGATGGCTCCTCTTAAACGTGTCCCATTAGCTGTAGAAACCTAATATCACATCCTTTACCCTTTCTCCAGGGTGTTAAGAGGTTCACAAAGAGCATGATTGGAGAATAGAGGGAGAAGGATGTAGGAGAGGCAGAGAAGGAGAGAGAAAGAAGAGATAAGGAAGGCCTGGAGTTAAAATACCTTTATATTACTTCATCTGCCTCATTACATACATGGTTTACTCATTTTTCCACAGTGAATAATGAATTACTCGTGAGACTTCAATTATTAGTGTTCTTAGGTATAACCAGCCAAATCTCTTGTGAATAATATTTTTCAGTGGAAGTCATACTGAAACGTTTTGACATTTTAATAAGTGGAGTTTGGATGCTCTTCTTCTGAATGTGTATTAGCCCTGTTATTGTCTGGAAACCCATTAAGGAGTTTTAGATCCCACCACCAATCAAACAGGACAAAGCTGGTCCAAAATGTAAATAAATGGAATTGAGTAAATTTTTATACAAATCTATATATATATATGTGATAAATGCACTGCAAGATAGATATTCCTGCTTACCCTGGATGATCAGGTTTTAAAAATAAGGTTGCCCAAATGCAACAATCGTTTCATTTAAATGTATGACATGTAAAAATCGTTTGTCAATGTTTTTATTAAAAGGCTGTATAATGGCACAGTGATTAGCACTGTTGCCTTGCAGCAAGAAGGTCCTGGGTTTGAATCCTAGCCCAGGGTCTTTAGCACGTTCTCCAGTGCATTCTTCTTCCCTCTGGTTACTCTGGCTACCTCCCACAATCCAAAAACATGAATGTTAGTTTAACTGACCTCTCTCAATCTGTCTTAATTGTGAGTGTGTGCATATGTGGTTGTTTGTCCTGTCTGTCTCTATGTTTCCCTGTGATGGACTGGTGACCTGGCCAGGGTGTACCTTTCCCCTCGCCTGTTGAATGTGGAGATAGGCACCAGCAACTCAACCCTCTCTGCTACCCTTCAATTATAAGCCGAATAGATAATGGATGGATGTTTTCGTAACATATGACTATAGGCCTATGTCTTAACATTTTTAGGGATGTAGAAATAGCACAAAGTTTTATTAGTCCTTAACAGAACCAGGAAAGTAGAGAATATCACCCGACTTCTTAAGTCCTTACACTGGCTCCCTTTAGCTCAGAGAATAGACTTCAAAATGTTTTTTACTAGTTTATAAATCACTGAATGGCTTAGCACCAAAGTATGTTAAAGATCTACTGTCATTATAGCAACCCCCCAGACCACACAGGTCCTCTAATTTCAGTCTACTCAGCTTTCCTAGGATTAGAACTAATGGAGAAGCCGCTTTCAGTTTCTATGCTCCTCTAATCTGAAACAAACTTCCAGATGGCTACAAAGCTGCTGAAATATAAAGTTATTTTAAATCAATGCTAAAAACCCGTCTGGTTAGAGCTGCCTTTGACTAATGTTTCCTTGTATCTTTATTGATGTTTTTACTTTATCCTCTAATGTTTTTTATCTCTCTTTATTGTTGATTTGAGTTTTTTTCTTCTTCGTTACTTGTCATATGTTCTGTGTGTGTTTTATGCTTTGTGCTGTTTTTAACTTTCTTGTAAACCATCTTGACTTACCCTGTTGTTAAAACTATGCTATAAAAATAGAAAGTCCTTGCCTAGGGAAGCTGGATTATACTTAAACTTGTACATGCTGTGATTTCAAATAGTAACTCTAGATAAATTCAAGAAACAAAATTGCCAAATATATCTTCACTTCATCTGAACAGTATTTAGAGCCGGTACATGTCTAAAGCAATATAATTGATTAAAGCTGGATAATCTAAAATGTTTAATCATTCCTGTTGAAAGTCTGCCTTGATTTAAAAAAAATTAAGATTTCATTTCATAAAATAGCTTTATCGGAACCAATGAATCTGAGAAGATCAGTGAATTTATATTCATAATTAGTCTGAGTGCCTGCAGACCACAAATGGATTCTCAATAGAAGTTTCTCTAAGTGCAGCAAAAAATAGAATCCTAATGTTTGTGTGCATGGGATTTGTCTGACTGCTGCACACTCAACAGTAACTGGAGAGCAAAATGTATTGAATCAGGCAGAGTGCGGAGAAAGAGAGGGAAAGAGAGATGCTCTAATAGCAGAATGCAGTTGTTCATCCTAAATGACTGGAACATCCTAATCACTTATCACTGATTACACTTCTCCCTCTTTGTCTGACTGATGGTATCTTTTTTTTTTTTTTTTTTTTTTTGGCTGATATTTCAAACTGGTAATTTACTATTAGCTTGCTGGCAATCCGCTTGGCCCTTAGTTTTGCTGCCTGACTGACCGCTGGGCCACATAACGAATCGGCTCGGTGGCCGAATTGCTAAGCAGCTGCTCTCCTCTTTGATTAAAAGGATATTTATAGAGTGCAAAGGGGAACCATAACTTGAATTGTATTACCTTTCTCTTGAACATTTTCATTCTGACTAGATGGAAGTGAGAGGTGTAATGGCTGTAATAATGAGTAGAAATGCAACAGGAAAATGAAAATGGAAGATTTGATTACCTGCTTTGGCAAGTGAGAATGGGATAATGTGTGTAATAACATTAGAGAGTCTAACAGCAATAATAGTGAGGTAATGCAGGTTTGCACACAAGCTAAAATGTGTAGTTAGAATAAAATTTCAGATGCTAAAATATTTTAATTTCTGATTTCTGTTAATGTGAATAACAGCAGGGCATCACACGATTTACTTTCACTTGACAGTTTAGCCAAATAGACATTGATCTATAAATCAGGAAAAGATCTATAAACAATATATTAAAATAACTGCAAATTACATGGTTACTATAGAGTCTTGAAATGGGTTTTCATCATTTTCAAGTTTTGGATAAGTAAATAAAAAATATACGGAATCATTTTTATTTTTCCAGGCATTCATCCTCATTTCAAAAATACAATTTAAGAGTGAAATACTTTAAAAACAGAAGTAATCTAAGTTTAACCAGAAGCTTAAAAAGTAGCTAAGTGTATCTTGACCATTCTGCCAAATCAGTAGCAAACTACAGGAAACAAGCAGAGGCAACTAAGGCCCCCTTCACATCCCACAACTAGACGGTTATTTAAGGAGAAGCACATGCAGCTCCAAATTGCTGCACTTTATCGAGAAACTCACCTCACCTAAATCCACTTTTTCTACTGATAAGGTGATGAAAAAACGATGGTCTTTTCTCCTCTATAGTCTGACTGAAACTGATGGTGCAAAAACCAACCATATAAACAATTTCAATTCTACTAACTTTGAAGAGCTGTAGTTCCAATGAGATTCATCTAGCAGTAGGATAATAGTAAGAGGGGTTAGGGAAGAGTAATTATCAAATAAGGGTTTTGCTGCTAAGAATGCGGTAAAATCATTGTTGCATTCACTCTGAAATGAGGTTCTCCAGATATACAGTGGTCCCTTGTGGCCTCGCTGTTTTCGCAGATTTTTTAAAAGTAAATTTTACTGTAATGCTCTGCTTGAGAAAATAAATCTGTTGGGCTTATACTTGGTACTCCGATACCAATTCTTACTACCACACTTCCAGACAGGACAAGTTATAATTTTTATTTTTAGAGTACAATTTTACATGCTTTCTTTACAGGGTACTAAGGTGCATTGTGTTCTGCGCCGTGATTGATTTTAGGCAATTGTCGATCTCCTCCTTGTCGTATCTCCTGTGCTTGCCAAATTTATCATTTCTGGTTATAAGAATTGTCTTGTCCAGAAGAAAAAAACAGCACAAACAACTACCCATAACAATGTTCCTCACTTGAAAATAGACGCCTGCTTCGAGACCTTCAGTGGAAAAAGACGCACCCAAGCGGCATGCGAACGATTAATACTTTTATGTTTTAAAATCCACAAAGGTTTGAACTTTGAGACTATTTAAACTAGTGAGAACTGTGAGTAAATGTTGATGTTTGTCTGAGAAAAGTGCATAAAATGTGGCGAGGGGTATTACAATCTTAAAACACACATAATTATTGTAAAAATATAAAGACGACTACTTTGCGGATTTTGCCTGTTGTGGGTTGTTTTTAGAACATAACCCCTGTACCCAAAACGATCAGTGCTTTATTGGTTTTGGAGGTTGTGGAGATGGCGTCTTACAGATACAGAAAACACACCAAGATGTCAATCTTTAAACAAACAACAATGATGAAATGTGTAAGAAAGAATACTGTATAAAGCAATAAAAAAAAAATACCTCTGCAAATGCCTCTGCAAACTGCATCATTTGTGAGGATTTTTTTCCAGGAGGTGGTGTTACCTTATTACTTGTTACAATATAAAAGATGCATATTAAACATTAACAAGTTTATTTTGGGGAGCAAAAATAAACAATGCCACCACGTTCCTGATGAGCAGAAAGCCGCTCCGGTGTTGCTACACAACGACATGTAAATATAATTAGTTAATAAGGCTTCTTTTTTGACACTGCCTGGAGCTTATTTTGTTCCACATAAAAAGGTAGGATATGTGTTTGATGCACAATAACAAACTGTGGCATGCTGGGCATTACAAAGACTTCCTGCTGTGACTGCAGCTCAGCGAACACTGTGGTCATCCTGTAAATGAAAAATCAAATGTTTCATCCTAGGCCTGCATGTTAAACAGGAAAACTTGCAAAGACGTCTGACTACAGTTTGAGCATGTATGCAGCAAAGGCTGACATGTAAAGTTAAATTAACATGGAATGATCAGTGGAAAATTGAGATTTGAATGAAATTCAAACAACCCATCATACAGTATGCATACAGCAACTCCAGTGGTATCAATATTATATTACATGTATACTACACACTCAATAAGACTTCAAGAGAAGAACTGATTTCAAGAAAATTGAGTGAAGTTGTTTGCAGGGGGCCAGATGGTCTGTGTGTTGAATAGCACTCTCTACAGAGAAACACACACACACACACACACACACACACACACACACACACACACACACAAAGCAAAAATAAACATTATCCTTCATCTCTTTTGAGCTCACTATAAATTGGTTCCTTAAGGATCCTGATCACATTTTTTGAATAAGTATGCTTTCCAAGAAAACTTATAAAAACTTATTTATTTTCTTGCTGGCATCAACACATGATCAAATGGAAAAAAACAAAAACATGTAATAATTAAAAAAACATTAATTTCTCTTGAGTTTTGATCATGCATAAAGTTTGCCCTGCAATGGACTAGCGACGTGCATAAGGGGTACCCTGCCTCTCGCCCAATGACTGCTGGAGATAGGCACCAGCCCCCCCCCGCAACCCTGCAAAGGATAGACGTTGTAGATAATGAATGGAGGAATTTCATAAATTGAGTGCACGTGATCATGTGTTGTAAAAAAACAATCTTAGTCTGAAATACTGTTTTATCAAAACTGTAATAATTGTTACTTATTTGTTGTGATTCTAATTAGTCTGGTTTTGGTTTAGTTGCAGTAAGGCTTGGGTCCAGATTTGCTTGAGATTTAAAAGAATCACACATACTGTATAACTCTTTAATTAGGCCAGTTACAATTTAATCCAACCAACATAATTTCAGTTAGTCAAATCCACGTGTCATTCCATTGATATTGAAGTGTGCTGCGAGAGACAGAGAAACTGTAAGTGATAAATGTAATATGTTTAATAGGACAAAATGAAGCTCCTGCATAATATACCAAATTGCATACAAATGGATGTAACTACATGCACAAATTAATTTACCACTTGGCCAGTATTTTCTATATCACTAATAAATAATCTGTTCAATTTAATGCTGGACATATTTCTATTTAAAAAGAGTACAATTTTGATCTACGTGCATTTAGTTGGTGCCCACGGCCTTCCAGCTGTGTGGCTTTTTTTTTCTTCTTTTTTCTTGAATTTGCTGACTGCATCTCAGTCTCCCACTGAGAAGCTCCGTCTCTGTCTGACAGTACAAGTTATGCCTTTTAGCAAAGCAGAATTGGCCTCATTTTTGTGCCCGTTTCTCTGATTTATCTTTTTTTTTATAATTTGCCAGCTAGGGATTATGAACGCACTTTTTCAAACAAGAAACATGCAGCGATCAAATATAAGAAAAAGAAAATTTTAGCATCATTGTTGCATAGCTTTTAATGAGAATATAAGGTTTGTAAAGATTATTCATCAGTGTTGTAGAAAGTTCTCAGATCTCATGACAGATACAGAAAACACACCAAGATGTCAATCTTTAAACAAACAACAATGATGAAATGCGTAAGATAGAATACTGTATAAAGCAATAAAAAAAACAGAAATTTAAATAAAGTGGAATAAAAATTATGAGAATGTGCACATACTTTCCTTCCTGCCAATGCCTGCCTGCATTGACCTGTTGCTTATAAAGATAATTTAGTGCAGTTGTTACTTTGCTGTGTCTAATCAGCTTGTGTGTGTGTTCCTAATTTGTTAAAATACATAGCTGTGAGCAACATAAACTTATAAACATAAGCCCACTGGAGACCGTTTTATTGAGTTGTACAGAGAAACTTTCTGAGAGCGAAGGATTGCACAACATAAACAGAGCAATAAAAACAAATACATGTCGGCAACAAGATACCAAACAACCAGTCTGCTGTTTTTGCTTCATCTAAAAAAGCATATATCTCTGTGTTCTGCATACACAGTAATGCAACAAAGATTTTGTTGCCCAAAGCTCATGGAAAACAGGTGTTTTAAAACAAAATATACTCTAATGGTGTACAGTAAGTTCTTATTCACTCTTTTAGACTTACAGTTGCCAAAATTAGAGAGGTTTTATGAAATGCATTTAATAATACAGCAATTAATGGCAACATATTACATAAAATACCTTCTATTCAGTCTGTAAAATTAGTTTTTGGTCTATAAGTGCACCAGTATCAGTTTTCTGCTCTTTTTGTTACAGATTTAGCATACAACAAGAGATGACTGTTTTCAATTACAATCCTGGTCCCGACAATAAGTAGGCCTTCACACACAAGCTACTGATTTGTCACAAAAAAAGGAAGTTGGCCAATTCAAAACAAGCTTGCTGGCCTTGTGAAGTAAAAAAAAATGAATGCTGGGGAGGTGATATATAAACAGAAGTTGAATTATAATAACTTTAACTTTCAATCAAGTGAAGGAAAAAAGGTGAAATTCTGATGCAAAATTGGACTGCAGAAACTGTTGCAGAAAGATAAAATTTGTGTGTTGTTGGTTTTGTCAAATTGGAAAACTTGAGATATTTTTTATACACCCAGTAGGCCTTGATATTAAACATTTGCAGACTGTTCTGTTCAAGTACGAAATTGGAGTTTGGGACAAACAGCTGCAGCTGCTTGTTCAGCTGTTGTTCACATGTTTGTTTCTGTATGTTGCTTTCTATTGAACTGTTTGTTACTGATGTAATCCACCCTATAACACTTACAGATAGCCTAGAACAGTTTGGCAAACAGTTTGGTAAAAATAAAAGGTGGAATCTACAACTCATATTTATTTTTGTAATTTTTTATTTACATTCTTTTTGCATTACTCATTCTGACGCATAAATCGTTGGGGGCAAAAAAGCATAAAAGTATATTTACCTCTAATATGTACTTTAACCTTGGTTTCTCAGTTTCCTGTTCTGCCTCAAGGTTTAACTTGTGCATCCAGAGATGCTCTTCTGCATACACTGGTTGTAATGAGTGGTTATGTTAGTTACTATTGACTTTCTATCAGCTCGAACCAGACGGGCCATTCTCCTCTGACCTCTGGCATCAACAAGGCATTCTTGCCCACAGAACTGACACCCGCTGGATAATTTCTCGTTTTCTGATCCATTCATCCATCCATCCATTTTCTAAACCGCTTAACCCTTAAGGGGTCACGGGGGGGTGCCTATCTCCAGCAGTCAACGGGCGAGGGGCAGAGTACACCCTGGACATCGCAATCGCCAGTCCATCACAGAGTAGAGTATAAAAGTGCTGTATTTATGTTGATTTATGCATGTTGGCTCACTGTATAGCTTTGGTACATTTCATAATGAGTTACCGCTGTGTTAAAGTGCACATTATTCAGTTAAAATGATATTTTTGGACTTAAATTAGTGCTATTCATTATCAGAAGTAGCTGAGTAGACCTTCACAATAAGAATATTTAGTCCTAATGTTACATTGATGAATCAGATAGTTTTATCTGCTGAGTGTTTATTTATTGGAAAATGGTAAGTTGGGACATTTGATTACTAACTTTATATTACATTTGATGTATGTGTTGTTTAACACAGATTGGGGCTTTCCAAATGTTAAGTTTATTCATATAATTTGGTTTGCTCTCTAGAAAGTTTAGCATATCACCCCAGTTATTAAGTCCTTACACTGTCTCAGTAGTTTCTGCATTGTAGCTACACACGATAGCTCATATGGTTCTTTCTTATACTTCATGGACACAGACAGCCCTCTACAGCAAATATATGTTTTGAGTTTGACTTTCTACGGTTCAAAATAATACATTTTGCAGCTTTCACTATCTATAAGTATGTTCGCTTCTGCCAGTTTGGGGTCCAAAACCCCAGAATGCATTGCGCGCAATGCAATATCGAAATGGCTTATAGACCTCAAAATACTTTAACTGGGTTATAAGTCATTGAATGGCTTAACAACAAAGCATGTTGAAGTTCTGTAGCGACACTCCTGACCACTCAGGTCTTCCAACTCCAGTCTACTATTCATCCCTAGAATTAGAACCAGGCATGAAGAATTAGCTTTCAGTGTCTATGCTCCACTTGTCTTGAACAAACTTACAGGCCACTATAAAGCTGCTGAAAGACTGAGTTCCTTTAAATCAAGGCTAAAAACCCATCTGTTTAGAGCTGCCTTTAAGTAAGCGATTAATAATAGCTCGTATGTCATACGTTTTAATGTGTAATATGTTGCCTGAAATATTGTGTTTTATGCTTTTGCTGTTGGTCTATCGCTGCTTTTAATTTATACCCCAATGATGTAATGCACCTCGAATTGCCTTGTCATTGAACGAGTGCTATACAAATAAAGTTGCCTTGCCCTGTTTCCTGAGTTACCTTTCAGTTCATGACGATACAAGACTTGTTTTATCTTTTTTAATGATACTCCCCTACCAGTTCCAGCTTCAGTATCAGATAGATTTTTAGCTTTTTTCCAAAACATGTTCGCCTCCAGGACTGGTTATTACCTTGCTGTTTATACTCACAAGTAATTGTCTGAATAGACGATGTGGCACCTTTAGACATCAAAATTGTACTAAAGGATGGAACAAAACTTTGGAGGTCAACATTTTTTCATCCCTTTGTTTTGCCTGGTGTTTTTTATTTATCCATAATGCCACACAAGGAGGCCCTAAAATACATCTGATGTGTTTCTCCAGTTAGCCTGTATATTTTTGAAATAACCTTTTGGTAGCTCAAAAGGTAATGATGACATGATATTGACATACTCACACAAACACACAAACACACACACACACATGCACACACAAAAATATATACTCTAAATTTTAAAATATATATATAAATTAGCTACAATGGGTTTTTTATCAATGTAAATTGACATTGATTATTTAGCCATCATTCAACCAAGTGTTGTAAAAATATCGTTGGTTGGGGCAAGGTGATATTTCCCACTCTCAACATTGGAAATCAGTTTCATAGCTGCTTAATTTATACATATTTTTTTCTCCTTAGACTTTAAAACCAAGTTATAATTTCACTATTTGCTTATCATCATTATTATTCTAGAGATTTGTCAAGTTTTTGGTTAAACTTATATCCTGTTCGTCCATCTATTACTGATCAGCAAAAGGGAAAGATTTTTCCCTCCTTTAACGGAAAAAAAAACTTTACTGAACAAAAAAGTGACTGTACAGGTCATTAAGTTAAACCACATTCACACACACACATGCAACACACACAACTTGGCGCAGAGCAGTTACTGCTCGTTAGTTGAGGTAATGTTTATATAGCATTATGCCGTCCCCCACACACACATACATACAAACTGTTATACATAGCTCCAACATTGGGACTCAAAAGTAAAAAACAGAGACATGGAAGGAGGGTAGCAAGCAGAGATTGAGATGTAAAGTTATATTTGAGTCAGAAGTAATAGCTGTAATTATATTGGCGATATGGAAGGCCTGAGTCTGGGTCTGTAGTGTGTGTGTGTGTGTGTCTGTGTTTGAACAAAGGGCCGCTTGTGTCAGGGGCCTGCTCACTGCAGCTCTTACCGTAATGATATTCCAACGCTTGCCGTTAGCCTGCGTGCATATGTCTGTCTGTGTGTGTGTGTCTGCATGATGTTGAGTCTAGAAGGGAAATGACTACCATGCCTTGCCAGAACCCCCACCTCCCTCCTCCTCACCCCCTGAACCACACACACGCACACACACACACACACAACCACACCCCACGGTCCAGTGTTGCACACTCACACGTACACAGGGGATTAGTTGTACCTGCATTATGCAGTTTGATATTTATGTATGAGGGTAAAGAAGATGGGGGAGGTCATTTCCAGATTGATTAGGTGTGTGTGCGTAAAAGTAAGACACAGAGAACTTGCTGTCATCTTCCTCTTCTGTCATCTGCTTTTATTTCCATGTCTTTACTCATGTTCTATCTTTTTTCTTCTGCCCCTTTTAGCATCATTCTTGGTCTTGTTTCCTCCCTCTCTATTGGTTCAGTGGGTTTCTTTTTATTTATAAAACAAAACAAAATGGGTCTCTTAACTCAGTGTGTGTCTGCGCATCCGTGACGTCATTAGGTATATGCGCGATCCAGATGGATTTTCCACAGTTGCTCTCCACGATGGGCGGATTGAAGAAGTAGTTGAGGTAGCATGCCAACTTGCTCATTCACACATGCACACACTCACCCACACACACATATTGCTGTTATTTTATCCGCGGTTATATGAATCCCTTCACAGTGCATTAAGTCCAGGGGAAATATTTCTTCTCTCCCTCTGCCCTATCATCTATCTGTCTATAAGCTTCTTAAAGAGGTTCTTCTGCTTTTGCGCTGAGAACCTCTGAACTCTTCTTTTGAAAAAAATACTATTAATAAAACCCAAGTTTCGACGCAGACAACAACCAGGAAGAAAATGTTTTTAGTCAAAATGAATGAATCCTTTAGCTGTGGAAAATGTTTAATTGTTTATTTTTTCAGGGGACAGCAGCAAGGGAGCATATAGAGCAAAACAAGGCAGTGTGACCCCTCTGCCTGCAAGTATTACAAGGTAATTTACTAAGGAGCATAGAGTGATTATTATTTTATCACACTGGATATAAGCACAACATGGCTGCAGAAAGAGATGATGGCCCTTTACATAGCTCCGGTTCACAGTTTGCATTTATCTTGCAGTTGCATGATACAGGTGTTTTCTTTGTTAGCCAAGGCTTACCTGATATGAAGTGATCACTGTAGATCGCTGCATTTTTTTAATCATTATTCCAATCGCTTCTTATGAACGGTTTCTACTAGGAATGCAACAATCCCACTTTTTTCAAACCAACACAAAACCTATACTTGGACTTGAGTACTTGCCGATATCTACTACCAATACTGATACTTCTCCAACTCAAAAAAATACAATGAATCAGAATGCAGGTTTTATATTCTTCTCTACTCATTACAAATGATGGTGAATTGGATTTTTTTTTTAAACATGATAATAAAAATGATCATAGAGCTAAAATTTCAAGTGAAAAATAAACATTTTCTGTGAAATTATTGCAGAGTTTACACATTTATTATATCAAGTTTCCTTACGCACTAGAAGTGACAGTTAATACTGCAAGTCTATGACTCGTTGCAATCTGCTGGGTTTCCTTTGAAAGAAAACATTTAAACTTATTGAAATAATGAACTGAAAGCTTATTTACCATATATATATATATATATATATATATATATATGACTAAATTGAAATGACTTTTTCTGTCAAGTGCCTTGAGATGATGTGTTTTGAATTGGGGCTATATAAATAAACATTATTGGAGTTTGTGAACCGTGATGGACTGGCGACCTGTCCAGGGTGTACCCTGCCTCTCACCCGATGACCACTGGGTATAGACACCAGCCACCCTGCGACCCTTTGAAGATAGGCAGAATAGATAATGGATGGATGGATGAAATTTGTGAACTTTCAATGAATTGTCGAGTAAGTGTGATTTACTTGTTCAGAACAAGTACATCTACTTAGGCTTTTTAAGTCTCTAAATCAGAAAAAAAAACTTTTGCTCATATGTTACATTTATTAATAACTTTTTGATTTTTTTTCCATAACTTATTAAACTTAGTAAAACAGGTGCATCCATTCTGAAGTGAATGTCCCCAACTTTCTTTTCTTTTTTTGTTGCTAAAACCAGCCATAGAAGCTAGCATGCAAATCTTTCCACCAGCGCAAAATCTATATTCATTAACATAAGTGCTGTAAATAAGGAGAGGTGGGCTTGATGGTAGTTTAGATATAATCAAACACAGCAGCAATAAAAAAGAAATTTAAAGAGGCCTCTAAAAAGTGACAACATAGCACAAAGAATAAAAAGAAAGTTAATTTACAGAATGCATATTGATTAAAGAAAAAAAGGAGACCAGTGTGGTCAGACAAATTGTGAATCTTAATGCTTTTTTTACCGTAGAAAGATGTTTTTCTCTATGGTTGCTACATATTGTCAATATTGTGTTTCCAGTTTAAATGTTTCAATTATCTTTGGCAAGACAAGATGTAACTCAGAGCTGCAGCAATCTTTCAGGAAACAAACAAAAAAAGATACAGTGTGAAGATACATTTTGCTCTACATAATCCTCCATTCCAGAATTGCAGTTCTTTTTACGCCTTGAATTTTTCTTTTTATTTTTTTTCTTTTTTTTTTTTATGGAATGAAAGTATTACATTTTGTTAGAAGAGGTCACCAAATGTAGAACTGCAGAGCTCACAAATGGCTCATGTATGGGACAGCCAGCTGAAACACAGTTTACTATCCCCTTATCACTTGGTTTTACCTGACTGATATGGTCCACAAGGATCCAGTTTAAAATATTAATAGTAGATATTAAGACACTGGTGCAGATTTTCACCATATTTTTATTTTTTTAACTTATAGTCTCCAACATATTCTGAATATTTACAGACTCATCTCATTGAAAAAATGTAGTTATATTTTTCAGTTATATTTTGACTTGCCACCCCAATCTTCTTCCAGACCTTGGAATCTATATTTCCAAATCAAATCCCTTTTTTTTAAACCCCAGGAATGGAGGTATTAGCACTATATTTGAATTAGGGCGGGTTTAACACAAGGAACATTGTAGCCAATGTTCTGGATATACTGTGTGTGTTGGTTCTTCATGCACTGACTCCAGTTGCAGCCAACATTTTGCAAATCTAAAAACTCTTGAATGGGCTTTCCTATACAATCCTCTGAAGGTTGTGGTTATCAGGTGCGTGTGCAGGTTATTTTACCACACTTTTCCTTTCACTCAACTTCCCATTCTTGTATTTGGAAAAAGGCATTCAGTGAACACCTTCCTAAGGAGTCAACTTGTGTGGGTTACTCTTATTGTGAAGGGTGTTGCTGATAGTATGATGGACAACTGTCAATCAGCAGCTTTACAAAGTGTTCTAAGGCCTCCCATAATGTTTCTGGATTGCAAATCGTTTTTATCGTTCATGTGTAGTATACATTTTCAGAAAATCTGAATGAATCTGCTGGGATTCCTTACATAGAAAACTTTTGACTGATTGGAATGTTTGTATAATTGTATTGAAATGACTTTTCTTTAGCACCAATTCTGTTGTAAATTGGCACCATACAAACAAACTAAATTGTGTTGAATTGAAAATGAGAATTTCTTGTTTTCGTTAGCTGCAAGCCATAATTGCTGATATTACTAATATTTGCAATAAAAATGTCACCATTTAAAAAACACCTAGGTCAAAAATGCCTGCGAGCTTCTGTTTGTTTTTTATTTATTTTTAAAAAAATTTATTGACACCTATTTTGCACAAGTCTATGCTCACATGGGGAGTCAAATTTGGAACGGGATTCAAAAAACCTGATTGTACATTTTTTTCCAATGAGCACTTCAAAATGTTTTTTTTTTAGTGTATGGGGAGAATGTTAATCATTACAATTAACAGAAAAAATATATATGCATAAATATATTATTTTCTGTTGTATGAATATTTTGAATATAATTACTAGAATAAATAAATTTGAGACAATATTGAAATATACAGAAATACACCTATGTATTCTATGAAAGCTAGTCTAATATCAAAACATTTTGCCATGCTTCTGACATTTAAAATACTAATTATTTCCGCCTCTTGCTTTGAGATTTAGAGGCAGAAAAACAAATACTATAACATTTCTTCTGTGGATTTTTGGTTAACAATATTTAACTAATACAGAATTAGGAAAAGTGTTTTACCGTTTCAAAAGACTCCTAACCTCTCCAAAGTTGAGTTTCAATTTCCTAATTTTGACAACTCTGCTTTAATTATTTTTGTGCACAAGAAAACTACTTGAGTGGTATACTTTATTTTCCCTCTTCACATTTCAAGTCCAGATTTCTAATTTTTCAGACATTTCTGAAGTGCACTTCAGTTTAATGAGGTCAATATATAACCAGCATCCTGTTTACTCAATTATTGCACTGCTTGTTATTTTTTCAAAATAACGAAAATGTTGCTGTGTAAACCAACTTTATTTTCCTTTATTGCAAACAGTTTATTGTATTTAGTCATAATAAAACTTGCTGTGAAATTGCTGCTTCCCACCAACAGGTTACCAGCTGACTAGTAGATAATCCCATTGTAATCCATCTTCACCCCATAGGCACCTTTTTCAATTCTCAGGTTGGCCTGTTGACAGGGAACTATCTGGAAATCACTTTAAAGTTTCACTTTTGCAGCATTCATCACGACTTAACAAAGAATTCCATTTTTCTTGTCTCTCAGTCTTATTTTCTCCTTTTCTATGTTTTTTTCTTCCATTTTCTTTTCAATCTTTCTTTGATTATTTCCCCTTATGTTGCTTTTGCGTCTCCATTTTCTTGTTTTGCCACTTCGTGAAAAAGAAAACAAAAAACTGTGGCCTCAGAACTGGAGAAAACTATTAATTTTCATTAAACAACATTAATATTACCACATGGTTGCACATTTTTCTGAGTTGGACCAATATATTTCTTTTCATAATTTTTTGTTCCCATTTTGACAGTGTTGAAGCAGTAGTTCTTCTCCCTCTTGGTGCAAAATATATAACCAAGTAAAAACCTCTATTAATAATTTATATTATTATGATCTAAAAAAAACAATAATACAATCGAAGTACAAAAAACGCAGCAGCACCCAAAGAAATCTTTATCAAAAAGGGATGCAAAAAATACTCAAGGTACAGAACTAGCAATTTAACATGTAAATTGTCTCTGACTTTACTGTGGTCTTGTTTTAATTAATGGACTCCATGAGGACATGTTTCTTAGGTTTTATTTGTGGTTACATAACTAAAGTGGAACATTTGATTACTTCTTCAAGGTGTTCATGACAGATTAAATTAAATAACTTGATTTATAAATGTATGTGTTCTTAGAAGCCAGTGGTCTGTAATGAGGCTCTTAATCTTACAGTTAACAAACAATGCTCTTCCCAATGAGCTTAGATACCATCAGATGTAATATTTTATCCTCTCTAACTAACATGGCTTCAGATAATTCTGAGTGTCTGCCTTCACCAGAGGAAACACTGGACAGTTTTGTCCTGGTGGATGCTGGGACCCTTGATAAAGTTTTCTCCTCAGTGAGGCCAACCACAAGCGCTTTGGACCCAATTCCTACTCAGGTTTTTTAAGCAATTTTATGGTTCTTTTAGAGACAAGATTTTAAACTTTATGAATTGCTCCCTTCAGACAGGGGTTTTTCCTGCCGCCTTTAAAGCGGGGGTATTGAGGCCCCTGTTGAAGAAGAGCAATTTAGATTTTAATTATTTAAACAACTACCGACCGGTATCTAACTTACCATTTTTAAGCAAAGTTTTAGTGTCCTAGAGAAATTTCAGTCTTGTTTTAGGATGAACCACAGCACCGAGACGGCTCTTTTAAAGATTTTAAATGATTCTAGATTAAACTATGATGCTAAAAAGGTGACAGTTTTGGTTCTACTGGATCTAAGCGCTGCCTTTGATACCGTAGACCACACTATTCTTTTAACCCGTTTAAAACAGATCGGCCTCTCTGGTGCTGTTCACAAATGGTTCTCATCCTACCTCACAGACAGGAATTTTATGGTAAGTTTAGATACCTGTTCCTCTAAGGTCCATAAGATCACTTATGGTGTACCCCAGGGTTCAGTTTTAGGCCCAGTACTTTTTAACCTCTATATGCTCCCTCTTGGCAGTGTTATTAGAAGACATGGAGTTAACTTTCATGGTTATGCTGATGATACACAGTTGTACATCTCCATGTCTCCTGATGACACACAGCCAATGGATGCACTTTTTAACTGCATTTTAGACATCAAATCCTGGATGGCAGAAAACTTTCTCCAGCTCAACCAGGACAAAACTGAGGTTTTAGTTATCGGTCCTGAGGCTCAGAGAGAGAAACTTTTACCAAAACTACAATCATTGTCTTTGAATCTTTCTTTACAAGTGAAGAATATGGCCGTGATTATTGTTTTACACTTTATATTTCATACATTTTATACACTTTATATTTTGACTTATTTTAATCTTTCTTGCTAGTGTTTCCTCTGTGGGAGCCCCTTGCATCGGTGGCAGTGGTCGGCTGTGGCTGCCTGGGTTCCCCCCAGGTTGTGCTTGGGTGGAGGTTGGGGTTACCATCCATCCCTCCTCTGGGTGCCCTGGGTTAGTGCCTTGGCTGCTGCTGCTGATCTGCTGCTGCTGATGCAGATAGCTCCCATGATTGTGTTTCCTGGCTCATCCGTGCTCAGCCAGCATTTTTATTTTATTTGTTATTTTTTAAGTGTGTGTGTGTACGGGGGTTGGGTTGGGAGGGGGGTGTAGTCGTGGTGGTTATTTTATTTTGGTTTTTGTATGGGTTTTTTTAAATCTGTAAAGCACTTCGAGAAACTTTTTATGAAAAGTGCTTTATAAATAAAGTTTGATTTGATTTGATCTGAGCAAACAGGAGACATATTCCATGTTTAAACTCTTTTTAAAAAAATACTAGAAGATATACAGCAACTGATACAGACGTCTTAAACTGCAGTTGCATATGAGATGTTTCTTTTCTGAGTACAAGACTGTACAATAAGGACAGATCCAGGCTGATATTTCTTTGTTTAAGATATTGCATTACTCTGCAAGAAATGCTTAGGTGTAGGAGCAACACGAAAAATCAAGAGCTACTATTGTTCCTCCCTCATACTTTCCATTAGATGCATCTCATAGAGAGACTTGAAGTCTGTTAACAGCAGGACTAGTTAGACTCTACCTGACAGTATGAAGATAAGAACACTCAATGCCAGAGACTCAGTTTAAAGGTCTTAATATTGATGGATGTGCAGAAGCTTCTACCCAAAGTTCCCTTTGACCCGTGGACAGAGGGATCCTGAACTTGCACTAAAATGCCTTAATCATTCCTCTCAAAATGTAGAGTAAACTGCTTAAACCTGTATTTTGTCTTTTTCCTATTTGTGTGTCACATCTTTAACTAAATATCACCATTGGCATACTAGTTCTAGAGATATTGAGTCTTATTTTTCTTTTTTTTGAGAATCTTTCATCGGCTGCGATGCAAACTTTGAGTGACACAGAATTAAAATAGGAAAAAAAAAATGCGAGTTCTGTTTATTTTTGAAAAGATAAATATGTTTTCTTTTTTATGTTCTCAGTATCCCATGACTCTTAAGTAAGGTCGCTGCCCGGACGTGTTTTTCAGCCAACCATTTCCTCTAAATGCTCCAACTGAATACAACCAAGGAAAAGGCCAGATGGCTGAAATGTCGTCCTCTGACTGGTGGGTTGGGTTTTGTACTAACATACAGACTAAAGTTCTTTCAAAATATACCCTCTGGGTCCATATTGTTGGGAGATTCTTATGTCACAGTTGAAGCAGTGATTAGGGTTGAAGCACAGGTTATTATGACTTAAAAAAAAAAGTATTTTCCTTTAATTCTGCCATGGAAAAAACAGTTTAAAACAAAGTTATTCCAAAATTTTAAATCTGAACCTTGACTGTCTCAAGGCATAAAAGAAATGCATGCCAGAAAATACCGAAATGAAAAATGTGTAATGAAGCTGAAAAAAAAAAAACAAATACCCCCCATGAACTAAAACCATTTCCTTCCTGCCTTTTTGTGATTCCAAGAAAATAGCCAACATTAAAACATGCTTTATTAATTATGCCCACAATAGAAAAACAAAACAAAAACAGTTCAAGTTTCAAAAAGAGGGTGCTCAAAATAGATGTAGTTCAAGACTTCATCGATGAGCCTTGCTGTATTTTAAATCAAATAGCTTTGAAAAAACTGGAAAAGCTTTCAACAGCTTGTGTTTTTTATTTAAAATATTAAATCTCCCTATGTCCTTATTACTGTCCAATTATGGGAAATTCAATTAATGTAAAAGACAAATCAAAGCCCATTTGAAATGTATTTCACATATACATTTTCTGGTTAGGAATAACTAGGTGCTTTCACACATTTGTTGTCACTTAGATATGCATATAACTGTAATGCATCAGTTTTAGGACTCAGACATTCTTACTCAGCATTTTGAAGGACGTTTGTCTTCTATAAACCTGAGACATTTAGTTTGGTGTGCTCAGACTATAAAGATGAGATGAAACATTCTCAATAGAGCTGTCAGAAAGAAAACCATAACAGCCTGTTTGTCCAGCAAGGATTTAAAGAGGTCTCAAAAAAGTTAAACTTTAGAATTTCACAAACTTATAAAACATTTTAAGTGAGTTGCAACATTTCAAAAACTGTTAAGATCTACATGTTTGGCAATCTAAACAAGTTCGCTCAGATGGCAGACTGCAAGATCCTATAAGAAGTCTTCAAACGCTCAGAAAAGTTATTATTGGACCTACAACAGACTTGAGCTATCCTTGATGTAAAAGTGCATGCCTCTACAAGACTGCACAGGTCTAACTATATTTGGAGGTGTGCAGGGAGAAAAAATTTGCTCTCTAAGAAAAACCTCAAGATTAGAGTACAGTTTGCTAGAAAGAACATACAAAAATACCAGGAATAACAGGTGAGTCTAAGTCAATTCCTAGTAAGCAAATATTCTGCAACTTTTAGATGCATCCCTTCGCCAACACACCTGAATCAAATAAGGTGTGTTGGAGAAGGGATGTTGCAAGCTGCAGTATAGCTCTATGTCATGTTTGAATTAATTATTTTGACCCAAATGCAGGAAACCACTTGGAAACCAGTTGAAAATTTTAAGAATTTTTATTTTAATAAACAATGGGTAGATGATGAAGGAGATCTGGGACCGGGAAAACTGTAGAGTGTTGAAAGTTGTGAACACACATAAGATCATTGGGGATAACTTGGAGGACTTGAGGTTTACCATACAGCTTTAACACTCAGGCAGTGAAGGGCTGGCAACCTGCTCATATCCTCTACATGAACTCAATGAGCCACATCTAGCAGGTGGAGCGCCATCCCCAGCTTGATGGACAGCTCCTCAGCTTAACCTGGACCTCTGGTAGAATTCTCCAGAATGTTGGAGAACAACAGGAAGCAGACAAACAGGACCAGACACAGAAAAAACACAAACATCCCAAACTCCTAAAACCATCAAGGACTGGACTTGGCCATCTCTCTTCTGCAATAATGTTCTTTGGACAGGTGAGTATACAATAAAAACCTTTGGAGACTAGATCAGACTCATTTATGCAAATATTTTCATAAAACAAAACTTGCGTAAATACATAAAATATTCCAGTAGTATCTGAACATTTCTATTGTGGTGTTCTGTTAGTTATTTTTTCTGTTTTACGTCACTTAATAGGTTTTCAAACATAGACCTTCCCTGATAATACTCGTCCAAGGGACAAAATAAACTATTAACACAATAAATGCATTTACAGTTCTTATTACCTTTTTGTGCTAGGGCTAAATATCTTTCCCTGACATGGAAATGGATCCCGCAGAGTACCGAATGTCGTTCACAGATTAATGTAAATGGCATTGATTTTAACACAATATCAGATCAGGTCTTGAAATCTGATATAATTTGGTGGTGGTGGTGCTGGGGGTTATTTGGTGATATTCCTATTGTAATATACAGGGGGGTGAACCAAATTGAAATTCAAATCTGAATGGGAACACAGAAACATTGTCACCCTCTTTTTGTAATTGTATCTCACATGGGTTGGCAAACTAATCCCATCCGGAAAGGGCTTTGTGTTTGTCTCCTTCTGTTCTCAAAAAGACCAAATTACCAGTGATGCAAAGAAGAATTATGTTCACTCTGTGATGTCACTGCAATGGAAAAGCGTTGATTATAATCACTGTAACTCCTAGCTCCAGGGTAAATGTGTGTCTTGTGTGCATATTCCTACTGTAGGAAGAGAAGATCTAACATCCAAGAGACGCAATAGGTGTACAAGGCAGTGAAGAAGAAAGAGAGGGGGGAATGAGAGGTAAGAAGTCCAGAACGGGGGAGGGGGGCAAGAGAGATTTAGGGTGAGAGTTCAAGATTAAGAGACATAGACATGGTGAACAAGAGAATGAAAGAGTGCAAAACAGGGAGGGAATGAGAGAATGAGACAGAGTTGTCCAACACTCTATCACAGCAAACAAGAGTAATGTTAAGGCCTTAAGGGTCTTTCACACACTTGATGGATGGTTTTGTGCCTGTCGAGGGATGTGTGTGTGCATATATAGTACTGCATGTGTGTGTGGGTTTGACAGATACAGCGAAGGAGGCTCCAAATGTCAGCCAGTGCTGCCTCAAGTGGTGGAAACTGATAAAAAATTAGGCCTGCAGTGCTGCACACAATCACATTTACAGAGTGAATACAAAACCCTTAAATACATTCAATGCATATTCATTTTACACTTCCTAAATATTATTTGATTGTTTTAAACTTTGCAGCAGCTGTTTCCCTTTCATTATCTAAATATGCTTGCAGTAGTGACATAACTGTCTGCAACATGAAAACCTCCCACACAACAGGATAACATCAGTCCTAATTATATTATAGAATCATCAAGCTGAAGTTGTTGAAAATAGAAAGAGGTTCATATGAAAATAGAATGAAAATGTTGCTTTGATTCAAGTGTGAAACAAGAAAATTATTTTTCATTTACAGAGAAATTTAATTGAAGTCCCCCCAAGTCAGAATGGACTGAAATAACTACAAAACTTGGTGTTAGGTTGACTTAATTCACTTGGGAAATATCTTAATTGTGGTCTGCTTTTAAAAAAAAATAATTGTTTTTTCTATTCCACTTTGTCCATTTATTTATACTTTTTGTCCACTGCTTTCTGCTTGTCTCAAAGAAAATCTCAGACTTCTCTATCCACCCGTCTTTGCGTCTCACCCTCTCTTTGAGCTTTGACAGGAATTTGTAATTATTTCGCCTTTGAAACTCATAAAACATGTTCAGCTTTAGCCTTACAACACATTCAAGCATCAAAACTCCCCTACACACACACACATATATAAGTTTTGTCCTGTTTGTAATTATCAATCCATTTGGGAATTTGAGGATTTTATCTGTTAAAGTTAAAGGGGTTGTTTTTCTGTTCAACAAAGCCACATCAGAAAACACGCACAAACTATCACATGACGACGCGCTTACACAAAAACAATTATTTGCCATCGTATGCTCTCGCATGCAGATGCACACAAAAAGGCACCACAAGAATCTCCATGGAAAGGAAGCCACATTGTTTGAAGATAAGGAATTTTCCCCTCTTCCTCATCTTCTTCAGTGGCTTTTTCTCCTGGTTGCATGCAAAGTCATGAGCATTTTATGAGAGATGAGGTTTTAAGGCCTTAATGTTTTGTGGCAGATTTGTCAAAACTGAGGCATTACAAAACCTCATTAGTTACTTAAGATTTCAACATTTTTTCATTGCCTGCATGGGCAAAGCCAGTGAAACTTCCTAATGCTCACACATTTGTTATCGTTCACCACATCTGGCATCCTGCTCAGCTGTGATGCCTTGTAGAAGGGAGGCATCATCTGGGATGATACGCCCAGTGTTTTAACATTCCCCATGTCCTGTTATCAACTTTTTACTTTCTTTAACATAGAAAGTACTCTTACAACAGTTACTTTGCTTTCCTCTGTGTCTCTGTCTTCTCAAACCCCCAGTCAGGCATGTAATGTTTAGGAATTACATCCCCAGAACACCATACCCACTGTGAAGCATGAAGGTGGAAACATTATGCTTTGGGAGTGCTTTTTCTTCAAAGGGGACAGGACGACTGATCTAATTTAAGGAAAGGGGCCATTATTCAAGCGATTTAAAAAACAAAACAAAAACAAAAAAACTCCTTCCATCAGTGAGAGCATGGAAGATTAAACGTGGCTGGATCTTCCAGAATTACAATGACCCCAAACACATTTCCAGGGCAACGAAGGAGTGGCCATATAGAAACCAATTCAAGGTTCTCAAGTGGCCTAACCAGTGTCCAGACCTCAATTCAATAAAGAATCTGTGGAGGGAGTTCAAAGTCCGTGTTGTACAGATTCAGCCCCCCAAAAAATCAGTGCTTTATAGAATATCTGCATGGAACACTGGGTCAAAATACAAGCTACAGTGTGTGTAAACCTGATAAAGACATACAGGAAACGTTTGAGTCCTGTCATTGCAAACCATGGTTAACTTAAAAAATATATATTGAGGTGAACTTTTATAGCTCATCAAATACTTATTTTCTAGCATTATTATACAAACGAATTCTTTAAAAATCACACAATGTGTCATTTCTTGGATTTGTTTTTACAATTTGTCTTTCACAGTAGAAGTATACCTATCATGAAAATTACAGACCTCTCATCTTTTAAGTGGGACATCTTGCACAATTTGTGGCTGCCAAATAATGTTGCCCCACTGTATTTTCAAATTCCAGTCCAACATGCGGTTGCACTGGTTTGTTTGCTCCCTATTTAATTGTAAATATATGAGCAATTTTTACAAGGAAAGTATTTTCTCTCTGTGTTGTATTCCCTGAATGTGGATACTACCTAATCTCTTCAGTAAGCATATCTTTATAAAATGGATGCCCTTTTGTGTTCTGCTCTTTGTGTTCTTTTTTATGCATTTCTCTTAATATTCATCTTTTGAGTTTCGATTTTCTTTCAAAATACTGGGTTGGATTTTGATACACTAAATTGTGTTTTATTGGACATTTAAAAAATAGTAACACTTTTGTACAGTACTCTTTCTTCTGTAGTGACACCTGCTGCTTAGGAGGAAGAATTGCAGTGAGAACGTTAATTAAAAAAATACATACAACTTCTCAGTTGATCATCTCAGACAATGCTACATATTATGGCTTTAATTGTTCGGTTCACAGGCTCATAAATGTACCTCTTTTGTACCTTTTTATCAGTTTTCCTTTGCTAAATCCATCAAACGTCTATCAACCTTCCTGTGTGGAAGCAATGATCGATGTGTTCTGAATATTCAGCACATTGTTTTTTTCTCCACTATTATCCTATCATAATCCATTCACCATGGGAATCACAACTGTGCTATGATGTTTCCAAACAATCTATGTAATTCCCTTGTAAATGTGAGATTTTTGCACCTACCCCAGCAGTTTAATCTGTACTGGGGAGGAGGAAACTCCCATCAATACTTTCAACAGTTTGTCATGGGCAAGACAGGATGCAGGTCAATTGCTTTTATTTAAAAAAATATGTGATTATGCACATCATTGTTAACCTTCCAAATTGCTGCAGCGCTGGGGAGGGTTTTTTGGGCGGTCTCAAGACCCTCCCAAAAAAAGCCTTGACCCACCTCCCACCCCAACAGTGGAGGACAAAAAGCTTAACCCCGCTATGCAAAGCTGTGCATTACACAAACAAAATACATTAAATAAACAAAATAAAACCTAAACCATCTTTGTGCAGATAATTGAGGAACGATGTTGTATTGTTAGAGTGTTAGATTATGACACTGTATGCTGTTGGACACTTGAATTTCCCCAGTCGGGGATTTATAAAGTATCTAGCATCATCATCATCATCATCAGTAGAAACTCCTCAGATATGACAGTCGCCAGTTCAGTTTACAGATATCTACATTATTTGATCATCATGTCTCAACCTTACACAAAAGAAGCAAACAATGCATAGATATATATTAATATACCTCCAGTGTGGGAGATGAGCAGATTCCTTCATCAGACTGGATCCCTGGATGGATGGATCATCCACTCTAACTCAGCCATAGACAGCAGCGTATTTCGTCAGCTGGAATCCAATTTAATATTATCACTGTCCTTTTTTCTTCTATTTCCTCAGCCTACAGCACTGAACATGTTAATCATGCTGATAGATTTTTCTTTAACTGCCATGTAGCGGTGATCTGTTGAAAACAGTTAGATAATAACAACAGTATGGGGGATATACGTCTTTCTGGCCTCTAGAGAGTAGCTGGGAGGCGGGGGCTTGGGTGCGTGACATCACGTTTCAATGTGTCTATATATTGATCTTCCGGTTTTCTTGCGTGTAGACAGGAGGAGAGCTCTCTATA
Organism: Apricaphanius iberus; assembly: GCA_028564705.1. Classification (NCBI taxonomy): domain Eukaryota; kingdom Metazoa; phylum Chordata; class Actinopteri; order Cyprinodontiformes; family Aphaniidae; genus Apricaphanius; species Apricaphanius iberus. The sequence continues at coordinate 1,334,276 of JAPXFQ010001662.1, forward strand.
TCATCTCTATAGTCTGTTTAGATCCACAAATATGATCGCATTTGTCAACCGCGGTATTTTGTCTCCAAAAATGACCTTTATTTTTAAAATTGATCGGCTTGTCTCGTGTGTCTTTGTGTAAATTCCTGCCAGAATTGACTGGGACAAAAAAATAAACCAGACGCCGAAATGATCGCTTCACGGCGTGAGCCAACCGCCAAGGACTGTGACGCTGTTCATCTGGTGTGAACTACACCATAGGTTAACCCTGCCTCTTCTGCGGCCGGTGGAGGAGCAGAGAAGAAGAAAAGAAGAGACTGGACAGAAGTACTGCTATCAAAAGGTGGTGAGAGTATGAGAATGGAAACTATTTTGTACATGTTTTCTGTCGTGGGTGTGGCTATGGCAATTAAAGTTCAAGAATATAATTTGCATATGTGCCCTCTACCGGATGTGGAGGACTGGGATGTTTTCTTGTGTTCTCTTTGTTCCCCTTCCTCTTTTGTATAGTCAATTCACACTCCTCTACTGTCTCTCTACCTCATCTTCTTTCTTTCTTCTCTCGTTTTTTCGTTTCTGTGTCCATAACTTCAAGAAATTAAACCCACACCAATCTCAAATAAAGGTTTTTCACACATATATATCAATTGGAGTACTATTGCAAAAGCTATAATACTCTGTTTGAGAAAGTAAATTTGTTGGACTTGTACTTGGTACTCAGATACCAATTCTGAGTACCACACTGCCAGACAGGACATGTTAAAGAAAAAATAAATACATGAGAGTTGACTAAAATCTTATTAAAATATTTAATCTTGAACATCCCACCAGAAATATCTCCCATGAATACAACTACATTCCTTATATCTTTATAAAATGTTGGTTATAATTTAAATCCTTGTAGAGTAATTTATGCAGCTTCATTGACAATCTTTTTTTTTTCTCATTCCGTCAAGGGTTATTTATCTTCCTCACATCTTTCTTTCAGAGCTTTTTTCTAATGACGACTCCAAAATTCAAGCCATTTTCTCAAAGTAGGTAATTCACAAAACATCACCATCAAACAATTTTGGCATTTCTGAGACAAGATTAAAACATTCACTCTAATTAGTGTCTAACAAACTTGATTTCCAGGGATTTAGGTAACTGAGAGAAGCTGCAACCTAATGCAGGACTCAACACATGCTCACTCAGTCAGCTTTTCCCTCTAGACTCATAAAAACACACAGCACTCATCTAGTGAGCATTGTGTGACACTGCAGGTTTTGAAAACCATTCATCATCTTTGTTCCATGTTTCCATATAACAATGAAACACACATATACAAAAACTGTTTGTCCTAAGAATGGGATGAACCTTGACTACAACAAAACACACAAAACACTGGAGAACAGATTTTTTTTTTATGACGGTCGAACGCCACTGAATTGACTATAACCTTTTCTATAAAACAAATAAAACATCCCGGTTTAAAAGTACATGCACCCTCTTGTGTGTGTGTGTGTTTTGTGTCTGCATTCAATCACAACCTCAACAAATGAAAGTTTGTGAAACCATCTCTAAAACATTGCTTTTGTGTTTGTTAAGCCGTTCAAACAACTTTGTTCCCTACCCGAGAAATATTGAAGACTTTTTAGAAATGGAAATGGAAAATAAAACAATACCTGTAATGCATCAAAGAAAGAATGTACAATGGGGGCCCAGATGCAGTCCCACTCAGCCCTGTTACGTGCCCGGCTGGTCCTGGATGGGCCATTGTGTCAAGCGGCCAGTGTGTCCAGCCAAGGTCTTCCTTGTATTTTTTGGGACATCTCTTTTGGGGATTCAAGTTTTGAATTGTTGGGTGGAGCCGTTCGGTGGCTCAGAGGAGATCAGATCTAGCAGTTTCTGCTGCCCGTTCTGTGGGTTCAGGCCTGGCCAGTCCATTGGTGAGTTTGTCTGGCCTTGGTTGGGTGCCTGGTCTCGGCGCTCTGCGTGAGGCGGGATCTGGACTTGGGAGCTGGTAGATCTTGGTGCCTGGGGAGGCCATTCCCAGCCAGCACCTAGCTGTAGTTGTTGCTGTTGTGCCCCACCGTGGGGGGGTTACTTGGGGGGATGGCAATGAAGCCTGGCCTGGGGTGGCGGCGGCAAATGTCGTCCATTGGCCAGCTATGCCCCCCCCCCTGCATTGTGACAGGGAACCCCTGTCGGCTAATCCCTGGTCGGGGATCTGCTGGGGGTGGGGCACCCCTGATAATTTGAGGTTCATTAACAATTATCCCTCTATTTGGTTATTGGTATAATTGTTCCAAATTATTATTGACCAGACAATAATAACACCTCAAAATCCACAACAGCAATAAAACCAGAGATTTGTTTGCTACTAACAGCTAGCACTGTATTTTTTAACCCACAATGGCTGAAGGAGGAGAACCAATGAGACACCAAAGTGCGGGTGGGCACTTAAAAGCCAAGGTGCTTTTAAAATTGTTTGGGGACACTGGAGTGGATCTGCAGCTCAGCAAACAGGCACACAGAGAAATAGGGAGATAGGCCTATTGAAAAGAAAGAAAATTTGATTTTATTATTTGTTAGTAATCAGTCAATAGTAACAAAATAAAATGATGAAAATGCTACAAATAAACTATGTTCCACTACTATTTATAATAATATTTATAATACTGTTATACATTTAGTTAGGCAGGCTCACCTGCTACTTCTTCTAAAATTCACTTTCTAAACATTTAAACTTCAATGCTGTTACATTTCTTTATTAGATTTAGGTATAACCAAAATCCTTTATGTTTTATATACATTTTCATAGTTTACATGTTTCAATTTGAGAAAATATGGAACAACAGTGACATTTGGTAAAACCACTTGCTTTGCCTACAGTTATTTTATACTTGAATGGCCAACAATTGTAATCAGAAGACTCTTAGCTTTCTAATGATATAAAATATGTATAGGTTTATAGAAGTTTGAAGCCAGAAATCGTGTGGAATTAAAAGTGAAAGTGGGCCTATTGGATCAGAAAATGAGACACTGCTGATCAAAAATACATTAATTTAAAGATTTAACCTAAATAGCTTTGTACAAGATACAATTAGAAAATGTTTAGACTTGCTTGTTTTGTTTCTTGTTGAAACCAGACATTATTGTCAAAAAGATTATTTCTTTCTCATAATCAAAAACTGTGCATGGGTCACAGGGTGCCTCAGCTAAGTTTCTACATGGCACAAGTGCTATTATAATTTAATGAGACTGAGTCCCCAAGCGAGAGACTGCATCCACTCAGGTTGACTCCCCGTGAGACTTGAGAAATCATTCGTTTTGATGAATCATCGTTGGTGAAATGACTACATGCACTCATCCACACTCTGAGCCTGAGATCTGACACACTCTTCCTCAAATGACTACTTCACCAGCTGAGTTAATTCAACAAGAACTGAAAATATTGACAAAGAAGAAACAAAGGGGTCTCAAAGATCAAGTGTGTTTGTGTTTAAAAAAAAGAGGAAGCAAAACTTTGAAGATATTTGTCACTCTATATATATTCAAATTAGTTTGTTAGCATTTTATTTGTAATTCTACCTTTGCTCTGTCAGATTTTTAAAGATAGCATAGTTGGTGGCTTTACGGATTTAAAATATATTTCTTGCCAATCAACTAAAGCCTAATGCAAGGGACAATATACACTATTTTACCACTGGGTAGTCTGTCCTCTAGCTTTATAGACACAATCATGCACCTAATGATATGTAAACATATTCACTCATTTCACAGTTGTTTTTGTTGTTGTTTTTGTCAGAAAGTAGTTTGGCCAGTTTGTTGGTGCGCAAAACATTCATTTAACTCCCAGAGCCTGGCTCTAACTTGACATTTTTCTTCATAGTTTTTCCCTTTGTTAAAAAATATCTCTTTCATTTTTATAATGTAATTGACTCTTTTATTTGATAAACAAGTAAAGCAAATGTCACCATCTGAAGACAATGTGCCATTGGCTTAAAGCTGGTCAGAAAGTAATTAGTGATATGGGAACCAGGTGAGTGCAATCAACTGAATGCAGTGCAGCTTAGTAAGGCCCTGAACTCAGAATCTGAGGGAAATGACTAATTAATACACCCTGGATTCTAACAAGACACAAAAGGATCCTATGAAACCAAAGACTAAAGTTAAGATGCAAAAATAAGAACTGTAAACTGAACCACAAAAAACATATTACAATAATGAACTAAGAATCACAAAACAAAAGACTGAATAAAGAAATATCAGTCCCCTGAAAACTGAAAATATAAACGTAAAACAGCAGATTTCAATTTCAAGAGTTAAATCTACAACACTGAATATCAAGAGCAAACCGTAAATCCCTAACTGATACAACCTCCCCTCAATCTGATTCATTGTGTAACTGTTTAGTTCAGTGAAATACTAAAATAAGCTAATATGTAAAATCTAGCTACATGAGGAAAGAAAACCTTCATCACACTCCCCAAATAAAAGAGGGGGATGTACAAATTATTACCAGTAGGGCCACCAATAATTTCACAAATAATCAGTAAGGACCGTTTTTCACTGCCTAACTTTCTATATGCCCAAAGGTTCAATTTGGTTTATAAAAACATATAAATATATTTATCTGTATGGTACACTGAAATAAATGTAAACTGGACTTTATTTGAAAAAAATAAAAATAAAGTATTCATTAAGTGTTATACTGTTAATCTTTAAACTAAGACAAACCCCCCCCCCCCCAAAAAAAACCCAAACAAAAACAAATGCATAACAGGCATTTCAAATTAAGTGAAATTTGGAACATAAAAAGAAACAAATTGTCCTCCAACTTCCACTATTCCTGCTTTTGTTCTTCACCCCATGCCAATGTTTTCCTTTTCTGTCTCTCTTGCCCTTTAGTGTCAGTTCTCTGTTCTGGCATTTAGGAGACAAATGCTACTGTGTCACACCTTGTCACTCATACCTCACACACCCTCTCTCGCACACATCTATATTTTTTGCGTTTAAATGCTAGAGTGTCAGCAGGCCTGTCAAAGCGAGTGTCATCGTGGAGACACCTCTTGGTCAGGCAGGACACACACACGGAGACGCACAAACATACGCGGACGGTGACAGAAATAACACGGAAGCATGCAGAGACGCATGGCCAGACACAGCAAGAGGGGAAATTAACAATATGCAAACAAGTAGCTCACCATGGGCTGTTGACACCAACACAATGGAAACACAATTACTCTTGCTCTCAATCAAGCACACGTACAAACACTAAACAACAGCATGGTTTGAGCTAGGTATAAGTGAGAAAAAGATGAAAACGTTCTTGGTATTTGAGACCAAGAGTAAATGATGACAGAACTTGGCAGCAGATGAGGTTTGGTACCAGAGTGATGTACGGAAAGCCTCTGCCATTACTTCACAAAAGACAGTTTAAGTCATCATGCCTTGAGTAATAGCTGCCCTGTTTGCCTCCACTTGATCCAAGTTTATGCTCCACGCCTTTTCCCTTTCTGTTTCTTCAAAGAAAATGTTTTCCTCAGCTTTTCTACTGCAGCCATTATCATTCTTCGCGTGACTTTACTAAAAATTCCTTTTTATCATCTGTAACATCAGAAAGCTTGCAAGATGACTCATAACCCTTGGATTTTTTTGCATTTTGTCATGCCACAACCACCAACTTTGATGTGTTTTATTGGAGATGTATGTGATAGATCAACACAATGTAGTGCATGTCTTTGACATTAAAGAAACAGAATACTTAGTTTCTGGGAGTGTTTTTTATTAATAAAAATTTAAAAAGTATGGCTTCCCACTCTATTAAAGCCTCCGAAGTTAATACCTTAACTACATTCTGCTGCATCTAAAAGTGACTACTTAGTTGGCTGAGCAGCTGTGCATTCCTATTCAAATGAAAATAACTATCTTTACAAGTTATATACGATTGATTTTTATTGACCAATTAGACTGACTGAGATTTGAACACGAATGTCTATTAAAGTAATTGTTATCTGTAACAAAAGATAAAAATTCACGTAATTTAATTGCACAATATTACAATAATGACATGCTTTGCATTTATGCCAGGCCAGTTCAACTGACACTCTGCCAGATACATTGTTTAGATTTTCAGATGGAAAAGAACTTTGTCTACTTTTTTTTTTTTTTTTTTACCAAAATCCTTACCAGCACCTGATCCATCCTTTCTCGCAGGGGAAGCTAAAAATTGACAAGTGGAAGACAAATCAGGTCATCTTCACATTAAATGGAGCCCCCACTTTTGGCAGCTAAAGAGGTTAGAAAACCCAGCATAAACAGGCAAGCACACACACATACTCTCTTGTCTCGCTAGCAGTAGTGAGGGCCTTCATTGATTTCCATTCATTTTAGTGTCTGTAATATGCCTAATCCAGACCACTGACCTTAACTAAAACTTAATTTAAACCAGACTTCTAAAACAAACCAATAGAGCTCAGTAACTTTGTCCAAAACGTAGAACCTGGAAAAATGTCTTCACTTTGCATTAAACTGTCCTCACTTTATAGGTGAAAAACCTTAAACAGGGACAAATGGACAGGAGCACACACACACACCCAGAGAGAGATCAGAGTGTGATCATTTGGCATATGCACTGTGACAGCTTTCAGTGACAATGTGAAAGAGGGAAACGATGCAGCGGGAAAGAAGGTGATGAAACTCTGACTTTGTACAGAAAGTCAGAGAAAGGATTAGAGGAAGGCATTTTTTTCAACTAAGTCTAATATCACACACAGAAACTTTCAAAACTGCACACACTGAAAGGAGTGTGATTGTGTATCTGTGCATCAGAGATTGTGTATGTGGCTGTCGGTGTGCAGAGGGAGGGTTGACCCTGCATTTAGAAGTAAGCAGCAGGTAAATTGAGGTCAGGTGAAGTCAACGGAAAAGCGAGACAAAGTCCCACACTGACGCACAGGTACACACACAAAAACGTCCACATAGACGTAAATCTATAATTATAAACTGTGGTTGGCCTAGTTCATTTGCTCAGCATATTTTAGAGTGGTTTGGTCAGAAGATCAGTCTTTGTGTATGCACGCACATGCCTGTGTGTGTTTTATTATTTACCTTGTGTGTGTACTTAATTTATCAGAGAGCAAACAATTTTTGTTTTTTTAGCAGTAAATAGTACTTGGGACAGCAAATTCCTCCTTATTAAATCTTAAAAATTTTAAGAAATGTAACAGAAAATACTAAATATTTTATCCAAACGTGTGTGTTATACATTCTCTTTGGCGCTTCAGCACAAATCACTGCATCGTTTAACTGTATGTCATTGTTATGTTATGATCAATTCCAGGTTATCACGTCTCTGAGGCGGTGACTTGTCTTTACACCGTTATTCTTTCTCTCCTACCTATAAATCGATAAAAACCATCAGTTTGTGTGTTATAAATGATAACATCTCAAACCAAGGTAATAAATACACACTTTGGTTCACCAATTATATATGTTTTCAATATGTTTCAAAAATAAACTCTTGACCTTTTCGTTTTTTTCACACGCTTGATGTCACACTTTTAGCACCATGAGGAACTGCCGTAATATCAAATCCTGCAGAAAGAAACGTTCAAAGTTTGAAATAGCAAAATAAAAAGTCATAAGAGCTGTGATAAACACCTGGAGGAAGAGATTGGATGGAGATGTTGTGCATCGACCGGCACTTAAGCTTCAGCACAACCTATAAAAACTCAGCGGTGGGAATCGTACAGCTAGGGAGAGAAGGAAGGGGTCTTAACAAGATAAAATACCAAAAAGATAGATAGAGAGGAGAGCTTGCTTGGCAATCCAATGAAAGAAAGATGGATCAGGGTTTTACAAGCAGAATTGGGGATACAAAGTCATGGAAAGAACACAGATCTGACCATAAACATAAAAAACAACCAATGTTATTGAACTGTCTCCTTGGAGGTAAACACAACAACAAAAACTATAAGTGTGTGCAGGAGAAATAAAAATAAAACTGAGTATTGGTCCCATTCAAACCCACACTGCTGACGCCATTAAAAAGAAAAACAGGCAGACAGAGGAATCCATCAGCTGAAATGTGACCTACTGCCTAAACAGTAAAACACAACTTGAAAAAAAAAAAAAACTTGTGGATACCACTTTTTCCCCAGTCTCTCTTATCTTATTTATCCTTGCCATGCTGCATCTCTGTCATCTGCTCTATAGCACACAGAGATTTAGATGGTGCAGAAATGTTTGCTGCCATTAAACCTTTTGCAGGACTCTACCACCTGCATCTGCCTCTTACAAGTCAAGAGGTTCCCTGAAATCTGTGTCAAGTTAGGTCACTGTCATGTCACAAGCACACACACTTAAATATATGAAAACTAACATATATTATGTCTGATTAGTGTGTTTCTGATTGTTTCTGTGATAAGATTAGTGTGATCAGATTGACTTGTTCAAATGTGAGGGAATCAATACTCACTTGTGAGTATGTATGGCAATAAGTGTACATTTTAAGTGATTACCAACGGCTTCATGAATTGATCTTTTGTGTTTTTAAACTGACGTAACTTTTTGGTGCTCTACAGCATGTGTGTGTGTGTGTGTGCATAGAAAAACCATTGAGCTTCAGACCTGTAATTGCAGTGCTGCTGGAAAAATATTTTCTCTATGCAGGTGCAAAAAGGGAGAAATAAATCAGAGCGACTATATGGAGTTTTAGTTTTAGTGTTTTTTACACCTAGACACAGGCTTACACAAATTGCTAGAACAGCATTTTGCTCATAAAGTGTATTTCCATTTTTTGCATTGTGATGAATTGGGCTTAAGTGACGTTGATGAGATACCACTTCGCCATTATTAAGTCAAACACACACACTCATGCATACGCACACATACTGAAATACACTTAATGCAGTTCATAACTCAAGACTTTTGTATGTGTACAAGTTGAAGTACACACACTCAAATGCAAAATGTCAATGAGACCAAGGTGACCATAATTTACTGTAAAGATAAATGCCCACTGTGCATTATATCTGAAGCTATGCAGAGGCTGTAAGTTTGTTTTTTGTGGGGGTTTTCGTGGCTACAGTGGCCTTTAGTAGCAGTGGACAGTAAAGAAAGGGGGAGAAAGGTGGGCGAGAGACATTCTGCAAGAGTCCATGGGCCTGGGAGTCAAACCCAGCATGAATTCTTTGAGGGCTTAGGCTTCTGAACATCCTGTCTTAACCACTACACCACGCAACACCCTGTAAATTTGTGTTTTAATGTGTTTGTGTGAGATAAAACATGAAAGAAATTTGAAAGGCAAGATTATGGTAATATATCATTTATTTTAAATATTAAATATTTTTTGAATACATTTTATTTATTTATTTTTATTTATTGTTTTAGCTTCCATGCATACAGTCCTTTACAGTCCAGATATCACATGCCAACTACGGCTCTCTGTAACACGGTCTTAACGGGTTTAACTGTATTTTTTTTGTACTTCTTTTTAAATGGTTTAACTGTTTTTATATTTTTTTATTTTTTTTTATGACAGGTTTTAACCGTTTTTAACTTTAGTGAGTTATTTTTTATCGGACGCGTTTTTAATCAGAGCTCGGACTGCTGCTACCTTCATCATGCCTCCACTCACCTGTAGCTCCGGCTGTGTCAGCTTAACAAACAAAAATCAGTGAACTGGAACAGAGGATCTCTACCTTACACCTGATCCAGGACCACAAGCACGACGTGGACATCATCTTCGGCCGATAATCTTCAAATTTAGATTTAAAAGTTTCTTATTAAACCAGTAAGTCTTTAATGAGTATAACTGATGGGCAAACCTCTGTTACATAATGTAATTCTATAATTATTCGCAAGGGTTTATTTGTATTTGTGTGTGACTGTGCATGTTTAGGTTTGTGTCTATGTATAAGTGTGGGCAAGACTATGTATGTAGATGTGCTCATAAATTATTATAATGAGATATGTATGTGTATTCATGTCTTTTTTCTTTCTTTCACTGAATTTTTCTAATCTGTGATATCTGAATTATTATATTAATAGATCATTGTTCCTTTTGTTCTTTTTTCATCTCTTTTTCTTCTTTTAGTGAGTCAAATTCATTCTAATTTTTTTTATTTTGATATTTTGATTAATTGTATTCTATCATACTATACATTTTTCAATTATATGGTAAAGTGAATTAAAAAAGATTTAGAAAACAAAAATACAGGACATTTTTCAGACTTATTATTTTACAGAAAAAAAAAAAAAAAAACATCCACCCATTACCATTAGCGTCTATCCTATGTAGGGTTTTGGGGTGGGGGATGGTGCTTATCTTTAGCAATCATTTGGTGAGAGGCAGTGTACACCCTGGAAAGGTCGCCAGTCTATCGCGCACTTACATTTGTATTCTAAATCATTTGTAGATGGTTAACATCTTTTTACTTTTTATGTCAGGCTTTGAAAAGGGAAATTGTTTGAAATTTCCAATAACTTTGATGTCAAGTCATTCGAGCGAACACTGACAAAAAATGACACATTAGATAAACAGAATTTAAATTGTGGCAGTTTTTCCATCCAATAAATATATGCTGGTTCTACCAAATTCACATACATATTGACAATGTAAATGGTAAATGGACTGAACTTATATAGCGCTTTTCTAGTTATACTGACAACTCAAAGCGCTTTACATTGAAGCCAAATTCCCCCATTCACACTCACATTCATACACCGATAGCCAACATGGCTCGGTAGGACGATGTAGATTTTTTGGGGTTAAGTGCCTTGCCCAGGGGCACATTAACATGTGACGGGAGGAAGCTGGAATCAAACCTACGACCCTCTGATGGCAAGCAAACTACTCTACCACTGAGCCACAGTCGTAGTTTAATTGTAGTTTAATTGTAATTGGTTGAACCAGCATATATTTATTGGATGGAAAAAAAATGCCAAAATTTAAATTCTGTTAATATAATTTGTAGCTTTTTTGAGTGAAGCTGTTTTACATAGGATAGGTAGCCTAATGTTTTAAGACAATGTTACTTCTTACTCTGCTTGGAGGCCTGCGTCAAACTTTGTGAGCTGTAACGAGACAAGTAATAGATGATCTAATGATCAATTACCAATTTTCCACCATGTTTGAAATGCATGTATTTATAGTAGGTGTTACTATAAATTTGTTTCCTTTTTTTTTTTAGAGGATGTGGTTATTTGGTTATTACATGCAGCATCAACTGATTTTTTATTTAAATTCTTTAGTAATTTATTGACCCAATGATAAATCTCATTCCCGGGCCTCATTACACTGTAGACCCAACTTAATTACAGAATTGCTCTTAAATAAATCCATCACCCCCGCATATTCCACATCACATTAAACATGCATATATCCCCCGTGCAATGTATGAATCTGTCTCCTACTGCTAAAATACATCAAGGGAGATGCTTGCAAGACTTCTCTTGTTGTTTGTTTTAATACAGCCTCTTTATAAGCATCTGTTAAGGAAAATAGAGTTTTAAAAAGAAATAAAGGTCATTCTGCTTCTCCCTAAAGCTCTGGAATACATGTTACTTATTTTTTTGCTCTTGTTGAACTCTTGCACTCCTACAGAGTATGATAGCACACTCTCCGATGCAAAGGTGAAGCGCAGCCGGTTGGTCAGGACCAAAGGTCCAGAAACAGAGGCTGTTAATCATGCTTCTGTGCTGGCAACTCTTCATTTTCCACCACTTATTAAGTCTCTCTGGCAGTTTATGCCTTTTTAGAGGATAAACTTTATTGCCTCTGTAGGGAAATACTTATTCAAATGCAATAAAAAAGGAGACACAATGAATTATACAGCAATTTAAACTAACTCATCACTCCCACTAATATATGAATCATATGCTCTGGCCAACGCATGCCCTCAGACCCGCACCCAAATTCAAAGGAGACATTAAACCTCAAAAAGAATTCAGGCTGTGCAAGAAAATCCAAAACACAATCTCTAGCAAGCCTTTTTTTTGAAACTTTCTGTGATATCCCAGTTAACACAACAGGAGCTAAGTTTCATGTCTCAGAAAATGGCCAAGATATAAGTTCCTAAACGGAAGATGAAATCACTTCTTTTTTGTCTCTCAGCAAGGGTAGATCTGTAAAATTTAACATGACTGAGGCATGTTTATGTTCAAGCTGGTGTCTGATGTATCAAACCGTAGTCTTTGTAAAAATACAGTATTAGCACGCTTGTATTACAGAAACTAAGTTTACTAGAAATGTCTTTCCCTATTGCTGCTAAATAACATTTATCAAAAATAAGATCTGTCCCTTGCCAAGAAAAGCTAAAACCCATTTTGAAAATCAACAGGTGATACATTTAGAGATTTGTAATATATCAATGGTTTTTTTAATAGCATGTAAAGGTGCTGTTTTATAATAATTCAGATCTTTGTTGATGAGTTTGTGCCTTAATGTAATCTAACATAAATGTTTCATTCCTATTCACTCTAAGGACAAGTTTTATAGAAAAGTAATGCATTATTATATTAAAAGGTATTATTCCAGACAGCTTTCCAAATATGACGTCCACTGTTGTTTGCACTTTTTAAATTCATTTTTAACAGGCAGCTCAAGCTACGAAGGGATGGGTTACACTTTGAATAAACTAAAAGCACAAATATGGCTCAACTCAAATCTTACAAAAAGTAGATTAAAAAATATCAGTGATGTCCTGTCAAAAATACATATTACTTTCTCTTTTTTGAGAATTATTTTATTAATATTGCAGTTTAAAAATTAAATCAAAAATATCTGGTGGCCTATATTTGTCATAGTTTAGGGAAAAAATGTGGAGAAAAACTGTGGGAAAGTTTTTAAATGAAAAATATAATTTAAAAGGGAAATCAAAGGGAGAGCAGCTCGAGTAATGCAAGAATGAAAAGGAACTGGATGAACAAATCAAAGGAAATGTGGTAGAGCCATGGCAGGAAAGCAGGGAAACTGAGGAAAGGAGGCTGCACCCGAAACCACTAAATTGGTAAGAGGTCTTACGCCAAACCGGATGTGCGTCAGCGTCCGCCATGATAAGATGCATCCGAATTGGGCTTCCAGTTAGGAAGGAGTTAGGGAAAGTGGCCTGTATGCTAACTATCATAGCCACTTTAGCATAGGAACCTCTGATGTTAACTAACTGGCGATTAGGAGCTATGTGCCATCCCACAATCCCTTGCGCCACAAGACGCCATCAATACAAGTCGCCCGGCCCACCTCACGTAAAATAACGAAAATGGCCGAAAGGAAAAAGACGCGCGCCTGTGAGTACAACAACCTCTTCCGAAGGTTTATTTTGATATGCGTCATTGATGTGCGTTTACGTCGCGTAATGACGTCGGGTAGAAAGGCTGTTCGAAATGGGCACATTCACGAATAGCTCCCTAGACTACTAGCCATAGTGTTCTCACTGTTGACCCCATGAAAGGTTTAGGCTTAGTTGCTAATGTTAGTGCTTAGAGGCTAACATTCAGTGGTTTCGGATGCAGACGTAGCCTAAGTAGCACAGAGGGGACTGACCTAGGACTTAAATGAACTACAAACAAAGGGGGAAAAAACTAAAACAGATCAAAGATAAATAAATGCAAACACACAAAAAAACAGAGCACAACAATAAACTAAGAAACACAAGGAAATTAACCTAAGTGGCAATAACTTACTAAAATTATGAACACAATAATTCTGTACAAGTAACCAGGTCTTGCCATAGTAAGAAATTCTGCCAGCTTTTTTAATCTGAAAATTGAGGCTTAAAGCCATCACTTGAATATTTGGACAATTATGTTTGCCCCTTTACATCTAGATCTAGGATTTTGTATGTTTTCAGTGTTTTTTGTTTAGAAAGGACCATTTCTGAAAAGCTTTACTTACACTTGACAATATAGCAGGCTCCCTACTGATTACATCCACAATGGCCGGTTTAACATGTTGCAGTTAACGTTGGTCTTCAGTGACAATTAAGTTCCCTGATAGACCCCCTTGTTATGCAGGCATTGTTCACTCATGCTGAACCGCACTGCAGCACCTGCGTGTGATTTCTCAAAGCTTGTCAGTGTTTGGAAATCAGAGACGCGACAACACAACAATGGGATTTCTCTTTACCATGCTGGTTCAAAGGACATTTATTTATTTAACTGCTTCCTTTTTCAGCCTAAAAACAACAACAAAAATTCCCTCCAATTTTTTACTCTGTTGTCAAAGTAAAAATAAATTACAGTCTGTTAGTTTTCTTGGTCTAATGTATAAATGTAGCTTGCTTCCACCAGTGTGTGAATGTGAGAGTGAATGAATAATGGAATTGTAAAGTGCTTTGGGGGTCTCAAAAAGCACTATATAAATGCAATCTATTATTATTATTAGTAGTAGTAGTATTATCTATTATTATTATTATTATTAATTGATCCTGTTTTTCCCTGGTTAGAAGTAAAATGAAAAATGTATATTGCAGATATGAAGAAATAATAATGGTCACATGTTAAACTTGTGAAAACTTGTGAAAGATTAAGTACAACTAAATCCCCTAGAAACGTATGAAATATATTTATAGAGTTACCTAAACATGTAGAAAAATAATGCCATTATGTTTTATCATTAAAATAAATAAATAGAAAATTAACAGGGATGGTCACAGCTTGAACAAGATTTACAGAGAGATTTTTGAAGATACTTTAGATGATGAGTTTAAGGTTTAAAATAGGATGTTAAAGCTGTACATGAAACCATCTGCCACTTCAAGTCTGGCAGATGAAAACTCATTTGACAATAATTTACAAAAAAAAGCTTTGCTACTGTTTCTGACACATAGTAAATGTTAAAATCTTTGTTGTTGTTGTTTTGTTTTTTCCAAAATTGGCATTAAGTGGAAGTACTAGAATAGCATTTTCAAACCGAGGGTTAAATTTTCCTGACTTAAGTTTTTTTTTTCTTCTTCTTCCCATAGTGACTTAAAGGAATCCAGTAATTTGGGACTTTTTTCAAGCCCACCAATCACTCTTTGTCCTCGCACATTTTTCTGTTTTCCCTCTGACTGGCTCTGCTCGCAGTAGAAACCTATCCATTCAAATTTGGATCCCATCAGTACAAAAAACACACAAACACACACCGTACATCATTGGAGGGGGAAACAAATTATTCCAGGACGACAGAAGTGTTTTGTTTGATTCACCTGTATTTGTTTTTATTCCTCTCTTTTTCGTTCTCTTTACCTCTCTCCACTCCTCTCACTCTCCAACAGATGGGGTATTTTAATGAAATCAGTCTTGCCTGTTCCCATCTGTGTGAGAAATGAATTTCACCTGTTTTTAAATGAGAAGATTTTCAATGAGACAAGCATGAATGTAGAAAACCCCTGCACCAGTTCTGTTGTTGTTTTTTTCATTTGACCTACTCACTCTTGTATCCATTAGACTTTCATTGGGTTGGGTTTTCTGAGTTTGTCTGTCAATCCTGTTTCTTTTAGCAAAAAGACTGTCTAAACTATCTAAACATTTTAATAAAAATTATGATTTAATCCATTATAAAATATTAACATTAAGAAGCTAAAGCAAATAAAGCCCACATTTTGGCATTTATTCAAATTCAATTCAAATTTAAATTCAATTCAAATTTTCAAAATTAGCTAGTTTTAGGTTACGGTTCCTTTTAAGCAGCAGATAATTTCATGTTGATTTGCATATTCAGTAGATATAGGCCATGTTAATGAGGCCTCCTTTATAACAAATATATTGTCTTGATTATTTGTTATATTACAAATACTGGAATCTGTCTTTTCTGTTCATAAAACAGCTTTTATGATCTGCTTTGACACACATACACTTGAGCCACAAGTTGGTCCATCCGTTGCATCTAAAACAACTTAAATTGTTCTACAAACGCTTTTATGAAGTTTAGGAGTTTATTTATCTGAATATTTGATCATTTACTTGCTCAGAGCATATCTGTAGGTCAAACACTGATGTTGAGAGAGAAGGCCCTGTTCACAGGCCCCCTTGTAATTTATCCGTATGGTGTTTCTATTGGATTAAAGTCAGGACTCTGGGCCGGGGCCATTCCTTTCACAACCACTTGTTCATCCATATCTTCATGGATCTTGCTTCGTGGACTGGTGAACAGGAAGGGGCCATCTATGAGAGCTTCATTCACACAAAGTTGGGAGCGTAGAACTGTCCAAGGTTTTGTAACCTGTTGGGAAAAAGGGAGTAAAATAACCTACCCTTTTTACCTACCTGAATAAGGAAAGAAAAATGTTTTAATGGTTACAGATGTTTTATGTTTTTATGTTCTCTTTCATTGAGCATAATTTTAATTTAATTATTAATTGTAGTCTTTATTTCATCCTGTATTTTATTTATTTATTTATTTGTTCCCAGAGGTCTATTTTGGCTTCCAAAGTGGTTCTGTGTAAGGAAAGAAACCCCATGTGCTCATAGTAGTATCGCTGAATTGCTATTGGAGAAACCGGCTCATATCCCGCCCCCTAGGTGCAAGGTTATGAGACCCGCAAGATACACGCGCAGAGCACGGAGCGGTGTCAGGACGAGAACAGAGACACAGAAGTCGTAGTGGGAAAAGTTGGAAAAATACGTGATATCGTACATGCTGAGGAACTGTGGAGGAAAAGGAATTGTTGGGTCGATACCTGAGCGTCTGGCGGACCACAGAGAAGCGACCCTGGGAACCTTACCTGTTTAATTATTTTCTTTTCCCGGTGAGTGCTGTGTGAAGTGCGGGTGGTTAGCGGGTAGCTCCGCGAATTAGCATATCCACGTGTTGAGTTAGCTACCTAGCCGAAGCATAAGCTCACATGTTGTTGTGTGTTCCTCTTAGGAAAAGGGGAGGAAGGCGCGCGTGTGCGCGCATGTGTTTGAAAAAAAAAAGAAAAAAAAGAGAGTGTGTGTCTGCTATCTGCATTGTTTATGGTGGGGAATATTAAGCTGGGTTCATGGGTTATGAGACTGCTTAATTCTTCTGTGTAGTACAGTGCTGCTGCACATAGGCACATGATATCACAAGATTACATTATTTTATTTGCTTTAACCCAACGTTGGTAATTACTGTTCAACTATGAGTGGGTTTAAAATAATTTACATGTGGATTTCTGATTGTTTATCAGTTATTTAATAAGTTTGTGTGTTGTCAATAGAAAAAAAAAAAACAGTGAAGTTGACATTTCTTATGCCAACACTAATGCAGCAGTAATCTGTAATAAGTTAACAGTGGAAAAGTTACATTACACATAAAATTGATATTTGGAAAATACAAACTGTACAGTTAAAGGAAAAGTGAATAGATTTAACTAAGCCCTGTTGTGCTATGCAGGCTGGGTTTTTTTTTGGATGCCATGGATTCTGGATTCTCTCCCTAAGAAGGAGAGTGGCGAGCCAACCAAGTGAGCATCTGGGTTTTGACTGAAGAGGACCCTCTCTTCATCATTGGTCGTCCTGTCGGTGTGGTAGGACTGAGACAGACTCTGAGATTAAAGGGAAGATTTTATTTTTTTCCTTCTTTGGGAAACAAAGATTTTATTTCTTTCTAAAGGGTGCACCCAATTTAAAAGACACTGAGATAGAAAATCAAACTGAAGGCCGGCCATATTTGTAAAACTGTTTATTCTATATATATATTTGTTAATACAGTGACATTTCTAAAACTTACCTCTGTGTGTTTACTCTTACTCAATTGGTGTCTAACTTTATTCCTCACGATCACTTCCTCCTACGAATCTAGAACATTCTGGTCTAGTGTTACTTACCTGTCCAGTGGGTTACAGTTTCTTGGTAAGATGAAGGATTAAGAAACACTGCAGAGAGATGTACTCAACATTCAGTCATTCACCCATTCCTACACATGTCAACATGCTGATGGTGGTACACTACATTGTGGCCACAGCAGACTGACAGAAGTAAGGCTGCCATACAGCAACCTCTAATCACCACCAGCAGGCAAGCCAGGTGAAGTGTTTTGGTGTAGGACATAACGACTGAGGCAGACAGAGTGGGAATTGAAACTGGCTTCCTACTGGTTCTTACCTTCTGAGCCACTGCCAGCCCAGGATACCAGCCAGAGAACACTCCAGAAAACATGCATTGGCAGCAGGCACCACTGCAGGATTAGATGTAGTTGTTCTACCACAGAGACCTATTGTTTGAACCTCGCTACATACTGTCCTTGAGCTATTGTGTAGGCCACTTGAAGCCTAGAGGTCCGTTTCTATGGATGTCAGGAAATTGATAACCTTGGTGAACTACACACCCCAGCATCCAACTCCACTCAGTGATTTTACAGTATGTACCCATTTGTATTTAAGTTGCCTTTGTTTTCAATTATTTTTTATAATGCCACTAATAGTTTACTTTGAAATATTAAATAGCCAGGAAAATTCACAGCTGAATTTATTGCTCTTGATAGCATCCCATACTTTGTCAATCTTTGTTTACACCTCAGTTTATTTTGGCCTTAAAAGTGATCCAATTAAACGGACTGATATGTAAGGGAGAATGCATACAGTAGGCAATATTTTATAGTTTCTACAAACTAATCTTTTCAACAGATAACTACCACTAAAATATTTATTAATATGCTAATGATGCAGTAAAACTTCCTTGCTATCAGATATCTGAAAAACACTGTTAAAAATCTTCAAAGAAAACCTTGCAAAAGTTGCATGAAAACACTGAAAATGCAAAGCAGAATTTGGTGCAATAGAAGCTTCTTTCTCATATTTGCAATCAGACATCTGGGAAAATCATCTATATGCTTGATTAAATATTTTCTAGCATTAATTATTTTCCATCCAAACAGCATCGA
The DNA here is from genome assembly GCA_028564705.1 of Apricaphanius iberus. Lineage (NCBI taxonomy): Eukaryota > Metazoa > Chordata > Actinopteri > Cyprinodontiformes > Aphaniidae > Apricaphanius > Apricaphanius iberus. The sequence continues at coordinate 1,353,072 of JAPXFQ010001662.1, forward strand.
TTCCTCTCATTAAATCTGATGACACAAAAAACACCAATCAAATCATTCCCACTGAAGAATATCCATATTTTATATTCGCTTGTTCCTGTTTGGATGAAGTTAGCTGTAAATGGTGATGAACAAGGCCAAGACATAGATATATCATAATCAGTCAACTAACCACAATTGTATCAGTCACATCCAAGTGCAAATAAGAGCAACATATTAACCTACCATCCACGACTTTGTAGGGTTTGTGGTAAATCAATGCATGCCTGTTGCTAACATTCACATTCAGCAAAATCTTGCTACCACGCAACTGTCAATGAACTGCATTAATTTAAAAGTTGAGCTGAATAAATAAGTCTAAGCTTTAAATATGAGAATCACAGGTGAAATGGATTTGATGCAGCAGAGTTTATAAAGAACTAAATTCTCAGAGCAGATGCTGAGGATAAAAAGATATTGGTAAGGCTAAATATGTGAATCCATACAAGTTCCAAGCCACGCAACTTTGGTATACAATTTTTAAAAAATGCATAACATGGAGGACATTGTCAAGTTCATCACCAACCCATTTTCTCAGAGTAATACCACAACTGTAGATGTCACATCACAGAATGTAATTTTCTTGCTAAATGGAGTGGATGTGGAAATAACTGAAGTGCAGTGACATTGACAGTAGAGTCAGGTCAGAGGACGGCTACTGTTGGGGGCAATTCCTCTCCTCCTGTGTACTGAAGGTCAAAGCTTAGTTTGCTTCCACCTAACTCCATGAGATGGCCTTTTCAGAGATAAAATAATCAAAACAAAGGACAAAATTTGTTTGATTGACAGATATTTCAGTCACTAAGAGTCAGTGTCTCTTCATATGAGCTGTGCTGTTTAGTCACTGCCCTTATTCTAACTTCTGTAAATTTGTGGGTTCTAGCAAGGCTGTGGAGTAGTTTCTGAACCATTTAAACTGCCCTAAATGTTCAGGTGATCTGTCTTGGAAAAGGTTAGTGACGATTGCTTTACAGAATTAGCCCTTGAGGTCTCCAAGGGCCAAGAAAGAAATGACTCCTTGTGATGTGTGATTTTTTTTGTACCTGTCAGAAACATATGGTCTGTGTTGTCTTTTAATGGGAGAGTGTTTGCATCCCGATTTGCTTGTACACATGATTTTTTGGCTGTGAAACCCTGTGCCCCTTTCCCATTTTGCCACCACACCTAAGAAAACACACACTGCTAGTTGTGTGTTTACTTAGGTGTGTTTTCAGAAAAGAAAGCTGTCAGACATGATGAGTAACGTCACCTACATTTCACATTCGTGCGCACAAACAGACATGTAAAAAACACATGCTCACATGTACGTTTGCAGGTTAAAATACTTTGCTACTAAGAAAACAGAGATCTCATTCAGAGACACTGCACCTGCTTTTGAAATGGCTTAACAAGCAATTACTCCAGAAGAGAGAAACCCACACTGGAGAACACACTCGCACAAAAGCAACAAAACTCAATTCCAGGAAGACTATTGGGAAGCAGCCAGGATAGTTGCTGATATTACTAGCTGAGTGAAATAGAGAAACAGGGAGTGTGGAATAGAGAGAGGATTAAGTAGTGAAAGAAATCGATCCTAAACATCTAATTATAACTCAGAGGCTTTGATCTACCATGTCACCTGTGTGTATGTATGCGTGTGTGTGTGTGTGCGTTTGTGTGTGTGTGTGTTTGTATGGGTGGGTGGGTGTATTGGTGCATACATGTGTGTAAACAGACAGAAAAACAGACAGCTGTCCTTTCCGATAATCAATAGAATGATCTTTGGTTTTGGCCCTCAGCATCATTGAAGCTTAGGCCTACATGCCAGAAAAAATATGCAAGTACATGCCAGAAAAAATATGCAAGTATTTGCTGCATTAGCATTGTAATAAGGTTTTAGCAAACAATTAATTAGGTCTCCAGAGTTCTTCTGAGGCTCCATAAAACCTTTCTGCCATCAACTGTGTGAAGTGTGATTATTTGTTCATTTGCATGTTAGTACTTTTAAGGCACATCAACATTTCTTGATGGTTGTTACAAGCCTGCTGGGGATTATTTTCTAAATTAATAACAGTTGTGAACGTTTGAGGGAGATGAAACTAACTGTGGGACAGGATGATGATAACGTTTTGCTCTGCTTAGCAAAAGCAACAAGTATTTCCAGTACAGATGATCTCTTGAATTTTCTCCAGTGCATGAGTGTTTTTATGACTCTTAACTGTTAAATTCAGATCAAGCATCAACTACTATCAACATACATTTTATCCATAGTATTATATATTTAAAGTATGAAAAATCATTCAAAATAATACAAATAGAGTTCTGTAAGTTAACACCAGCCGTCAGACCATATAAGGCACCATTAAAAAGAGGACACTTGGCAAGACTTTGTTTTTGACATATTTAAAGTGTGCATTCTTCATGTGGTTAGAATGAACAGGTGAACAACAAACAGAATATGATTTGATGATCAAAACTGACTAAATTCTCTGGAAATATATTACTAATTCAATAAATAGTTCCTCAAAATTCTAAAATTTACCAGTAAGTCTGTCATGATTTGTTAATTGTCTGTAGAGCCAAGTTGCAAAACGGCAGAGGAAGACTTGAAAATAAGGACATTTATTGATAAACCATGAATACATTAAAACTCTAGAAGGACACAATGAAACCAGGGCAACAGGATTATTAGTATGGTGGAAGATCCAGTGGAGGACATTGACAGAAATGAGAACATATACAAGGACTTAGGGGTATTTAAACGTACCAAAAACAAGTAGAACTAGTACAGAGGAAGGAGACAAGTGGAAAGAGCTGAAGTTATATAATCAGCATAAAAACACAAATGAATCCCAAAACACACGAAAAACATTACACAATGACAGTAGTATATATTGTAGAAGTGATGTTTTATCTTGTTTTGCTTTCTTTAACTTTAATATTTTTAAATAGATGTTAGTGAGATAAAATCTCTATGGAGGGCAACTGAGTAAGTGTACTGTTGTTAAAAACTTTCTCCCAAACTTTGCGGATATTTGCCCTTTATTACTTTTTCAACTCTTGTGATGTAATGTCTTTGTCATAAAACAAAATCTCTATGGAGACATCTGAAAAGGCCTGATGAAATCTGATGGTTTCACAAGCTCGCCAGCCAAAGTAACAAAACATCAAACTAACAGCGAGTCAATTGTCAAAACATCAAACAGCGGAGGAAACAGACACCGCTTTAGTGAGTGAGTGGTGCTCTGCATCAGGGGATATAATTTCTGACGGGGATAACTATCTTAACTAGCAATGATTAAAATACAAGAAAGCATTTAGAATAAGATATATAAAAACAAGCAAGTAAAAAAAACATCAGTTAGAGTTGGGATCAGTTACTCATAGGCGATTCTGTAAAGGTAGGTTTTAATTTTAGACTTAACAGAGTTCAGTGTCTCTGTAGCTTTGCATTCTCCCGTACCGGTAATTTTTTCCAGATATGAGGAGCATAGAAACTGAAAGCTGCTTCGCCATGCTTTCTGGTTCTAGGGACAATCAGTAAACTAGAGCTGGAGGATCTAAGTGATCTAGGTGGTCTGTACATGATAGTAGATCATTAATGTACTCTGGTGCTAACCTATTCAATGATTTATAAACTAATACAAGCACTTTGAAGTCTATTCTCTGAGCTACAGGGAGCCATTGTAAGGACTTTAGAACTGGGGTGCTGTGTTCTGTGTTTCCTGGTTCTAGTGAGAACACCAGCAGGAGCATTCTGGATCAGCTGCAGCTGCAAAAAGGGACTGACGGAGGTAGGTTCTGGAGTTTTCCTGAACGATCGCTCTGTTCTAGATCGGTGTTGAGGACGTTTATTTTTGTTCTCCAAAAGAACCACGATTCAGCCACTGTCACAACCCTGCTATGTATAGGCTTGTGTATATGAGTGAGCCATCTTCCTTTTTTATAGATCTTTATCGCTCAGCTGGAGCTGTGGTTATGTCGTGCTGATTCAGAGAGAGAGACTTTGCTAAAACAACCGGCTTTGTAAAAATAAGAAGAGTTGTTCGCAAACCAGTTAATAACAGCACAAAAGACAAGTGTGTGTCAAGACAAGTGTGTCTTGACACACTCAGAAAAAGTATGTAAAGTCCAACTAACCGTTCTTAGCTGCACCTGTACATCCACAGAGCCATCAGATGACTCAAAAACAATCATTTTATGTCCAGTCTATGTACTCCGATAAAGTACTTAGTCTGCAAGTCTTTCTCAAGCCAACTCCGCCCCCGAAAACCTTTGTTAATTCCTTTCTTGCATATATTTCTCTGAATGTTTACATCATAACTACCAGTTAGCATGCTCTTGATAGTGTGTTTTTTCTATCGTTATCTTTAACTATCCACAGCTGAGAAAACAATGAATTGGTGTATTACTGCCACCAACTGGTAAGAAGTGTGGACCAGAATGTCATTTAAGGGTCATATTCTAGTATTCAACTATATGTGAAAATTATTCCTTTCAACACACTTCCTAAACAAAACACAACAAAAACGAAGTCGTGGAGCTTTGTTTGACAAGAGTCAGTAATGATTCTGAGTTTTGACAAGTTATTTTTAGATTTGTATGTATATTTTTATGCATTAAACTATGCAAATGACATATTTTCTGGAACAATATTGCAACTTATTGACCTCTAAATAGAAGAACGTGCAAAATATAATTTTTTATCTATTACTGTCAAATGTGGAGTACTTTATGCTTTAAGCCAACAGTGTGTTTTAATCCACCAATCCAATGTAAATCCACTTTTAAAGCATGGATGTTTAGAAAATAAATAGGCGGATATAAAATGCAATATTTGCCACTATTTTCATATATTTTAATATTACTGACAATATAAACTGACAATAGCACTTAGTACAATTTTGTCTGAAAATTTTTGTTTTTTCTTTCTGAAAAGACTTTTTAAAAGATAAGTGAATAAATACATTTCTATGTAACCTTTCAAATGAAATACCCAGGTTGTATATGCTTCAAAATAAACAATATCAAAAATCTTAGAAACAAATCAACACTTCATTGTAACATACAGTATTATGTGTAATATATAATATTGTGTTTAAAACAACTCCAGAAACTTGAGAGCAGTTTTACATGAACACCTACTGAAAAACTATATTTTTGAAAGAAAACTAACCTTTTGTAACATTTCAGCACAAACCTTACACATAAATGAAAACAACCTCTTTGGAAAATCTTTTATGAAGCATTAAGGAGGTCAAATATGGGATTTTTAGCTTGATGAGAATGTAATGCATGGATTCGTTTGTGGTATCTTTTCATGGTCATGAGTTAGAATACCCCAGGCTGTACTACCTGTAACCTATAGTACCCTCTGTTGGTTATCTTGGGCCAATACATCTGCATCAGGCCATCTGTCATTGGTTGCCTCGATGCGTAAATAGACGGACCCGACCCGCCCATGACGCCTGGCCTGCTCTAAACGGCTCCAAACCTGTCTGGGTGAGTAAATTAACGTAATATTTGTTAAAAATAAGGTCCAGATTGAAAAACGAACTTTCTTTTGCAAGCTCTCCCTCGATAGTCTACTGGTTAGGAAAAGGTTGATTCTGACCCGGGCTTTCCACCTGACTCTTCAACAGCATGTTACAGGAGCAGCATGTTCACTCGCGTATTCTGCTGCTTAGCCCTTTCCACCGAGGGTGTATGAGGCGTGTAGCAGCAGGGAAGCAGCTGTCACCAAGACAGCATGAAACAGTATTTATTTTTGGTAAATTCATCGTAGTTTAATTATTAAAACTTTGAGGCTCATTTATTTAAGCATGCATAACTGAAAAGGGTGCATATAGAATGGGATGGGGTGGGGGAATTCACGTTCATAAGTAGGATAAACTCACCATCTTGCCCCATAACAGTAGAGATGTCACTCCCTGCTTTATCCTTCTTGATGTTGTCTTTATTAAAAGTGTGACTGGGGTCATACAGGATTGAGTGCTTCTCCACTTCAATGATCAACCGGTCGTCGTCATTGATGAAAAACAAATGAGACCCTCCCACGAGGTACTGACTTCTCACCGAGCCGCAGAGGTAGTGAACTCTTTTTAAGTAAAGCCACCGGAAAGCAGGACGTTTGTTTTATTTTGAAATTTTCCAGATGCCAAGCCGTCTGATTTCGTGTCTTCCCCTATCCAAAAAGTAGAAATTTACACGTTTCAGAGGCGTACTGTGTAAAACATTGGACTGCCGCATATATTTAGAAAAGTGCTGCGACATGAAGCTCCTGTGATGGGGCAAACTTGTGCTGCTTTCGCCTCAGTGGAAAGGATTATATTGGCTACAGCAATGGCTATCAGCTGCGTATGACGTGCTGCTGCTGTAACGTGCTGCTGACACGTCCGGTGGAAAGGAGGGGTGAGAGTCTTTTTCAAATTCTGACCCCTTCAATTGGAAAATGTTTTCCTCATTTGTAAACTTTTTGGTTGAAATGAGGCTTAATTGCAGTCTCCAGTGCGGCAGCAGAGTGCATATCCTGCCTACAGATCAACATCTGAAACCCCATGAGAAGTCATCTGTCTGTGGCAAAAAAACACAACCTCATGACAATAACCTCTGCAGCAATCCCAATATTTGATTATCCATAAATGGGTGAGCATTTCAGTTCAATGCCATGCTGGAAATGCATCAGGTATTCATATAAAAGTGCAATAATTTCAATTAATTTTATTATTTAGTTCTCTGGTCACGTTGTTTGGATTAAATATTACTTAAAATAAATAAATAAATAAAAACAATTTATTATATAATAACTTGTAAGATTATTGCTGGAGATTGGCACCATCCTTACAGATATTCCTGCAGTGTTTGGTGTGTTCAGAAGGAGAAGTGTGGGGCAGGGTTTGGGGGTCAGGGAAAGCTGTGAGTGCACACACTGATTACATGTACACGCATACAGTTGTCCCTCATTTATTGTGAGGGTTATGTTCTAAAAATAACCCGCGACAGGTGAAATACGCAATGTAGTCATCTTTATTTTTTACAATTATATATGTTTTAAGGCTGAAAAAACGCTACCCTCACACTTTATACACTTTTCTCAGACATACATTAACATTTACTCACATTTCTAACTAGTTGAAAATACAACTCCGGTTAAAGACTGGATGGCATTGTCCGCAAATATTCCAGAAAGTCTATCTAAAAATGCCTTAAGTCAATACTACTTAAAGGCATCTCTAAATAGTAGAGTTTTAATCTTTGATTTGAAAGAACCTAACAATTCAGCAGCTTTGCAGTCAACAGGAAATTTATTCTAGATTTGTGGGGCATAGAAGCTGTAAACTACTTCTCCATGTTTGGTTCTAATTCTAGGGATGTTTAGTAAACTAGAGTTAGAGGACCTGAGTGGTCTGCTGGGTTGGCATAGTGACAGCAGGTCTTCGGCATACTTTGGTGCTAAAACAATCAATGATTTAGAAACTAGGAGTATTTTGAAGTCTATTCTCTAAGCTACAGGGAGCCAGTGGACTTTAGAACTGGGGTGATGTTTTCTACTCCCCTGGTTCTAGTGAGGACGCGAGCAGCAGCGTTCTGGATCAGCTGCAGCTGTCTGAGTGACTTTTTAGGTAGACCCGTGAAGACGATGTTGCAGTCATCAATCCGACTAAAGATGAACGCATGGATGAGTTTTTTAAGGTCCTTTATTGACACTAGTCAGTCATTAGATGATCACAGCAGTAAACAATCGAATTCCAGTATTTTGATGAATTAAGGCATGTTCAAACACAGCTAAGATTAGTTTTGTGTTGAAATTATCTACTTTAAACCCATCTCTATTTGAACACTGTCAATAGCATTCGGTTAATGAAATGCACCCCTACAACAACCCACGTCCTGTCAACTTAGCACGTAGCTTGCCTATAACCCACATGGTGTTGTTTAGAGCCACTTTAACATATTTATAAACATAAAAAAACAACGAAAAAAACAAAGAACAGAGAAAAACTAAGAAAAGAAAACTCCTGTCGGATTAAGTAACTCAGATTTACAGATTTTAGGCCGACTCTTGGTCGGAAACTCTTTGGAAACACTGGTTAAACCTTTGCGCCTGGTTTTACCCAAACAAATAGAAAGGTAACACAAGATAACAAACAGTAAAACACACATACTTAAATCTTAGTTCACTTAAACTAATATCGCCTCCGCCCAGACAGACCTTATTGAACAATTAATGCTCTCCAGGCTTCTCCGTGGTTGATGAGGGGAAAGGCTCAACACGTTAGCCAACAGACTAACAATAGGCTGATTTAGCTAGTTAGCAGTAAACTTTGTGGCTGTTGGGGACACAGGTAGCTCGCCTTTTGGCTAAGAGGCGATTAGCTCCAACTTTCCTTCACTGAAACAGTACCTCTTTGCAGCTTCTCCAGAACTCCATTCACCTCTTATCGGCTCTGTGGAGGCAAATTAATGTTGCTTTTGGCTGGTTCAAGTCCCATTGCATGCGGAAGTCTGTAACTCAAGAAACATGTTTGCAGACTTTATGGTGAAACAATGGATTTGTTTTATCAGTGTTGCAATTCACCTGACATCGGCAGTCTTTGCGTCCCTTGGGGTGACTTTCTCACAGAAACTCGTGTGTCTTCCTTCGCCACCGAAAGAACGTCTGTCCGATCAGATCACAGCCATGGTTGAATGGAGGAGAGTGCTCTGTGCTAGAGTGGGTCCTTATATAGTTTCTGCCCCCACCCCCCCAATCCCAGTGGGCCTGAGTTTCTTCTTCTCCCGTCGAGCTAGAATGCAGATTAGCACTTCCCAATGGCTGTGTGTGAGCGAACAGCAGTATTAACGACAGAGATGTTAGCAATATTTAAACCCTTGCTAATAATTAAGTCCAAAGTGTGTCCTCTAGACTTAATTCACAAACTGCCAATGCCTTATCGTTTACATCCATATTTATTTACTCGTTTGACTTTAGTCATGTCTCATATCATGAGGTTTTAGGAGATTTCCTGTCTAAGGTTCAGATGTTTTGGAGTAAAGTCAGGTTGTGTGTTGTGTCTTGTCATTGCCATGTGGCCGGACATCACAGGCTGTAGGACAGGGAGCCTCAAGTCCAGGCCTCAAGGGCCGATGTCCTACCAGTTTTAGAGGTTTCTCTGCTCCACCACAGCTGATTCAAATTCTCTAACTTCCTCCTCAGCATTTCAAAGTTCTGCAGAGGCCTGCTAACGAGCCATTATTTGATTCTGGTGTGTTGAACCAGGGAAAGAACTAAAACCTGCAGGATACAGGTTTACCACCTCCTGCCCTCGAGGCCTGGAGGTGGGGATCCCTGCTGCAGGACCAAAACAGGAATATCCGTGATTTTTTTTATTATTATTGTTGTGTGGGTGGTCTCTTGCAACAATTTTAAAATCCTGCTGTGTGACCCTGGCATAATGGATATAAAGAGATCTCAAAAGAATTTGAAATGATCCATTCATATTGGACAGAGAATAGTCTAGATGTGGAGGGTTGGTGGGACCCCCATTTCCAATGAAAGTTCACACTCAGAACTGACCACAAGAAACTAAAAAAGTCTTGTTACTGTTAATTAAACATGCAGGCCTGTGCATATTAAGTTAGACATATATTTTATATTATTTGAAACCCTTAGGATTAAGATTGAGACATCAGTTAAGGTCATATGTGTGTCGAGTTGAATGAGTTCTATATTTTTTTTATTCTATATCATTAATTAATAAAGCACCCTTTGTGTGACATTGAGCATTATGATCCATCTTTGGTATAATCTGAAGCTAAGCATCCCTTTGAAGAAAATAAAGCCTGAGCAAACAGATATCGGGTAAATAAAGGAATCTCTCCTACCGATTAGCATTCTGATAGTCTTCTTAAAAGACTTGGCTTATCTCGTGTTCCTGTGTCATTACCTTCACCAGCATCACTTTGTCATTTAACAAGTTTCAGGTCAGCGAACTCCAAGCAGGCTTTCAACACAGCACTCTCATTTAAATTACAGACAAGGAACGTTGACATGAATGATAACCAGCAACATATGCTGTGCTCAGAGACAACGCAAAGAGAAGGTATTAATATCTGTGTGTGTTTGTGCATTTTAAAGGTGCTGCAAAAAGCTCTGTTAATTATGCTTTTCAGCAATCTATTCCTCCCATGACTGAACTTATTTGTTTGTTTTTATGTGCTTAGGGGATTTTATCAAGAATAAGAATGCTGTTTGTGTTTGTTGGCAGGATGAAAATGAATCATTACAATAACATGAATCATTACTAAACTCTGACATTACTGCTGCTTCACAGACTGAACTTTTGAAGCTGAATTAGAGAAAATGGATTCTGGCCTCTCTTGAGGGGACCTAATCTGCAAGCTCCCGTTTTTTCAGTTTATTTTTATTTTTTTGCTGTATTTCCTTTTTCACGCCATGTTCAACAGGAGTTATGTAAACACAGAAAGATTTGTCTCCCACTTTCACCAAAGCTGCCGCTAAATGTTATGAAATAGATGGTATAAAAATTAGTTGTTTGGAGGATTACAAAGTGTGACTGCTCTTGAAAAACCGAGGCATCTGGTTTCAGAGAAGAATTAATCCTCTTAACTTTGTGTGTTTCCACCAGACTTTGTGGTGTTATGCACAGCTGACAAAGCAACATTTCCACTTTCTGTGCAACGAACAAATGAAAATATGCTGAAGAAAATGTATATTTTATATAAATGCTGTAAAAAGTATTCCATGTTGTAATCGTTTATCAAAGCAAAATTTTCTGATCATCAAAGGTCAGACATAGATAATAAACTTTATTAGAAATACCTGTTTTGTAATGATGATTGAATTTGAAAAAAGTAATTGCCCAATCCATCTTTGCAGAAATCCTTTCACGCAGTCATTTTGGAAGGTTTTTATGGATGAACAACATGTTCAGATCCAAACACAGACTTTGACTAGGCCACTTTAAATCTTTTTTTGTTTTTACTTTTTTAACTATCATGGAGGTCAGCTTGCTGAGGAGCTTCCGTGTGATGTAATGGCGATCAGTCCAAGGTTTATGCCTGTCACGCTGTGTGCTGCATGGAGGACGAAGGACCCAGGCGCAGAAGCAGAGTTCTAGGTGAGGCGATTATTTATTAATTGTGCAGCAACATAAGGTGAGACGATACACACAACAGGTCCGACATATACGACAATGATCCAGCGAGGAATGAAGCGCTCGCTGGATCTTAAATAGGGGGAGAAAAGGAGCAATAGGTGAAGACAATAGGAAGTGAACACAGGTGCAAACGATAGGAGGTGAGGAGGTTCAGACAGGACAACACAGGTGGAGATGATGATGAGGAAGTGACAGGAGCTGAGTGTAATCATGACAGGACCCACCTTTAAAGGCGGATTCAAGACGACATGGAGGGAAAAACAAAGAAAACAAAACAGAGAAGCACCCTTCCAGGGTGGGTGGAGGGGGGCCTACGGCAGGGGGGCCTGAGTGTCTGTAGGTGTGCCCCTGGAGCTTGGGTTGTCGTGCGGACGCCCCGAATGGCGTCCTCTGGCCGGACGACAGACTGGCGGGCGTCCCCTGGCGGGCGGTGAGTCGGGCGAGTGGCCCAAATGGGTTCCTCTGGCCGGACGACAGACTGGCGGACGTCCCCTGGAGGGACGTTAGTCGGGCGGGTGGCCCGAATGGCTTCCTCTGGCCGTACGACAGACTGGCGGACGTCCCCTGGCGGGACGTGGGACCGACGGACGGCCTGAAAATCCTCTCTCGAGGACCCAGAGGTCCAGTGGACGGCTGAACGGACATCCCTTTGCAGGACGTGACACTGACAAATGTCCCCTCTCGGGACGCGGGATGGGCGGACTGCCCGGAGATCCTCTTTTGGGGACCTGGAGACGAGGAGCAGGTCTGGGAACCTGAAGACGAGGAGCAGGTCTGGGAACCTGGAGACGACGCTGAGGCGTCGGGGCCTGAACACTCACGAGGGGTGCAGGCACAAGGGCCCGGAGGGTGGGAGCAGGTTTGGGAACCTGGAGCCGAGGGGCAGGTTTGGGAACCTGGAGCCGAGGGGCAGGTTTGGGAACCTGGAGACGACGGCGAGGCGTCGGGGCCTGAACACTGAAGAGGGGTGCAGGCACAGGGGCCCGGAGGCGGGGAGCAGGTTTGGGAACCTGGAGCCGAGGAGCAGGTCTGGGAACCTTGAGGCGGTGCAGCGGTGGCTGAGAAGCGGCGGCTTAGGACCGGTGCAGTGGCGGCTGAGGACAGGTGCAGTGGCGGCTGCCAATCCAGCCGCTCTGGCGGCAAAACCGGCACAGGCAGCGGCAAATCCAGCTGCTCTGGGATCAGAGACTGAAGGGGCTCTGCTGGCTCTGGGGGCAGAGACTGGTAAGAACAGGAAGCTGAGGCCATAATTCAAACATGCTTGCTAACAATAAACAATAGGAGACTGAAACCATTTTCCTAATGAATGCCAGAATATCTGAGTACTTTATTTATAAGGTGCTTTTTATATAAAAATTACAACTCAAAGTGCTTTACATATTTACATAAATAAAATCCACATAAACCACATTCCCCTCCCTCTCCCATATAATTAAAAGCAAAATCACAGTTATACCCCCCCCCCCAACCCACCCACCCCAGACAAACCTCATACACACAAATATGTAAGAGTAGCAGTAAGAAGTGCATTGGACCAAGTACAGATGAGGCAGGTCAGGGATAACAACGCTTCACCATGATTGCGTGTTCTGACAAGGAGACAGGTGCCAGAGGAGCGCACAGACCAAGAGGGTTCATATGGTGAAATCATTTCTGAAAGACAAGAAAGTCCAAGACCATTAAAACACTTAAAAAACCATGAAATAATTTTAAAATTGATCCTAAAACATACGGGGAGCCAATGCAATGAGTTTAACAGGTTTAATGTCAGGACACGGGCTGCTGAATTTCGTAGAAGTTGTAAACCTGAGATACTCTTTTTAGGAAGACCAGAAAGCAGGGCATGACAGAAATAATCACAAAGCTCAAACAACTCAAACTGGTTACTTGAACACAACAATGTGTTCACTCAGTTTAGTAGTCTCTATACAATCACCAAATATCATTGAAAAGAGCGCCCTTTGGATGAGTTACCTCATGGATGTGAGGGTGAGAAATCTGTAGCAACTTTGTGATGATATTAAGTCAATATGGATAAAAATCTCAAATAATTTCAAATGCTTTGTTGGACAAGCAAGATTTACCTAACAAAATGGCTGGTAGGTGTAGTAAGTGTGTGCTATATCCTAAACTATGATATTTTTGGTCTCTGAGACAATTCTAGTTTTACTAGGCAATCCGCCACAGTTTTAGTCTCTCGAGGCTCTGCCTTTTCTCCCAGTGGAAACATCTAACTTTAAACAGCCCCTGGTGGAAGAAGTATGTCTATCCTTAAAAGGACTTCAAAGTTTATTTTTGATAAAAGCAAGATATAGAGCACTTTTGTCTGGTTCCTGACAGCAGAGTGACAGTGATCATTATGCTTTCAGTCCCACTTTACAACTTAACAGATGTCTTGTCTTTTTGCACAGTTTCTGAAAAAGTGAAAATGGATTGTACAGCCTTTTTATCTAGTGAGGATTGCATGCTGTTCTACCTACAGCTTTTAAAATGTACTCTCTTGTGGATATATATACATTTTTTCTGATTTGAATTGTATTGTGATCACTGAGTTCTTATGAAGGTCAGTTGCTGAACTTTTTCAACACCTTTTCAGCTATCTGGCTTCTTGGTTTTTAAAAGCCCTGGGAAAACTGCCTTTTTTAATTCACTGGATTTGCAAGAATCTGTACAATTTTTTACCAAACAGAAGCTGCTTCTTAATTACTCTGTGTTAGTAAAAACAAATGTTTATTGGGCACACTCAAGGATGCATTATTTTCCAAATCATTGTTTGAGTAACCCACACCTCACATATAAAGCACTAAACTTCCATTAATGAAGACAGGATATTTTTCAGAAGCAACAAACTTCTTATGAGGATTAAGTATGTATTTTTCCCTACGTGTGATTTCTAACTAACCATGTTCTGCTTTTCTTCCCCAAATTTGCGTCCAAGCAAATCTTTACTGTTAATTTTCCCTTTTAACAATCTTAACAGTTCCAGCTTTTCTTCATCAACCATCCATCCTGGTGTTACCACACACACACACACAAATTTGTATTGCTACCCATTTTAGTGCTGCCCATTGACTTCCATTGTTTTTAGTAATTGAACTTATGCCTAACCCAAACACTTTTCCTAATCCTAACCATTACTACTGACTAAAACTCAGTTTACTCCATACCTCTAAACCTAACCCTAAAAAAGAGTCCACCGTATTAGGACTGAGCTTTGGTCCTAACAAGGTCCATCGGTCCTAAGAAGGTTAGTAATGCGATTCTGAGACCACATGCACACACAAACACAGACATACACGTTAATACTTAAACTAACACTAACTTATCCGAAGCCTAACCACTACCGATCTCTTCCTGACCCTAACCTTAACTAAACCTTAATTTACACCATACCTCCAAACAGAATAGCTCAGCGGCATTGTCCTCACTTTGTATTAAATGGTCCTCAATTTACTGTTGAAAACCCTGAAACTGTCAAAACTTGTCCCAGTTTGAAAGCTAGACTGGAGCACATGCACACTCACACACACACACACACACACACTCACACACACACATCAGGACCACGTTGGTGTTCCTCATTATTTAGTTCAGCTGGAGGAACACGCCAGCCGCACAAGTGACTGAGCAGATAAATGCCCTTGTGTTTATGTGCCTCCTTCTTAGATGAATCTGTTTGGTAATCTGACAGTGGAATTCAATTATGTCACCATAGGAACATGGATTAGGTTAAGGGATGTTTAAAAATGGTCAATTAGTGTTATTACCGCAACATATGTGAGCTGAAAACAAGGGAGGCAGGGAGGCATGCGAAGGGAGGAGCAGAGTTTCAATATTGAAGAGGGTGGAAATAAAACGAGGAGAATTAAAAAGATCTAGTATGAGCTATGTCCCACTGAAGGTAAAAAAGTAAATGTTTCAAAAGATCAAAACTGACGAGCATGATTGCTTGGAGGCCAACATCAGCAGCTCACAGGCGAGAAGCCTTGGTCCATAACAAACAACTTGAGACAAATCGAGGAACATAAAGATAAAAAAGACAAGAAGAGAGACAGAAACGAAGAGAAGAAGACTTCAAAGAATCCTTTTAAGGAATCTGTTTAGAATTTTAAATCAGCAGTCCAGATCCACCACAACAAAAGATGAAACGATAATACGATAATCACTGCATTGTTTCACAAGGACAAAATGTTTCTGAATATATCTCTGTGTTTATGAAAGTGAAATATGCTTAAAGCATGATAAAATGTTTCATTTTGATTTAAGCAGATTTGTTTTTGTTTCTTTCGCTTGTTTTGGTTGGCCTACTTTCTGGTTACAGGGGGCATCTGGACGTGTGCGTGTTGTAGGGAGGAAAACAATAGTAAATGGAAAAAGAAAAATTATTTGCATGTGTGTTTGTGTATACTGTACGTATTGTATACACTTTCATATGCAATATGTAGTGTACAACCAGGGGTTTTTAAAACCAACAGGCTGAGCTGAAGTTTAAACCTCTGTCTTTTTAGAGTTTTTATATTATTTTTATATTATACTATTTGAATTGCCTATTTGGCAGGTTTGTAAATTGTCACAAGAGTCAAAGGTTGAGTTTGTTTTTTTTGGGGTTTTTTTTTAAATTCTTTTTCTCAAAAGATACAACAACGACGAAAACTTTAAACAGATTATTAAAGCCCAAAATAACAATAGGCTGCATATATTCAGTGAAATTGATGTTTTAATCCAGTGAGAAATACCAAGTGTAGTAAGTTAATTTAAAGAAAAAAGATTCCATAGCTATTACAGAATTAAACACTAGTTCTAGTTGTAGTCATTGTTTTACAATGTTGCATATTCAGTCTCACTGTTTGCAGAAATGAAAAACTTACCAGTAAAAAAATTATACTACACACAATGCACCTTAATGCACACAAAATAATAGATAATGTGCTAAATTTAGGTAATTATGGAATTGTTTGCTAAAATAATTTGTTTAGTCGACAGCGATAAATAAAAATCATTTGACAAAACATTTGGAAAATTATTTGATTTTTTATTTATTTATTTTTTTTAGGGCTGGCTTTCTTCTTCTTTTTTTTATTAAAGCATCATCTTCATCTAGAGGAGAGTTTAAAAAAACTGAACATTTTGTGGTGTCAGAAATTTATATTAGATGTTATTCAAAAGATATAACAACTTTATATTACCTAAAGCTTTTTGAAAATATTAAGATTAATAATTTATCTGTAAAATGCAAAAATGTTATTTAAAAATTACAAAATACTACACTATTGAACAATATTATAATAATATGAAATGGCTATGGTAAATGACTTAAATTGAACAATTAAAAGATTGTGATATGTTAAATAACTGTAAATACAGAAATCTTACATAGTTTTTTTGTTTTTACTTTACTAATACATAGGAAAATTATTGACATTAATGTGTCACATTTTCTTTTTTTTGTGTTTTATGTATTTAGATATACTGTTAATGAGGACATGGTTTGGTGTGACGGTATTTACACATTTTATTTTACATGTTAATGGAGTGTTTTTTAACTCTCTGATGTGCAGGTGACTTGTGTTTTTATCTTTATCCTTTTATCATCACAATAATTTACTTTCAGATTTAGAATCTTAGGGCTTACACACTCCAGTTATCATCATGAGCCAGGAAAGTTGTAAAACCTCCCCCCATGCAGATGTGCCAGTACCATGTTCAGCACATCCTTTGAGCAGCCTTATACAGAAGTGACACTGCATTTGCTGTATCACCTCATCACAATTAATGCAGCAACAAGTGCAACTGCTATTTTATCTGAAGACACAAATAAAAGTGTAATGTGTGACTATTCTTAAACGTGAAATATTTTCATTCAGATATTCACATTTATTCTCAAATCAGAGAGAGGCTTGGGGGCTGACTGTTGGCTGTGTGATGGTGTGTGTGCAAGAGTGTACCACTCTGAAAATGTGGCTTAAATTAAAAATGTAACCATCTTACTGGCTGGGCTGTTAGTGTCCTCTTTGTTCAAAATCTGCATAAGCAAGTCTTTTAATGTGCTCAATGTTGCACATTTTTCTGTCTCCCTGATATGTGTGTGCTTGTGCGTGTGTGTGTGTGTGTGTGTGTGTGTGTGTATAGAAAGTGACTTACGCAATTTTCAGAGCCCATTTTTTGGCATAAGCAAGCTTTATAAATGAGACCCCAGCACTGTTGAACACTCAATGACTATTTCGCTAAAGCTTATTTGTGATTTCCATGTATGTTTTCATGCAAGGCTTAAAGTTAGCATCTGCACCGTTCTGCTATTCTGTCATTGTTTAGAAAAGATACAAAAAGTGTACAAAACAATTTAGACAGAATAAATCACAGAAAGAACACACAAGAAAATTACTTTGATCAACACCCGTAACATTTATGACATACATTTACTATAAGTGCAGCAGAGTTAAAAAATATTGGATGCCCATCCTCTTATATTATAAAATATTATTAAATTATATCAGGTTTTTTAAAGTTTGACAAGCGCTAAAGATCAATAGCAGAATATTTATATCTCTACCAAAACTGATCAGAAGACAATCTGCAACATGGCTAAAACAACTGTGACAGCTCAGTTCTACAGTTTATAGCAGATGAATGGATTCATGGCAGAGGCAGGTGAAGAGGCTGTAGCACTAGTTGAGGCGTGAGAAGATGAAGGCGTGCAGACCTTTCCCGTAAGGCCATGTAATCTCACACAGAGTAAAAAGAGATGTTTTTTGTTTTGATTTTTTTATTCTTAGGGGTTACCAACATGTTGTTGGGCTTGGGTGGTTTTAGAGGGACTGGGAGTGAAGCAAAAATTAGGAAAAAAAAGAAAAACAGAGGGAGGAATGAAATGAGGATGGATGGAGAATGTGAATAATAGAGTGATTGGAAAAATCACGACATACACAACCCTATTGGCTAAGATTACTCAACACAGCACTGGCAAAAACTGCCGCTTGAATCCCTAGGGCATTTTACCCCGAGCAGCTAGCAAGTTTAGACCACTGCTGTTTAGAGGCCCCTGGGCAGAGATTGAATAATACAGGCCAAAATATGTGTCAGTGTAGTTCTGAACCACAGTGAATAAATCATAGCATTATGTTGTCAGAGAGCCTGAAGGAAGTTCCCAAACTGTGGAGTTTGGGGTTTGCCAAAAACTAATAAAGAGGGAAGAAAGTCATTCTCTTACACAAAATTATGCATTTGTTATTTCTTCTTTTCCTCTACAAATCATCCAAATTAGTCTAAAAAGTATTAAAAAAAACTATTTGGATCAGACATGCGAGTTCAAAACTATACTCCTCTCTTAGGTTTATTGTTGTAGTTAATGTTAAAAACTCAACTGATGACTTGAGATTGACTTTGTTGGAAAAGTTATATTAGTTTATTAGTTCTATTGTTTGATATTTCTCAGTAAACATTTTCAAAGAGTGAAACTGATACCACTGCATGTTATCATGGTAACATTTGTAAGAGAAAAATCACCAAACGCATTTAAATGTTTTGATGTTTCCACTTTTTTCAAATGTACACAGGTTTGTTAAAAAATATGTCTGTTTCTACAATGAATGATTTCAGTTGTTTTCTTACTTTTTCTGACATATTGTATGCCACATAAAAAATTCAAGCACGTACTCTCAACAAAGGACAAATGCTAACTGCTGCTTTCAATTTGCCAGACAGCAAAAACACCTAATTTCAATCAAACATGCAGGTAATTCCCAAAACATATTCACACGCTGACAGAATTGCATTTAGAACAAATGTGATCATAGTATATAAAACACATAAAAACAAATTAAAAGGAGCATAAATAAAAAAATGACATTACAAAAATGCAGTCAAGAGATTTTAAACCTCACCTGCAAATGACTGCAAAAATTATATTGACATATTAGCAATCCACCCTTCTTATAACCACCAACCTGCAGGTTTCCATTGACATTTTGAGAGTTTGCTTTGGTGATGAGCTCCATGTCTTTGAGGTTAAGCAGCCTCTGTACCATCACCGAGATTTTTAGGTCACTTCACACTAGGGCTGCCACGATTGGGCGATTCATCACAACAAGTAAAATTTTCGACAAAAAAATTTGTAATAGATGTTATAAATTTTTTGTTGTTTGTTTGGTTGGTTGGTTTTAAGCCTTTTCTCTTAAAATGGTCGCTGTCCCTTTACCTGCTCCCTTTCTGCCCCTGACATACATTTGCAGTTGTGCCAGTCAGGGTCAGCACAGCAGTTGCTGCTTAGAAAGCTTTAACTGCAACATGAGCAGTGAGCTAGGGCTGCAAAAAACGATTATTTGGATAATCAATTAATCGGATGGGGTCTCGAATCGATTAATCGATTAATCAGGTTAGTGGGGAAATTAAATAAAATGCTATTGAAACGTTATTTTCTCTCCTTCCTTCACCTTATTTAACAACAGCATATTATTAGAGAACAGTTCAATAGCTCACAAAACAACATGATGCAATTCTGGCCCCTAGGGAAACCAGCATTTCTGGGCCCTCTGGATTTTTAAAGACACATTTTAACCTAATAAACATGCCCTTTATACTTTAAAAGATACTTATCACATTGCATAGTTAAAATGTCTAAAGATGAGTACAAACC
Organism: Apricaphanius iberus; assembly: GCA_028564705.1. NCBI lineage: Eukaryota > Metazoa > Chordata > Actinopteri > Cyprinodontiformes > Aphaniidae > Apricaphanius > Apricaphanius iberus. The sequence continues at coordinate 1,372,869 of JAPXFQ010001662.1, forward strand.
CTACAAAAACAAGAAAAAACTACAGTAATGTGTACTAGTTTACAGAAAAGCGAGAACATTTATTATCGCAATTGTAAGCACAACAGAACATAATGTACACATACTGACATATACTTTACATGAACAAGCTTTAGCTGGATCAAACTACTCAATCAGGAAACATCAGCTAGAACTAACCCTTTACTAAATCATTCCAAGACTAAAACTAGCTAGGCCTAAAGGGCTCAAAATCAAGACACACCAGGAGTAATGCCAGGCCTCAACCAGTCCAGGACTAAACACGTGCTGAACCAGACATCAACTGTTTGTTATCCAGGTCTAACAAAGTTATGTTCAACATCACTTTATAATGGCCCTGCAGGTCATTAGTAAGAGGACGAGGGGCAGACAATAAAGCTGATTCTGCATCTGTATATAAGTCAATGTACACACACACATACATTTATACACATACAAACACTTACACACAAACAAAACATATTATTTTATTGCCCTATTTAGTTTTCTTGATATAAAATATTAAAATATACATTTGTAAACTCATTATAGCTAAAGGTAACTGCACACATGTTTTATTCAATTATATATTATTTTTTCTGGTGCATTTATATTAAGAACGTCAAGTTTGACACTATCGATTGTAGCAGCAGCACTGTCACTTCACAGAACACACGACAAATTGATTATGTAAGGCATGTCTATTACTTTTTGTTTGTGAAGTTATTTTCATGTGGAGAACACGTGAAGGTAAGACGTGTTTAGAGGCTCAATCTTCAACATTTTTGCATTCAGGCTCCCCTTGCTCTGCTGAGACGGGGACGTGGGCCATCGGGGAAGGAGGACTTGGGTGTGCAGCGGCAGGTGAATTTGTGTCTATGAGATATGATAACCCCGAGACTCCAGAGATGTTATTATTGTTGGATGCAAATCATAATTCTGCAATAATTTTACTAAGATAGCTAGATGAAAGCATGTGATGTAGCAACAAAAATAGGTTAAGTCTGACAGTTTAAATACAGGAATAGAGCAAGCTACCTTTCTTTTCAAAAATCTGTGTGACATACTGTCGACTTCAGAGTTCTGTCTTCTCTTTCCTTCTTTTCTTTCCGTTTTTGATGCCCTGACTCTTGATGTGACATGCATGTGTGTGTAACTGTCTGAGCTGCATGTAGCTCGGACAGCGGTGGAATGAACCACTGTGAGGGGGAGAGGTGTGACTGAAACAGTAAATACATTATTTGTTTGTTAAATATTAAATCTATGGTCAAAACAGACAAAATAAACATTCAGTACATGAGGGGCCCTATCACATTACAGGTATATATTAAAAAAAGAAAAGAAATAGTGGGTCTGCTCCTCTGGGCTATTCATCAGTCTGGGCCCTTAGAATCTTCCTAACCTTCCACCCCTTTACAGTGCACAAGATGCCATGAAATTATCTATCATTATTTTTTACTGATAATATATCATTTTTACATACATTTTACAGACTTCTAATTGGGATGTGACTTTTGAGAGCCACTGTATGAATCATGACTGGAATAAGGATATCTTGAGTGAAAGTAATATGTCAAGCTTCCACCCACACGATTTCTGACCTCATAAAGAGAGATAAAGTGAAGAGAGCTGAGGCTCCTAGCAGAACTTTTCTACTCCCCATCAAAAGGAGTCAGTTGAGATGATTCATGATCCTTCTTTGAAGCTTTTCTGACCATCTCCCTGGTCTGGAATAAGACCCAGGGAAGGATTCAGAATGCAACGGGGGGGGGGGAATTTTTCCATTCTGTCCTGGGGACACCTTAGCTTCAAATTATATATATATATATATATATATATATATATATATATATATATATATATATATATGACATGTCCTTGCTAGAGTTTGTATCCCCTGAAAAAAGACTTATTCATAAGTATCACTATGTACTGTACACGTACTTTACCTAGATACTGTTGCCTGATTCTGGCAGAGGAAACAGAAGCCACCTTTGTTATTCCACCCCTCTCCTTCTGAATATTTCTGTTTATATTTGTCCCACAATTTGAAGTGGTCAGACCCTCGCGTGTTAGTTTTGATGCTTTAATGAGTAGACTGTTTTCATGTGACGCACTGGAAAATGGAAACTATGATTCTTTCTGACTCTCTCTTTCATCATATGTCTGTGTTTCTGTCCCCAGGAGCATTTCTCTTGATGCACCTTGTCACCTTGTATTACTTTGCACTACCGTTAAATTTTAATGTATATATATATATATATATATATATATATGTACACCCTGCACTTTCTTCTTATAACTGTGTGAAAGTTAGCTGAAAGTACAGACTTATCATGTTTATGCACATCACTCTCATCAGCAATTATCAAAACTCTCTAATCAGCAAAAAAGAAACAAGGGAAAACAGTTTGTTGTTTGATATTTATTTTGTTTTCTTTGTTTTCATTTATAGCTCCAGTGACATGTATCAATAATTTACTGAGGGTATTTTCTTTCAAAAGAATCTCCATTTTGTCCTCCACAAACACATTTTTTAATGGTTTATAGTTTATAGTTATATTTGTATATTACTTTTACATAGCTGAACATGGTCATTTTATTATTATTATTATTATTATTATTATTATTATTATTATTATTATAAGTAGTTGTAGCAGTAGTAGTCATAGTAGTAGTAATAAATATTATACTGTTCCTTGAGTGACTTTTGCTTGTAGATCAGTAAATTAGCATCAGACATGAAAAACAAGGTTTTTTTTAACTCTTTCCAGTTTTCAAAGTCCAGTTCTTTTTTATTTTAATGCTACTCTCCTCAAACCTATGAATCTTTGAGACACAAAACTTCCTTGTGTGTCAAAACAATGTCCATCCAATTTTGTATACAAGGTTAGGTTGTGGTTTTAACCAGTCAGATATTCCTCTCCCCAGTGGCACTCTGAAGTTCATTCTTGGGAATACAAAGGTGTTCAGTCAAGAAGTTTTCTATCTGCCCATGCTTTTTTTACTTCCTGTTTAATTTTGTGCACTTTTGTCTTATTACTTTTAACCCAGTTTGCTTTTAAGTTACTGTAATGAGCCTCTGCTAGACTTTAATGTTTTTATACGCATATTCACACACTACTCCATGACATCATCTTTGTCCCATGTGTTGAGCATTTTAACCATGTCTTTGTCTCTTTACCAGTTATTCAGACCATGCTTGTGTTTTTGGATTTGCCTCTGACCTTGACTACCACTGCTTGACTTGGATTTTTGTTTACCAACCTTGGACTGTATCAAGAGTTTTTCTTTATGTCACTGTGTTGGGTCTTGAATTTGAATCCTCTAATCATGTGCCTTATGAAACGCAACTGTCAAGTAAGACTCCAAACATAATCATAACGACCATTAAAACCCACTGAAACATCACTTACTCCACTCACTCTTCCAGAATTTTGGTTGTCCATACTTGGTGCAACTCAAGACCTGTAAACATCCGCCATTCAAACTTTTACCTTTGTTTCTAGGGTTTCATGTTTTTGAGTCACATACATAACCAAGCATGACACAGGTTCCTGCAGTGGAAACAACGGGGGTTTAAAAAAGGCCCCAGAAAACTACACTCCTTCCTGGAAAAAGCTCCTACATTAGAGGGGCGCCTATAATTTTCTTGATTACAATTCAGCCTTGTAGCACAAAGGTCCTCTATTTTCTGCTGTTAATGGATTGAAAAGTTCCATGGTTTATATTTAACAAGTTCTTCATGATGTTTGATTAAGAAGTGTTGATCTGAATTAAAAATAACAACGTAATGTATTACTTCATGATTGATACTGGTCCCTTCTGTGAAAGTTAGGTTAGGGATAAGAGCAGAGTGAAAACATAGTGGTAGTGTTCCACTGTGCTGACACTTTCTTTAAAAAAAAACTTGCCATTTCCTAAACTTTCCACAGCTTTCATCAGTCCAGTTTTTTTTCTTTACTGTGAATGTATGTAAAATGACAGGTCTGAAGAAAGAGTACCTATGTGCATTTTTAAATGAGTAGGTGATTGCTTTGCCTCTGTGTTGTGTGATTAGCTTTGTCTGCTTCTACCTTCAGGGTTGTTATTTTTGTCTTGCAGCCAGTATGTAAAAGCCATGGCTTTAAACAGACACACTCAGCAATACACACAGTCCCTATTTCACACAAAATCTCGCAGCAGCTCGTACCCATGGATGGTCGCCAATATTTCATCTATACTACAGTATTACTCATGCAGAACTCACACGCGGCAGCACACATATGGCAAAGCAATCAGTGGCTCTAAGCTGCACACACACAAAGATTTGTTGTAATAACTGCTCCTTTTGTTAAGCATCATAAAAGGTTTATAGTAATGAAATGTATTGATGTTTCTGACTGAAGCTCTTAAAGTTCTGAAATACACCACGAGCACAGTGACTACTAGCAAATATGCATCAAACAAAAAAAAGACTTGATGATAAACAGATAACTGATAAACAGTTTCGCAGAAAATATTTATAAGGGCCTGCTCTGACCTAGTTTTTATAATTTACAATAATTTACAAAGTTAAAGAAACTACATTTTATTTCATTGACAATAATGTTATAGACAAGCGAGGAAGTAGGCATATAGAGGCTACCTCTATAGTTAATTTACGCATAAACGTTATGAAAGCATGAAGTTTTAGAAAATCCTTCCAACAGTACGTTAGGATGTTCCACACAGTTGGAGGAACAACACAGGGTTTGGCAGCATCATGTTATGTGGGTATTTTGATATATTATAGACTAGTACAGTACATTTTACAAAATAGACAAGGAAATGACTTTATATAGATACAATTAACCTATTTCATTAAACATTAAACATCTACTAATACAGCCTAATTAGTTGGAAAGTGGCTTAAACTAAAAAGTCAAAGTTTTGAGGTGACTTACAAATCCATGATCTCTGCCCCTTAGCAGGCAGAGCTAAGCAGATGAGTTTGAGCAAAGGGGCTTACAAATTTGCTTTATTTCCACCAGTTCTGTCAAAAGCATGGGCCAAAATTAAATCAACTAAAGCAAGAAGTTTGCGACAAGAAACCAACATTATTGAACTAAAAATACAGAGCGTAAAAGGTTATTCTACCAAATATACATAAATATATAAATGGATATAAAATTCAGAATTTGAAGAAACTCTTAAAAACATTGTTCAAAAATGAACTTTTTCTCTTTAATATTTAGCGTTTGTTTTTCAAATGGTCCAACTTACATATTGAAAAAAGAGAAATTGATTAAATATCAGAGAGCAAGAAAATAAGGTAATGTTACGTTTTATACAGTATAATTATGTACTTTGAACATTAAATCTTATTGTGTTCAGTGCAGCTTTCTCTGCAGACATATATATTCAACAGAGACATCCAACATGTTTCCTAAATTATTTTATAATTATTATTATTTATCCTTTTTTTTAATCCTTTTTATTATTATTTTTCTAACAATCTTAGATGTATTTGTAAATATACAAGCAGTCAACAAATGGAATTTCCTCTTTTTTGGGGATAAATAAAGTATCTATCTATACATCTAAACTTACAGTTTGCGTTAAACTTATACATTGAATATACTGCAGTAGAACTACAATGACTTTTTTGTGCTGTATCATAATTGAAGAAGTAAGTAGGAATGTAAAAAATGGGCATCTGTATATTTATTTATGGATTTTTATAGATGGAATTGTGGATATTTTATCAGTGACTGAAGCTATATTGATTATTAAAGCAATGCGACGTTAAATGTTTCTCTCAGTTGTATCCCCCTGAACAGTTTTTCAAAGGCTGTCAGTGATGGATTTTCAAGGCAAAGCAACTTTTATAGCTACTCTGCTGGTTTGCATAAAACATTTGCAAAGTGTAAAAGGATATAATTTATCTGAGGACTTTTTACACAAGAATCATATATTTTAGCTCAGCAACCAGTCATCTGCACTTTAATCACAGCTTGCCAATTTGTTTTTTGAGGTACGGTTTCTTTCCTATCAATTTGGCTGTTACTACCTCGACTTTCCCACTCATACACCCACTCAAAGGTAACGAATTACAAGCACACATCATTTCCACTCAGTGTTAGTGGTCTCAGTAGATGTGACACAAAGACGGAATGCTCTACCCTCAGGTCTCGTTCCCCATCATAAACAATCAATCTACAAAGCACATTCCACCTTTTATTTCATGACAAACTGTTGTAGTTAAACCCTTCTTCTTGATATGGAATTAGCCAATCCTATCATATCACAGATAAACATGTTACCTTTTTTTAGTTTTTCCAGATAATTAACAATAGAACTGCAGTATTTATAAAATATGTTAAATAAAATGCTAATCTATGCCTATTGTACTTTCAGCATATTTTGATGACGAGTGACACTATAAAAATGTAAGTTGGTATCCAGCCAATGCAGAATTTCTTCTTTCACAACATGTTGCCATTCTTGATCGAACAGAATGGAGTCTAGTCTGTATCATGTTTTTGCTGGTCATTTCTGAGGTTTTCTTCTTTTATTACCTTGTATCAGAGCTCTGTCTCCTTTTGAGGTCAGCTGCTTCCAACAGAAAGTCTCGTTGCCATGGTGTTTTCATGCTTGTTTTGCAACAATGTTTGAGTTAAGTTCTCTGGAAGGAATTCAAAATTCCCTGACAGAACATTGCAATTTAGCAAGATAATTAATGGTACTCACTTCACCTGTCTGTGGTCTTAATGCTAGCGAACATCCAGTTCTCGTTCCCGCTGTGATATTTATGGAAACACTTTTGACGCAGTAAAATTCGAAGATTTAGCCCCCACAAATCAACTCCTGTGTCTGCTGGAGGCAAGTTTCCTGCTTGTCAGCTGCAGACAGCGCTGCTTGATTCAAGGGGTGATGCTTGGAAATTAGTATGGAAATAAACCTGCCATCGTATTGAGAATAATCACTCTGACTTGAAACCTTAACCACAGGTTTCCCTCAGGATATTTCCTGCTCCCGTCTTCCTTTTAAGAAAGCCTCTGCTCAGATGTCAGAGATGTTGTGTGATGATTTTATTACTACAACACTCCACAGCAGAATCAGGGCTGCACGCTCAAGCAACCAAACACACGGACACACGTTTTATTCATGTAAAATAAGAGCAGCAGTTATGTAAAACATGTGGTTTAAATGCTGCAGTAGCCTTCATGTATTACAACTACAAACAGCACTCGTTGGGCGGTGCACCACATCAACATGTGTGAACGTCATACATACTCTAAATATGCATCTCATTTTTTCTCTTGAATCATTCAGAAGCGGGAATAAAGGCAGGATTGTGCATTTGGTTGGAATATTGAATTTATTATTCCTGTTGTGGAGGCGAGCAGGCTGTATCCATGTGAGGGTGAGACAGACAGATTGGGAAATGTTACTCATGTAATCATCGTTTCACTAGAAAATAATAATAAACAAAAAAGTCTCCTACCACAAGATGCTAAAAAGGTCCCTTTTTACTGAGAGATTTGTGGTATAAAGCTAGAAGTTTGCCATTGAAATAAATTTGCTTTAAAATGTTGTGCCAAGGTCCAATGAATCAACTCATTCACGTAGACAACCGGATCCAGACAGACACCACGAACATCCACAAATTCGGTAGCATTATATGTTATGCAAGTTCAACTTCTCTTTCTTTTTTTTATCACAAAGTCCCACATTTTAAAATCGGCTTAATCAGCAGGCCAGGTATTTTCTTTTGAACCAAAGAGCATTTTTTTGATAGATGTACACCTTAATAATGTCTAAATGGTTTACAAACATCTAGGTTAAATTAGGTATTTATTTATTTGGTTTAAATTGGAAACATCTTTTTCAAAGTCAAACTGGGCATTTCTGCAGTTATTGAAAGTCTAACCACACAGCTGTTTGAGCCAGGATTAACTTCCCCAAAAAAATTGAAACTCAGGTGTTGGCGCTGCAGGAAACTGTAGCAGTTGGTTAAATACTCAGAGTTTGGCTGAAAGCCTGACAGTTGTCTTTAATAAAAGCATTTTTGGGATGTATATCAAGAAAGTGTCATCGTGCCAATGTGTAACCTGTAAAGCTCAAATTATAAAAACGTAAATATCTTGTTACATTTGAGAGCATTCTTTGTTTGTTACAGTCAAATATACTAAAGTATTGAACACTTTTAAGCACAGGATCTTATTACCACAATGTGAGGGTAAAAATGGATGTTAGTTTATCATGCTAAATTGGATAAAGTTTATGCTTTCTGCATGTTTCATAAAAAAATTTGCACCCTTATGAATTTGCTTGGTCTAAACCTCAACCCAATACATAGATCTGGTGACAGTCACAAATAGACATATAATTGAGTCATGTCTAAATGAGGTTAGGGTTGACATCTAAATCAGGTCTACTGCTCACTAGGGAGCTATCAACATTTCACCGTCACGTATCCGACCACAGAGTATATTGTGCAGGGTATGCCTAAAAGTCCATAAAGTGGACAAATGGAGGAAAGAAGGTAGGTCAATGCCTTCTGAAAATCATGTCTATAAGAAACAGGAAAAATATTTTGACACATCCTCAGAAAAACATCATCCTTTACTTGATCATCTGTCAAAAAGATTCCTAATCTTCTCGACTTCTAGCTCAGAAAAAAGAGACACTTTTATGAAGTTTATCTTTTTTCTCATAGTTTTCATGATGCTAAAAAGGTCCAATATTTATCTGAATTTTAAGCATAAGACCAACATAAAGTAGTTTCTAATTGTGAAGTAAAGGGAGTCTATTTTAGAATTTTTAGGAACAACAGCCAGTGTAGACTTCAATGTAAAACCCCTCTGGCCACCATCCCCAGAGTGAAACTTTAGAGGTGGTAGTATCATATGGGCTTCTATTTTTCTTTAGCAGGGATGCACAAAACATTCGAAGTTAATGGGAGAGTGGATTGAGCTAAATACCGGTTAAATTTGAAGAAAAGCTTTTAGAGGTGACAAAATACTTTAAAGTAGGTTGGAGGTTCCATTTCCAGCAGCACAGCCTTCCTTAAATTACATCCTCAGTTACAATATAATAGTTTAGACTGAAGGATATGCACACATTAGAATGGCAGAGCAAGAGTCAATATGAAATTTTAACACTAAATCTGTAGAAAGACATATGAAAAGAAAATTGATTGCCCCAGGCGCTTTTAATCGAGTCTGATAGAGATTCAGCTATTATGCAAAGAACAATTTTTAAAAATCAGTCTCTTTATGTGCAAAGCTGGTAGAGAGATAACCCAAAAGACTTGCAGCTTAAAATGTAGAAAAAATTTGGTTCTAAATAGTAGAAAGGAAACAAGGCTAAATTAATGTGGAGAACCTAATTTTCAGATTTTGTTCTAAAATTAATAAAAAAATATGCCTCATAATCTTTTCACCTCTTACCTTTGTATATAAAATTTTGCCATAACATAGCCCTGCGTTATTCTATTGCAAGAAATCCCAATAAATGTTCAATACTTAAATCCCTGCTGAGTCTGGAACAGTGTGATTGCAACCTTTAACTAGTGGTGAAATGCTTCTCAATGGGAACAGAGCAGGATACAACATAGATAGGTCTGAAAATACTATTATGGGGGAAAAAGCAGACTACATGACAACTGCAATAATATCAGCAATTTATGACAAATGATACTGTCTTTTGAAAAAAAAAACAATACAGCTTGAAATAATTTTTAAATTTCTCCACCTGGAGTTGCACAGTTCACTGGAAAGCACCAACTATTGTGCTACCAACTACCTGTAACATAGTTAAGGGGCCTAAAACAATCCTTATGCTGCATTCAGACCAAGGGCTTTATCAGTGTCAGGCAAAGCTCACAAAGCATCTAGTTTGATGCTTCTATGTTGAAGCTGGCAAAGTCTGCCACTTCTGAGCAAAAAACAACGCGTGGGCGGGGCTTCTTCTGTTGCTGTACGTTCTGAACTATGGCAGATAGTATTGAGAGTGTGGCTTGGCTTTATTTGCTAAATAAAGCTAGACAACGTCGACTTCGGCAACATCAGCGCCGTTTGTGGATACACCCTATTCTACGGATGCGTTCTGAGTTTGGGGAGTTTAACCATTTGCTCCAGGAGCTACGTATGGATGAGGTTCGCTTTCAGCGGCACTTCAGTCTGTCCCGCGCCCAATTTTACGACCTCCCGGGCCGCATCAGAGCTCAAATCTCCTACCAGGACACCAACTACGGGTTCTCTGTTCCTCCCGAAGAGCGCCTGTCCATCTGTCTTCGGTAAGTGTTATTTATGATTTTTTAAATCTGCGTTTTCTAGACTTAAAATGTAGGTTTTTCCTGCTCCCGCTACATTCAAAATACGTGTAGTGACATCACTACAATTATAAGCTCTGATTGGTTAACGCGCCGCTTCAGGGCCGTCAGCACCGTCAAAAGTTCAACTATCTGAACTTCTGCATTGCTGGCTTTAGGAGCGTTGAAGCATGAAAAGCAGGAAAAGCTTGAAAAGTTGACGGAGCCAAAGCTCACAAAGTGCCGCAGAGACCGTGACGCTCCTCCAACAGCCTCCGCCATAGACTTAACATGTTATCCTGACGTTGCTGACGCTGACAAAGCCTGCGGTCTGAATGCAGCCTTATTCTGAAACTGGATGTGTGCTGGACTAAAAATGAGTGGAAAAATCAACAAAAGAAATAAGGGAGACAGACTTCTAGTCACCATCCATTGGCAAGTCACCATCAAAACTCCTCACATATTAAAGGAGATTGACGTTTTTGTATAGCAACTCTAACATGGATGATCCAACAAAGTAGCAGCTGAAGATGTAAAGTAAATTACAATTTCAAAGTGCTAAGATTATCAACCACTCAAGAACTTTTCTGCCCATTATTTTTTTTTCTAAGATTCACACGCTGACAAATTTCATATATATTCACCTTAATTGTAATAAAATATCAGACATGTTTGTTTGCAAGCTCAGCTTGACTGTGGCTTCTTTTCAGTCAGGTCTACACCACCAACTCCAGTGCCTGACTGATGAATGACACATCATCAATTCCTGATGGAGGGAAATAACTCAAGCAATTTTCAAACAACTCACTTAGAATGATTTAACACCAACCAACATTACTCAATCAGTTCTTAAGAGTTAAAAGAGATGTATGGATGTTTATTTGTAGGGGGAAAAAAACTGGCATCTTTTCGAAATGCCAATAGGAGCTGAAATAGTACGGCTAACATTTTCTGCTTTTTTTCTTCCATTTTTGGATTTCATTATGCCTTTGCAGTCAAAGCACTTGATTCCATGCTTAGGAACACAAACATACCTGCAGTAAATGTTAGAGTCCAAAGGCACTGTAGTTAAGGATCATAAGAAAACTGTTAGAATATAATATGTGGAAAGCAAAAGGACCCTTAGTAAAGGTCATAAGTGGTTTAGTGGTACCATGGCAGACTTTAAGGGTGTCAGCAAGAGTTCACATTCTCTCTTAACACCAAATGTTTTATAGATGCTTGAACAATTGAGCAGCGGTTCTCCTATATTTAAAAGTGGGGATGACACTTTTTTTGTACTCCCCAGTGTTTTATTCAATGATTATTTCGCTCATTTCCTGCAAATGAACATCTTTCAAATTGTATTATTTGAATAAAAGCAGCTCAGGTGTTTTGTTCCATCAACAAACAAAAAACGTTCTCTACTCCAGTCTCAGCCATACTTCTCTAAATTGGCAACTTGAATGACCACCGAGGTGAAACAATCAGAAGCTATGTGTGCACATAATTGGCCCCCTAAACAGCCATTGTCCAATCACACTTTGAATAGCAACTGTTAATATGTGAGCAGGTCCAACAAACATTGACTCCAAGCCAGATGGTCAAACGCTGCACCGCCAGCGTTTGTAAATCGGACACTAGATACCCCCGAGAAATTGTCTGGAGGAGTTGTGTTTTTTCCCAATGTGTTTTTCCATACCCGAAGCCGGAAAAAAGAACATGAGCGATGCCTACAATGGATTAAAAAATGTGGACGGCCCCACTCCCTGTATTATTTTACAGTAACATATTAATAAGAAATCTCGGTGTTCCAAGTTCCTCGGGTGTCGAGCAACTACTAATATTTTCAGGTTACTCTGTTGGTAGATCTCAGGAATTTTCTGGGATGTATGGTGATTTGTTGAAAACCAAACCCAACGCCTTCAGGAGCGAGCGGCGATGCAGCCGCTTTAATAACGCATTTCTGGGGGAGACAGGGAGGGAAGACGGAGTGTCCGCTTTAATGAAACAAATCTCCACCTAATATCCAACTTAAAACTAAGTTCCCAACTAAGTTTCTTACAGCATGCCGACAGCAAGAGCACTCAGATCTCACATCTGCCCACTAACCAAATCATCATATTTGCAGCAGCATCATCATCACAGACACTTGTTCTCCGTCTGCAGCTGCAGTGTGACTGTCAGAAAGCCTGACAGTCCTGTGCTTCATTCAGCAAGATTGTATTAAAGCCACTTTACATCCCCAGTAACTGTAATGGTGTTGTAACACTAGTCATATTTGGCCATTTGTTTGTTGGACGTAGCAACAGTAACTAAAGGGGGCGGGGCTCAGTGAAAGGTCAATTGAGCTGGAAATAGTTTTTTAGCATAAAATATATACACTGGAAAAAGGCTAGAAACAAGAAACAAGTACAAGAAAATCAATACCAAATCAAATCAAACTTTATTTATAAAGCGCTGGAAATGTATCTCAAAGTGATTTACAGATTAAAATGACCCCACATCAACCACATTCCCATCCCTCCCCATCGATTACAAACATGATCCCAATTATAACTCCTCCCCTCAACCCAACAGTCATTCACATACACAGTTAAAAGCAGTCGTTTAGGACATTGGGCTGAGTACAGATGGGCCAGGTAAAGGAAAAACCATCAGAGGAGCCATCTGATCATTTTTTCTTGTAATAAGCTAAAAATTCAGCCAATGGAACAAGTGAATATATCTAAAAAATGAATCATTCAATCAATCAAACTTCTACAGAGCTTCTCAAAGTGCTTTACAGGTTAAAATGACCCCACAAACCCCACCCTTCCCAAACCCAAAATAAAATCATCATCACAACTATAGCCCCCGGCCCTCACACCCACCCATCCCAATCCAACCCATCTCCCACGCACACACACACATAAAAGCAACAGTAAACAAAAGCAACAAGGGGCTGAGTACAGATGAGCCAGGAAATGGCATCATGGGAGCCATATGCATCGGCAGCAGCAGTCCAACAGCAGCAGCCAAGGCACTGACCCAGAGCGCCCAGAGGAGGGAGGGAGGGATGGTACCCCCACCTGATGCAAAGGGCTCCCACAGAGGAAACACTGGAAGGATGATTAAAATATGAAGTTAAAATAAACAGTTGTAAAATACTGATAAAATGCTAAGACTGATAGCATCCCAAATTATAAAATATAAGAGAATAATAAGATATGATCAGATAAAAGTGTAAAGCAGATAAATAATAAATAATAATCAGTTAAAAACTAAACTAAAAATTCAATCAAATAAAACATGCAGATCGAATAAACAGAAATTTATAAATAATAATCAGTTCTGCCCGGCTAAAAGGTACAGTACGTCTTGAGCCTGCTCTCAAAAACATGAACGTAACGATAAAAATCTCCACAAACAAGGGATTTTTACTTTTTTGAAAATCATTTTGCAGTGTACTGTCAAGTTTTGGGAAGTAGACACAGATAGTATGGAATTCAAAAGAATGCAAACAAATCTGCTTTTTTTTTTCAACAAAAATGTATTGATTTTTTCTGATGTTTTAGGGCTTAATGCCTGCTTCTCAAATGTATGGATATGTATTTTTTTCAATGTCTTCATTCATGAGATCTGGGGCTATTCAGAAAACCTGCAGCCAAGGAGTTATCTACAAAAGAAAATCTTAAAACATCTTTAAAACTTACTTTTGCTCAAAGACCAAAAGCAAATCCTTTTGCATAGCAACACCATAACTGGATAGGAACCTATGACTATGAACCGTTAAAAATACAGAAGCATTTGTCATTTTCCTCTCCAACATCATTCCAGGAACAGCAACCATCAGGCTGCCAGCCCACTTTCCAAAGTGAAGCGTATTGCATAGTATTACAGTGCTTTTATTTATTTCCTTTAACACTTTTCACTGTTGATCTTCATCTTGCCTGGCAGTAAGGCTCAGGAAATATCCAAAGCTCTCAGCCCTGTTGATTCTGAAACAAATAAGTCGATTTGAGGTGAAAAGGCCCATCGGCTCTCTCCTAATTCTGTTTATTTTATTCTTACCTCATTTCTCTGAGGACAATTTGATGGCCAGAAAACAATTTTTGGTGTAGTGAGCCATGGCCTGTTGTTTGTGCTGCTGATGATTTAGACACTGAAGGCTGAGCTGCTGCTGTGCATATCTAGCAGAAGTGAGAGTATTTCTGAAATGTAATGTTTTTTGTTTTTTTTAAGCGTTATGTTTGAATGCAGGAAGAAGTAGAACGTGTTAGAAATTGTAAAGTTTAACCAAATTCTGTTAAGTTTCTCTCAACTTTCTTGTCTCTGCTACATGTTAGGTAGGGTCCTCGGCTGCCCTCTGACCTGGCGAATCTCAGGCTGTACATCTAATGGGTGCCAATGACGGATGCCCCTGCCCGCTGTTGCATTGATGGCTCTAGATGTCTGGGGCTGGGTGCGAGGGTGCAGTCCAGCTCAGCCCTGGTGCGTGCCTGGCTGCTCCAGGGTGGTCCAGTGTGTCGGACGGCGGATGTGTTGCTTGGGTCATCTCTTTTGGGTATACCAGTTTTTAATTGTTGGGTGGTGCCATACGGTGGCTCGGCGGGACTTGGATCTGCTGCCTGTTCTGTGGGTTCCGTACCTAGTCAGGTCATTGGTGGGTCAGTCTGGCCTTGGTTCAGCGCCTGGTCTCGGCACCCGTGAGGCAGGATCTTGACTCGGTAGCTGGTACTGTAGATCTTGGTGTCCACTGTAGCCATTGATGTGGCGCCCCGACAGGGGGGCACCCTGATGTAGCCGGTTACTGGTAGAGCCCGTGGGCTCATCCCTGCGGCCTCTCAGGCCCCAGCATTGTAGCTGCTGGATGTTCCTCTGTAGCTTCCCTCTCTTCCACTGTTGGGGGGGTGAGGTCAGCCCTGCTTAAGTCTGCCTGGGGCTCCTTGGCTCTGGGGCCCTCTGGACATCTGTGTCCCGACCTCCTTCATGTCTGCGTCGATTTCTGTAGGGCGGATTGACGGCTCCTCACACCTGCAATCAAATACTTGTATGGGGAAAACTTATATGCTCCAGCATCCTCACACACACACACATAGGTCTGGGGACATCGGTGTCTACAGATATATTCTTGGGCTGAGGTTAATAAATCAATAAATCTTGAATAATTGGTGTTGTATTTATTTACATATTTTTGTGTTGTGAATGTATAGTTCTTAGTTCATGCTATTTGTTTGTTTGTTAATGTTGCTCCTTTTTATTGGGTGATGTTTTTGGGTTTTTTACCTCTCTTCCATTCAGCGGATGTGGAAAACTGAAATGTTGTCTTGTGTTCTTTTTGTTCTCCTTCCTCTTTTGTATCGTCAGTTTACACTCCTACCTCCCCTGTCTCTCTTCTTCATCTTCTTTCTTTCTTCTCTCTTGTTTTTCCATTTCTGTGTCCATAACTTTAGGAATTTGAACCCACAAAGTAAAAAAGTAAATGTGTTGTGTAACACCAATTCTGAGTACCACACTGCCAGACATGACATGTATATATAAAAAAGAAATTGTAGAGTTTAACCAAATTCTCTTAAGTTTGTCTCAACTTTCTTGACTGACATATCTTTTTTTATTATCCTAAGTTCTCAATATGGGGATTTTAATTGAATTATATTCCTGTCCTGTGATAATAAAAAAAAAAATTCAGGTAATATCTGATTATCTCAGGAAAGCAACATTTATTTTTATTGAACAAGACAATTACGGTGAGAATTTGCGTCTAGTTTACTGGATCACATCTGATTAAAGTTTTAATGACTGCTGCAGAGGATCTATAATTGAACAGCAAATTGAAGCATTAATTTTAAATCTTGTTTGCTGCAGTTAGTTGAGTAGACAAATATTTTATCTTATTTTTGCTGGAGATTAAAAAAAGAATAATTGCAATACATTGAGAGTATAACAAATAGAGACATACACTCAAATCGGTTGTTACAGTCAACATTTATTTTATATTGCTTCAGAACAGCAAAGTCAACATAGTAAAAAAAATTTGTTTGAAGTAGATAGCACTGTTGCATAGCCAGCAACAGTGCTGGGAGGGTTAACAGTTGACGGTGGCTCTGGGGATGAGGATTATGATGAAGGGTATTTATGAAGCCGCCATGATAGCAAAGATGTTGAAAATTATGGTTCACACAGAAACTCTGAAGGGAAATGACGGAGAAAATTTTTCCTCTGACCTTGATGGTGGAGATGATGGTAGCAATGGTGAAGGCAAAGGTGGCATTATTGACTGCTGCTCTGTTGAAGAAGCTGGCAGCTCAGGTGTAAAATATGGTCCTGGAGATGCTGCCATTTTAAGGGCTGATAATGGTAGTAACAGAGACAATTGTGGTGGCAGCACTAGAGATGAAGACAATTCCGATGGAGATGCTGAATGAGACTGTTCTTCTGATAATGAAGATGGCAAATTAAGTAGAGATTATGGGTCTGGAGATAGTGACATTTCAAGAGATGATGATGATAACGTTGGGAGTGCCAAGATGAAGTTGATTGATGCTGATTGATTCTGACAAAGGTTGGTCCTGTAATGAAGCAGATGATAGCTCAGAGTAGATGATGGCTTACGAAGCAAAGATTTTGTGGTTTTTCAGATTAGTTAAAGACTACTCATGGGAAGCTGGCTTCCTTAGAGAAGATTGTTGCTTCCATGAGGATGATGCCATCTCTGGCAAGGATGAAGGCTGAGGCTGTAGAAGGTTGAATCAGAGCTGGAGCTGGAGCAGTGGTTTGTGTGTTGGTTCCAGTTCCCAAGCACAGAGATTGACCTCTGAAGAATGATGAAGCATCTCTGCTCGGATCCACAATCACTCAAGACATAGCTACGGCTAGACTCCTAGAGAAGAAGGTGCTGTTTTAACCAGACCCAAGTAAGTCAAAATCCTGTCATGACAACATATTGATGTTTTATTTTCATCTCTACAATTTCCAAAATATAATGAGCAACAATCTTTGTACATACCTAACACTGATTACAAGCACTATTGATTAAAACAGTAAATTAGTTTGGAAAAATGTATTGTGTCACTGAAACACACCCTTGTTTCTCACAAACAAAGTTAATTTTCTTTGAATTATGCCTCTATTAACACAGCACATGCACATAGTCAAACACAATCTCTGAGGAAAACACAGGCAGACTACCTCATTGCCAATGATATATGTCACCAATACTGACAACATCGATTAGTACAGCATAGCAGCAATAAATAGCTTTCTGTCAACTGTATATTATTTTGGTCTGGGTGTGTGTAGTGTGTAAAGAAAGTCAGCACTGTGATAAGTTTAATACATTGTACAACCAACATTACATTTGCATTTTTGTGAGAGTGTATCCTTGGTGTCCTTTGTTCACCTCCTCCTATAACAATAAATACTATTGGCAACTGACTCAGTCTGTCACACGCACAAACACACGCACACAGCCATAACTATAATTTGTGTCTGACTTCAACACCCTGCCCAAGGTACAAGGCTCTTTATATATGCATTCTTTGACCATGCTAAATAAACTGCATCAACTCAAAACCCCAACAGCAAGGGCTGCGTAACACATAATGCATGTTCCATTATGCATGTATTATTGCCAGCACAGTACATAAAGCAGGTTCGTGCAGGTCACAAGGCTGAAGTGTAAGTCTGCAAGGAGCCTGAAAGCTCACCCAGAGAGTGAGGTTGGAGGTCGTTAAAATGTCCTAAGACATTTACAACATCTGGAACAACATAAAGGAGAAGCCCACCATATTGTAACAACTGCACAACATGGTTTTCATGTATTTAACAGGTTAGAAACCAACCTAATTCCCACACGTAATTCCTTTGCTACAACATAATATAATTTGCATGTTGCACATTGCAACACAATCTAATTTATTCCTGTGATTTATGTGTTACTGCTTTATAGCCAAGCCAACCTTATTTATAAAGCAATAAAATAGCAGGCACTGAGCAAAGTATCCAATAGAATAGAAGAGAATGAAATAGAATAGAATAATTGTTTATTGTCCCACAAGAGCAAAATTAAGGAGTAACAACAGCAAAGTGACAGGTAATAGAAGCATTTGATACATACATGAAAACAAATAAATAAATAGAAAAGAATAATTAAGCTCTTGATATAGGTATGCAAAAACAAAATGTAATTTTATTGCATATTTCACATGCATTTATTTAGCGTTGTATCTCCGAATTTCTGCACATTTATACATTATTGGCAAACTCGTGGCCAGAACTTAACTATCTTGTTCCCACACAATACTGATTTATGGCATTGCATTACTATTGTGTGGGAACTTGCATAAAGGGGCTCCCTCTGACTTCATTAAAAGTATTAATTAAAAAGGTGCCCAAGCTGCTGGGACGACTGTAGCCTGGAGAGGATTGTCAGGAAAAGGCTTTCAAGAAATGTTGGGGAACTCCACAAGGTGTAGTATGAGGCTAGAGTTAGTGCATCAAGAGCCCCCACACAAATACAGATCCTGGATATAAGCTTCAAATGTTGTTTTCTTCCTGTCAAGCCACTCCTGAAAAACTCAGCTCAGTAGACCTAAGTCCTCTTCTCTGATGAGAGCAAATGTTGCATCTTATTCGGAAACCAAGGTTTCAGAGTCTGAAGGAAGAATGGAGAGGCACAAAATCCAAGATAGTTAAAGTCCAGTGTGAACTTTGCATATTCTGGGTTGATTTGGGGAGCCAAGCAAGATTAATGGAGATGCTGACTTCATTTTTCAGCAGGATTTGGCCCAAACTGCCAAAAGTACCAAATCCAGGTCCAGTGATCATGGGATTACTGGGATTGATTGGCCAGTAAACTGACCTGACCTGAACACTACAGAGAATCTATGGAGCATTGCCAATAAGAAAGATGAGAGACATGAGACTGAACAATGTAGAAGAGCTGAAGGTCGCTCCTCAAGCATTCCTATCTTCCATAACACCTCAGCAGAGCCACAGGCTGATAGCATCCATGCCACGCCACATTGAGGTGGTAATTGATGCAAAAGGTACCCAAATCAAGTACTGAGTATATATGCATGACTTATACTTTTCAGAGTTCAATTCTCTAATCAAAATCCTTGTTTTTATGTAATATTTAAATCTTCTGAGATTTTGAATTTGAGGTTTTCATAAGCTATAGGACCTAATCATCAAAACTATTGAGGACTGAAATATCGTGTTGCATGTAATGAGTCAATCTTTTGTATTATTTTCACCTTTTAAGTTAAGTTTTTGAAATAAGTGATATTTTGCAATATTTTTGAATATTTTTTTTTCTTTTGACACTCTGGCAAAAGGCTTTAAATTCTCGCTCAGGTTCAAACATAGATGTCTCATTTCTTTAAATGCTTTGTACAGTATGCACTAGATCTAAGGACAGTGAAACGTTTGCTTTTAAAGCTGAACCTTGAGGAACAAGCCCCTTAGGCACAGATTACAACAGAATTTAGAAAAATTCCAGAGGTGCCGCTTTCGTCTGAGTTACAGTTATGGGTGGATTCAATGACCCAGGTATTTTGTGATCTGTAGCAGCTAAATCAAAATGAAAAACCTAAAGCAACCCGACTCCCTGATATGTCAACTCTTGTCAGATTTGCTTTCAAGCTGCAGGTCCGCCACCTGGGCCACTGACATATTTCCAAAAACTAAAGGGTAGAAAACCTGTTAATTCAATGAAAGAGTAACTGCAGTAGCACATTATCCACTATCTGATGGTGGTAGCATAGGAAGTATCAGTCATCCATCCTTTAAGCAATGGAAAAGGTGATAATCTGTATTTTCTTTCACAAAAACCGTAATCCCCAATGTGTGACACAAATCCTGAGGCTGTGTTAATGCTAATTGATGACCAAGAAACGCAGCAGACAGGTTTGGGAGAACGTTACGAAGACATTTTTAGTCAGTTTTAGGTTATAAATGAACATTCCAAACTTTAAATTGGCTCAGAGCACTGTTTTATTCATAATCTGAAACTGAATTACGTACAGCTCAACCGCATGCCTACCTAGACAAGCCTATCTCTAAATCTGACATGTTGTGTAGCTAGGGCATTCATCAGAGAAGCAGCAAAGAGATGGGTGGTAACTCTGAAGGAAGTATATGCTGCTTGCTTAGCCCAAGTAAACGTGTTTGTTGTGTCTGATTCAAAATTATTTTTTCAATCGCACACAATTGCATTAAAGATCTACACTGGTGCTTTTTTCATTACATGCTTTATGAATTTCTCATGAAATCACGATTGCACTTTACTGCATTCAAACAGAAACATTTGAACAGGGTTCTAAAAAAAAACTTCTGGATCAAAAAAGGCAAGAAAGTTGACAGACGTTATGCCATCCATCCATTTTCTGAACCGCTTGTTCCTCAAGGGGTCGCAGGTGGGGGCTGGTGCCTATCTCCAGCTGTCAACGGGCGAGAGGCAGGGTACACCCTGGACAGGTCACCAGTCCATCACAGGGCCACATAGAGATAGACAGAACAAACAACCATGCACGCACACACCCAAGGTGGTGATCCATTAACCTGACAGTCATGTTTTTGGACAAAGGGAGGAAGCCGTAGTACCCGGAGGGAACCCACACATGCATGACAAACTCCATGCAGAAAGGCCTGGCCCCTGGGCTGGGGATATGAACCCACAACCTTCTTGCTGCAAGGCAACAGTGCTAACCACTGCGCCACTGTGCTTTTTTTGGTTGATTGTTAGGTTTGCATTGTTAAAACTTAGGCCACATGCATATTTAATCATATTAATTTGAAACCTTTCATAAGGGTGCTTTACCACAACTGAGAAATATAAAATACACTAAACAATTGAATCTACTGCCTACACATTTTTTGCATTATCTGTTTCTTAACATAGCTGTCTGTCCAGCTTTCTGTCTTTAAAATATTCCTGATTTTTATTAGGAATGCTCGTTGCATTCCTACGATACTGGTATAATCTACTACCGTACATGAAACCCTTAGGTCATCACGGGAAATTCGGGGTCCGAATTGCATAATATTTTGCAGCAAACAGCCTGCTTAAGAAAATAGAACGATATGTGATCAGCCTCATTCTTTTTGGTTTAAAGCGTTTCATTACTCATTGGATTAAAAACCTGGACGTGCATGTTTCGTTTTTTTTTAAGAAATCCTGTCCCATGCTCCTTTAAGCTGTTTTTCAGCTTCCTGCAAAAGTAAATATAAAACACAACTAGTGTACTTTTTAATTAGGTACTTTGTACTTAAAAACACAAAGAACCATAAACCTCAGTATTGTGTCTCTGTTTTTGACAAACAAAAAAAATGGAAGATGGACAAGCTAAGTGATGGACAGTTTAGGTAATTTTCTCTAATCCAGGTTTTTTTTTCCTTCTTCTTCTTCTTCTTCGTCTTCTTCTTCTGTTGATCTGCACAATGTGAACATGTGTTAATTTTGGGGAGGGGAGGGACTAACATTACAATTTCTGAAAATACACTCAGAACCACAGAACTTTAAAACATTCATATCTACTGTCAAAGGAAGAAAGGTTCCCCACATCTGGATAGTATTTTGGGGGATGAGGTCAGGGTGGAGGATTTATATCTAAGTTAAACAATGTTCATACTTCAAGCGATTATTATGTCTGCGTTGTTCTGGGTATTTTGTAAAAAATTTTAAATGGAGCAAAACATATAATTAAGTAACAGCTTATTTTTGTCAAAAATAAACTACATTTACTGAATATGATTGGTTAGTTCCCCTGAATGGCTGTGAAAGGCCACTTGAAAAAAATGACAGATGAGAATTTTAAATACCTAATGCATGCATCACTCAACATGTCAGAATATGCTGAAAGGAAGAAACTGGTTTAAGCCAGAGGGTGGATATGGATGTCATGTAGGAATTAATCAATTGTCAGTTTTTATCAAGTTTTCAAAATCCTTTAATTTTCTTTATAAAGATTTTTTAATGACACGCAAGACACTGAAGCAGGTGGAGTAGGAGATGGTGTCATCCAGGACATGTAATTCTGAAGTGTCGTCGCTGCAGTCCAGATATTTAACTCTTGGCAGTAAGTTTTTGTCCATATTAATTGCCAGGGCAGTTCATCAGTGTCATTTGATCACCTGTTCACATTTCACCTTCAACCATTGCCAACATGCATGTGATGTCATCAGTTCCATTGTCGCTAAGCTTCAGACGCAGCATACCCATGCATTTGTGGCAATATCTGGGGATTTAAATCATTACTGGCTCTCTTCTACACTTCCAACATTTCAACAGTTTGTCAGCTGCTCCACAAGAAAAGACAAGACCTTGGATTTGTTTTATGCAAATGTAAAGAATTTGTACATTTCCAAACGAAGACGTCCACTGGGAGAGTCAGATCACAATTTTGCTCTGCTCAGAATATAAACCACTTGTTCAGAAGCAGAGAAACAAAAATGTTTTTTTACAAAAATGAGACTAAACTGATGTTGAACTTGACATGTACTGTTAAACGTTGTTGTGTACCAACTTTTTGGAAAATAAAAAATAGCAACAAAAAGAAGAAAAAGAAACCCGTGACAAAGAAAACTGTTAGAAAATGGTCACATGAAGCTGAAGAAGCCTTGCAGGGTTGTTTTGAGTTCACAAACTGGACGACTCTTTGCCAAGCACATGGAGAGGACATCCATGCCGAGACTGAGTGTGTGACTGACTACATAAGCCTCTGTGTGGACAACATTATCCCCTCCAGAACAGTGAGATGCTTCCCTAATAACAAACCCTGGATTACCAGTAATTATTAAGGAGTGTACACCAATTTAAAGTCAAGATCAGAGACAGCAAGGAGATTTACAGGAAATGGCTGGAGAACAAACTACAGAGGAACAATACCAGAAATGTATGGTCTGGATTGAAAAAGATTGCAGGCTTTAAGCACAGGAAGGAGTCAATGAACTGAACACATTCTTCAATAGGTTCAGTTATGGAAGAAGATCAGCATCCTCCTCTCCTGTCCCCAGCAAACTAGACATCCCACACTCCTCTGACCGATTGCTTTCCTGTCACACTTAAGGGGCCGTATTCACAAAGACTCTTATCTTACCGCTAGGTGTTACTCCTAACTTGCACTAAAAGGTCTTACGTAGGAGCTGTCGTCTAAACCTATTCACAAATGCAATAAGAGCTACTTTTACGTAGGACAAATTCCTAAACGTAAGATAAGAGTGACGTCCCGTTGCTATGGAAAACGTCGTTTCCTATGTATGAGTAAATAGACAGACTGCAGTGTGATTGGTTGTTGAATGACACGTGTGAAACCAGTAAATGGAAAACTTCAATGTCAATAAAAGCGTAATTATGAACAGCGCAAATTGCAGAAATAATGCATGATGAGATATTTGTTTTAGCCACGAGACTAACACTTTATACAACTTACACACAATAGCCTACTTACAGGGAGGGTGAAGCTTAAAAACGAAAAAACGTGAACTGCATCATATTATGTGACAGACTGGCGTCCTAACTGGGATAAGCGTACTGAAGATAGAGAAAAGAAAGTTATTCTTAGCAGATAGGATTTGGGAGAACTACTGCCCCGTACTGCTTTGTCACGTCTATGAATGAGCTGAAAAACGCATTGATCCGGGTACGTGTGGATGGAGATTTTTTCTTTCAACGAGCGGAGGAAAATCTTCCTTTAAAAAAACCCCAGCTACGTCTGGACATTGTTTGGTTAATTCAGAATCATCCAGAGTGTCCAACGAAAGTGTGTCCAAGAGTGTCCAACACTCTGGATGTCCAACACTGGCTGCAGAACATTTTGTGAGTCTTTGTGAATAGGTCTTAGGGAGTTAGGAGTCCTCTTGAGTTCTTTTAAGGACTCCCAGACTTAGGAGCTACTTTTAGGCCTAAAAGTGCTTGTGAATTACTTTTATCTTAAAAAACTAGGAGTCCTCAATTTAGGAGTGACATGCCCACATTTTTTAGGCGTTACTCCTAAATTCGCCAGTTACGACCTACTTTTAGCCCTAAGATTCTTTGTGAATACGGCCCCAGATGTTTTATCTTCCACCTCATCAAGTTAGTCTTCAACCAAACCAGAACACGTGGCTGCCCCACATGCCTCCACCTTCCACTTCTCTGTCTCTAGAAATCAAGTGAAGAGGCAGTCGGAGAAACTGAACCAGAACAAGGGTGCAGGTCCAGACGGTGTCAGAACCAGAGTTCTGAAAGTCTCTGCAGATCAGCTTTATAGGATTCTGAAGCACCTCTTTAACCTTAGCCTGACCCAGAAGAAGGTTCCAGTGTTGTGGAAGACATAGTGCCTTGTTCCAGTTCTAAAGAAAAATCACCCATCAGTCATTAATGACTATAGACCTGTTGCCCTGACATCCCACATCATGAAGGTCCTGGAGAGACTCCTGTTGCCCCACCCGAGTAAGCAAACTAGAACCAGGACCCCCACTGCAGGACCCCCTGCAGTTTGCTTATCACAGTTGGTGTTGAAGGTGCCATCATCAACCTAAAAAGCAGGCAGCACTGTGAGGATCATGTTTGATTTCTCCAGTGCATTTAACACAGTGCAGCCTTAATTGCTTTGTCAAAAACTCCTAAAGACACGGCTGGAGGGCAGTAATCACCTGGATCAATGACTACCTGAGAGACAGACTACAGCTTGTGAGAATGAAGAACTGTGTCAAACCAGGAGGTCAGCAGCACAGGAGCAACAAAAGGGGCCGTACTCCAGGGCTTTCTGCATAGACACAGACTAGCCAGCAGTAATATGAAAGTAGCCAGCTTCGGGGGGGGGGGGGGGCTGACCATATAATGTAAATGTAAGTAACAGCACGATATTCATGTGCATTTATAAACTTTGTCGTAAACAACAGAATATGTTTACAAATAAAATAAAAATACTCTTAAGTAAAAGACGTTTCCAACATAAATGATGAACTTAATGGTTTCATATCTCCATTTTGCTCTTTAATCAACTTCACTGTGTCACTATCGTCCCATTCAGGATCAGAGTCGATGCCCAACTCAAAATATTGCAGCAGCAACAATATAACACTTGTATGTGTACATTAAAATGCCACCATTAAAATAAAAAAAATCTGAAAATGTTTCGATTTGAACAATGAATGTCCCTTTTTGGATGAATACAGAATCTTAATACTACTCTGAAGCACTTAAACTGACCACTTTTCTTCTTTAAGAAGCCTTCCAGATTCTGCTGATTGGATTTTCTTCTTGATGGAATCTTTCTCACACCTCTGGGCAGGAAGAAACCATGAACAGGAGAAGATTACTAATACTTTTTTATTATTATTACTACAACTAATACTATTATGTGACTGGGAGCGCTGCTCTGGCGGCTGCAAGCATTTCAGTGACCGGATCAATAAAGTATCTTTGAACTGAATTGAATTGAATAATAAGCAGGCTATATTATTTTCTCAGACATTTGCTCAAATATAATATTACTTTACTATTACTATTATCACTAAATTATTATCATAATTATACAACATATAAAGTAGCAATAAAAACTGATTTACACAGCTAAAAATAAAAAACAGGCAATACAAGCTGGCCTAGTATGGCATCAACTGGCATTCTGTGGTTGTAAATCTCTTCATTTCAGTTCAAGACACATTCACAGTGCAGTGGTGGCTACACAAATAAACAGCCAATAATTCTCCCTTATAAACAAATGAAAACACACTCTTACGAATCCGTTTGTTTTCACTAATTGAACGCTTGAAGGTAGGACTGAATTACCAGCTTTGCTTCTTGTCTATGACGGCTCCGACAGCCTGGTTTAACAACAACGCCGCCGTGGACTTAGCCTTTCCACATCGTCCATTTAGCTAGACCTGAGTCTAGAGCCCCATGATAACACTGGGTACAACTTAAGCGGGCGGAAGGATATTAGTTCAGTGCGACCAGCCAAAAGTATATTAAAGGACCGGGCGGAGTTTGAAAGCTAACCCAGTTCACATAGCATTCTGGCGGAGACTAGAGCCGTGTCACAGCGGGACTCATGCTGAAGTATGAAAGGGAAAATACGATGGGTGTGCTAACGTCGTGAACAGCATTGCGCGGAATCATATCCTGGTCATAAATTAGTAGCCGGCTGGACTTCATTGAGTAGTCGGCGATATAGCCGGCAGCCGGCGCTTGTTGAAAGCCCTGATACTCTCGCCATTTCTATATACTCTGTAAACCTTCGACTTCCAGTATAAGTCAGAGACCAGCCATTTTCAGAAATACTCCGATGACTCTGCATTTGTCGGGTGTATCAGAGATGGAGACGCTCAATACAGAGAGCTGGGGGACTCTTTGGGGCGTGATGTGGAAACAATCGTCTTATCTTGAATGTGAACAAAGCAAAGGGAGATTATTGTATAGTTCAGATGAAACAGGGATAAGTCAAAGACTGTTTCCATCATGGGAGAAGAAGCGTAGGTACTTGAGGGGTACAAATACCTCAGAGTTTACCTGGACAACAGACTAGACCAAATAATCAACAGTGAAGCCATCTTCAAGAAGGGACAGAGCAAGCTGGACTTTTTGAGGAGGATTAGATCCTTCAAGGTTTCCAGCAAGATGCAGCAAATCTTTTACAAGTCTGTTGTGGAGAGTGTGATCTCTTCGTCCATCATCAGTTAGGATAGCAGCATCAGAGCCAGGGACTGAAAAAAAAGGCTCAACAACGTGATGAGGAAGGTTGGTTTTGTACTGGAGAATACCGTGGAACCACTGAAAACTATTATCCACGAAAGGATTATTAAAAAAATCTAAAGATTATGGACAACCCATAGCATTCTCTGCATGATACTATCTTACAACAGCAGAGTTCCTTCTGTCGGATGCTTCTTCATTTCACTGGAACACAGACCATTATAGGATACCCTTCTAGCCCACAGCTATCATGATCTGCAACAACTCCTTTAAGAATGAACTAATTAGTATGAGCTACAACAACACTTAATTTTCCTCTGGGATCAATAAAGTACTTTTGAATTGTATTGAATTTGAAGGCTGGCCACCTGAGCAGATGACTAATTCCCCAGTTAAAATCAACTTATTTGGTTTTGTTGTTATTCTTTAATGATGAGAAACAGAAGATACTTTTGCTTGGTTTGGTCATTGGTCTAATTTTCTGTTTTAATTAGATGTTAGATCATCCAAAATAAAGGAACATGCAGTAGGATTTCTAAACAAACTAAACATGGATGTCAAGGTTTTTTATGTTATTGGGTAATGAAGCATTATAATGCCCCCAAAAAAATGAGCCCACATTAATACACACAGAGTAGTTGGCTTGCAATCGGAGGGTCGTAGGTTCGATTCCAGCTTCCTCCAGTCACATGTTGATGTGCCCCTGGGCAAGGCACTTAACCCCCAAATTCTACATTGTCCTACCGAGCCATGTTGGGTGTCGGTGTATGAATGCGAGTGTGAATGGGTGAATGTGACTTCAATGTAAAGCGCTTTGAGTGGTCAGTAAGACTAGAAAAGCGCTATATAAGTTCAGTCCATTTACCATTCCATTTTTTAACCAGTTTCCTTTCTTAAAAATGCAGTTCAGGCACAAATTTCCCACGCTGTCCTACGGTTGTGACACCAGTTGACACTGCTTTCATGTTCTCAATGGTCATGACTGGTTCAGCTCTGGGAGGAGATATATAAAGAAATACATAAAGCTACATTTTGAAGTCGGAGTTAGTAATGCTAAGTCACTGTTCTTACCTGTGCAGGTTCCGATGGAGTAGCCTTGCATTTAGGACCAATCTATTTATTAATCCACTATCAAAAAGGCTTTTGTTGAGAAAGCAGTCTATAAAGTGATTTGCGCAAAGATAACAGATCGTTTTCGGTCTAGGATTGTTTCCAAAGCCTAAGCTAACTATAGCAGCTGCTACTCTACCGGGAGATCAGTGGGGAGGGGATGGGACGGGGAGGGATGCTGGCGCAGTGGCTTGCGTGCCGAGTAGGAGGAGGAGATGAGGGGAAAAGGAGGAGATAGGTGAGAGCAGGCGTTTCAGGACCCCCAATAACTACCAGCAGTGACGCAAAAATTATTCGAACATAGGTGGATGAGTCAAAGGAACTTCAGGCATGTTTTTGATGAGGAAATAACATGTTATCAGGATGTTACATGTCAAAAAGTCAATTTTGCATAATACCCCCCCCCCCTTAATGTAAATAAAGATTTGAAATCCATCAATCTGTGCGTGCCAAATTTATATTTATACTTTTTGTATTAGATACTGAAAATGGTACTTTAGATGATATTGTATCTTACTGATACTGTTTTGCACCTGCAAAACAGACTTACTCTTCGACATGACTATTACTTTTTTGTGTGAATTGTTTAAACTTACTCACATTCATGTTTATGTAGTCAGAATAGAAAAAGGCCATCATTGGGTCCAACAGTGACCAGCGTTTATATGAATGAGCTCACAGGGCGTCTAGACCAGCACAAACCCCCATGCTTTTTTTCTGAAGCCTGTGTGTCTTGGAGTGAGAAGGCTGCTCCATGCAGATAACCAAGTGCAACTGGTCTCCATGCATAACAAAGCATCCTGTCTGATGCTGCTGGAGCTCTGTGGCTAAAATCTGGTCCTTGCGGTACATCCAAAAACAAAAGTGGTAATGCTGAACTATAAGGAGCATCAGAGACATGGGTTCACTTCAAGTTCTGTACAGTTTCTTCCTTGGGCAAAAATAAACACTCACTTCACTTCAGTATTTGGGCATCAGGGATTAATTATGACAAACCAAGAGAAAAATATGTATTCAAATGGTAGACTAAATAAAACAAAAAAGTTTTAAATCATGTTGTCTCTGTTACCCCAGGCAATATTTTGCCAGTCTTTAGACTTTTTATAAATATTTATTACAACACTTTTCCCCCCAATATTATTTAAGCATAAAAGCATGTATATGTTTTTCAAAACAGACATTTGCAACGGGGTGCATACTTTAGTCTTTGTATATTTAGGAATTTATACATTTGTGCCCCACTGAAAAAGTTACATTAAACTGCAAAGGAATTATTTCTCCAATATTCCATCCACAGTGGATAATTAAGTCTACCGTACCGTCAGCTCCGGTTATCCTCCTAAATGTCTCCTATATTTGGCTCCATCTACTTTTTCCAACTCAAGCCATCTTCCCTCTCCCAGTTTTGTCCATCCCCACAGCATAACGCTGCTACCATCATATTTCTTAGGATTAGGATTATTTTTTTAGGGGTTATACACGATGTTAGTTTTCTGTCACAGATTGTATTTTTGGATGTAGACCCATAAATTAAAAAATTAAAATTAATTAAATAACTGTAATAATGTTCATATACATAAACATAACTGCAGAACATAACTACAGAATTCAAACATAATTATTTTTGATAATCTTTGTTCCTGTATACAAATGTTTGTTTGGTTGCAGAACACATTTTTTGCATTATCTGTTTCTTAACATAGCTGTCTGTCCAGCTTTCTGTCTTTAAAATATTCCTGATTTTTATTAGGAATGCTCGTTGCATTCCTACGATACTGGTATAAGGTATCTGGGGCCGATTACGTTCTAATGTTGTATCGTTATTGGTTAGTTAACCGATACCATGAACAGATACTTAAAATGTGAAAACTCAATAATTTCACAGAACATTTTTATGTTTTACTTTTATTTTAGCTGTCATTTTATCACTATTTGATTTTTTTTTCTAATTCACCATAATTTTTTGTAACAAGCAGAGAAGAAAATGAAACTTGTCTTCCAATTCACTGCAATTTTATTGTGGTAGAAGTATCAACATTAGTACTTGGTATCAGCAAGTACTCAGACCTAGGTATCGCTATTGTACCAGTTCGAAAAAAGAAAAAAAAGGGGTATCACTGCATCCCTATTAGTAATAATGATTAAATAAATACATATTTAGGTCCACCTCTACAAAGTATCTGCTTTTTAAAGCCTTTACTAAAACATTCCAAATCCTATAGAGGTAACTAGGTGTTTTGATACTGCAGGGAACCACCATGTTAGTGAAGAGGTTGGAGCTGCAAGATACGGAGTTGAAGGATGTTAAGACCCCCCCCCCCCCAAACACACACACACACACACACACCCCACCATCCCCCCCCACGCCTATTTTACATCTATCTTTAGTTGAATTCCATCGGGTCTACTACACTACACGCACCAAAACTGAAACTGCTACGTTGTTGCTACACCACCTGGATAAACTGGTAAGCATATGATATCCGACTAAAAATGCGTATATCTTATGCTACATTCGAGAGCCCATTCAAACCAGTGGGACATTGGACTTATCCTACCTCCAAATAGGAAAAGTGCACTGGAATGCCTGTCAAAGTGGAGCCTCCTACCAGCGAACTTGGGGTACGTCGAACTACCCCGACTTCACCAAAATTAAGTCAGAGGATAATGGCGGCGCCCACGGAGTCTCACGTCGTGAGAGGTAAAACTTGAACGAATAGGCTATAAACTGTAGTAGTGTTGTTTTAGACACTGTAATTTTAACACAACTTGTTTTTCATATTATGGTGTGAATGTCGTTATTATCTGTTAGCATACCTCTTCATAAACGAACCGACTATCTGTTTAGCGCGGCGGTCGTCCATGTTTTCTGTTTACATTCCACTTCAATTGCCTCGAACGCTTAGAAGTGGGAGCTAGTACATTTCAGGTAGGAGAAGTCCCACGTCCCACTGGTTTGGATGGGCTCTCAAACGCAGCATTAATAGTTTGTTAGTCAGAAGAGTTGAGTCCATTCATGACGTGGTAAGGTGGCCAAACGAGAATGCAGGATATGGTTAAAGATGGCGGATAAAGCTAAATAGATGATCTTTGATACTGTGCTAGGCTATGGTTAAAAGGGGGGCGGGGGTGGGGGAGCGAGCGCCAAAGGAGGTAAATTACTAATCTACGGGATTCGGGTCGGGAGTCTTTCTCTCGGGATTTTTTCAGGACAAGATTTTTGGGGGGGACTGTCACGTGATCGGTACGTGACGGAAGTATTTTTTTTGGGATCGGGACGGGACGGGAGCGACAATTGATTCCCGTGTCACCCTCTACCCCCCACCCCTAAAAATTATAATGGAGGGTTAGGGAGAAAATGTTTTTATGAGACTCAAAGCTCACCGTTTTTTCCAATGATCTAAATCAAATATTTAAACCAACGCATCACATGAAAGCATCCAAAGTGCTGTTGCTACATGCCCACCCCAATCTTATTGCATCTTCTATTTTCTTTGCTACATAACTAATCCTGCTAGCTGTATTGATTTCCCATTTCTTTCCCCTTTTCAAACAGCAATTCTGGAGCAGTATTATTCTCAATTTTAAAACTTAATTACTACACAATGAGTGTGACAGACAAACATTCTGAGTAAAATGCTCTGGGATGGCCCGAGGACTCTTGGCAGTGGGAGAAGCAGTAAAGAAAGCATGAAAAATCAAGAGTGAGATAAATGAAGACAGCCAGAGGGAATGAAGACAATGAGAAATTGAAGGAAAAATGAGTGGAGACTAAAGAAACGAGGATGAACTGGCAAGAAACCATAAATAAATAAGGCACACTGGCTCTTTCTTTTTGCCTGCTTCATTTTGGTTTACAGTCTAAAAGGTTTGTCCTACACTTTCAGTTTTTTGATCATGGGATACTTTCCATGTAATTGTTTCTGGCAGCCTCCCAAACTGTGAATATTACTGCCTGCAATATTTCATCGCCTTGTTCACTTTCAGCTCAAGAACATGCTCACATCAGCAAGTTCTTTGAAATCATCATTCTTTGAGAGTTAATTCATTTTACTTTTTACTTTATGCACATAATTATCTTCTCTCAATTAAAGAGATGGATGGAAGGCGAATATAGAGAAAACATATAAGAGGATAAGTTTTGAAGCTACAAAGCAAATCACCAACGTTGCGAGGAAGATACAGCAGATGTGTCCTTCATTTCTAAAATAGAGCTAATATGTGTGGCCTCTTTTTCTGGGTCCAAGTGCATTTCAGGTTGTTCACCATATGATCTTATCAAGCCTGCTGATGACTTGGTTCACTGAGAGAGGAGTAAATGTTGCATTCAGATGAACATTTTAATAAAATGGAAAACGAAGTCCAGATTTTAAGTTATTTCTTTTTTTGTTTCCACTTCATCATCTTTTTATCCTTAACTTCACAAATGTATATGTATTGAATTAAGCTTTAACAGATAAAACTAGAAAAGCTCAGTCCTCCCAGATGGTGATTGAGATGACCCCCAAAATCATATAACTTATTCCTGGTCTCACTGACATTTTTTAAATTATTATTTTTCTTATCTGATTCCAAAAAATGTAATATATCTCATTGTTCAGACACATAATTTTAGAGAATAAAAAGAGAAAAATCTTTTTTTTTATGAAAGGGAAATTGAGATGTAATAGCAGAAAGTGACAGGTAGTTGAACCATATTGATTCACATGAGAGAATATAAATAAACTGAATTAAAAAGGCTTAGATCTAGAATAGGAAATTGGAATAAAGGAGGAACAGGATAGAATTTGATTTAAATATTTAATTGCGTTGGGTTGTGTGGCCTAGAAAGTGTTTGTATTGTGACAGAATGGCAACACTTTTGTGCAAATCACACAAAAATAGGCAAGTTTAACAGAATCTTTGAATCAAGTTCAATCATACAGTGGCTTATTTATACCCAAATAACATCAAAATTATTTTTATCATCAAACATGAAAAAGGTATTTTCATCCTGGATTATTCCTAGATAGTTTTCGTGTTGCATATTAACATTATCAAATGATCCATGCCACACAAAACGCTGTCATTTCTATACTGGACATTTTAAAATGCTGAAGGTTGGTCTGCACAATATTGCATTGCAGACTGTGAGATGAGAAATCATGCTGTTTTAGCTGAAATATGAGAAAATCAAATTGCAAGCAGAAAATTTATACATGCACCAAATTCACGTTAATTTCCAGGTCATGTAAACCCAGTTAAGTACATTTGACATCAAATGATTTCTTGTACTCTGTTTTTTCTGGGAAACTTTGTTGTTGGATTGTTGGTTATCACAAAGAAAAAAAAAAAGGAAAAAAAAACTTTTTCTGAGTTTCCCAGAAATCAATCACTTCATCAGGATGGCATTAAATTGGCCTCTGGTAACAGTGTAAAGAACCTTGGTGTAATTTCTGACCAAAACATGACATTTAAATCCCATATTTAACAGGTTTCTAAGATTTATTTCTTTTATCTCTGGAATATTGGTCAAATCAAAAACATCCTGTCCAGGAGTTATGCTGAGAAACGTGTCCATGCATTTGTTACTTCGAGTACTGTAATTCCTTATTATCAGCAAGTCCACATAATGAAAGACGGACTGACCACTTTTCTTCACTCTTCTACATTTCTCTTCTACTACTCACCAGATATATGTTTTGATGTTATTGCAACTGTTAACCTTGCTTTCTCTCAGTGTTTTTCTCTCCAAAGAAGCTACACCTGGTCTGGTATCCTGCTCAGCTACAACCCACTGCTGGATGGGGAGTTCAGATTATGCTCCAAGTGAATGAACATCCTCCATGTCCTGTTGTGAACTTTTTACTTTATTTAATATATAAGATACTCTTACATCAATTATTTTTGTTGTTTTTGTGTCTCTTCTCTATCTTCTCAAACCTCTAGATGGTTTTGGCATTAGGCCGCTGTTACTGAGCCAGGTTCTGCTGGAGGTTTCTTCCTGTTAAGGGGAGTTTTTCCTCTCCACTGTCGCTACATGCTTGCTCAATATGAGGGATTACTGAGGGATTGCTGTGGTTGGACTCCTCATGTTCCGGGCACAACCTCACATCAATGACTCAACGCAGGCTGCTGCGATTCCTTATATAGAAAACTTTTAACTGATTGGAATGTTTGTATAATTGTATCGAAATGACTTTTTTTGTAAATTGTTGTATATAAATGAACTCAATTGAATTTGGATCCTTTGTAGCCCCAACACAATAGAAAATGTACCGACTAGGTTGATTAGCTGAACATTAAATGGGTTGTTAGACCAGATTAGACTGCAAAACTCAATTATTTAATTGAAAACTAATTGCGGATGAGAGGCAATCTACAAAGCACAGAAGAAAAAAAAAATCATGATCCATTTCCATAAAAGCAACATCAGTACAAGATTTGTTTTATATAAAATGCAGTTTAATATCCATCTCATTTCTACCGAATTAACAACCAGTTTCAATCAGACAGCAAATATAACTATCTTCTTCTCAACAAGGTTTACTTTCAGAGATGAACCCAAAAGGCCAAAGAGCCTCTTGGCTCCGCTAACAAAGGCATATGAAGTTCTGATGCATCAACGGATGGCAGGATGCCCTCTCCTCGACGGTTCTGTGCAGCTGAGCGGAGCAGCTTCAAAGCCTGACAGCTGTCTGTCTGTAGAACTCATAGCAACAGGAGGTCCGAGTTCAAAAATGAGGTTTTCCTCCTGCGGCTCAGAGGCACCTCTAACAGGCAGCCTTCTCTAGACCGGCTGCACTTTGACAGAGGAAACAAACGGCAAAGAAACATTTGTTTTATGTGTGAGTATTCCTGTTTCAGAAAAGAAATGAAGGACACAGGAAGTTAGATACAGTGTTAATTCAAATAAAGCCCCTCCTCAATGTTGTCTGGTTTCCTTCACCTTGAAGTTCTTCGTGATGTTTGTGTGGCGCTGTTATAATCCATGTGTGGGTGTATTTCTAATACTTTTCACAGTCTGAGTAATTCATCCATGTGGGGGTTGTGGGTGTGATTGCACTTTTTGTGTAACATGGGGTTCTGACAATTAATCTACATTAGCAAGACATTAACCTGCTCACCTTACATATCCATCAACTGTATTCACAGTCATAGGGACACATGCACTCAGAAACGCAGACTGCCTTAAGCAAGGACAGCGGAGAATCACACTCACCTTTTCAGGAAAATGGGGAGGTTCAGAGGTACCACATTTATTTTTCAAAATAAAGGTAGATTTAGACTGATACCTATTTTTAACCACACAGATATGCAAAAAAAAGCCAGTGACAGTATTCTCACTTTGTGTCCAGAGATTTGCTGAAATTATAATGACAATCTAATTCTTGTAGACCAGTTTTCTTAAATGTTGCAAACTGACATTCTAATTTTGAAAGGCTTTAATATGTGAATTTGATCCCTTGTTAAGTTCAAGTCTTTGTTTTCATCAGTTGCTGTGATTGTAATACTTTGAAATCACTTAAATATTTATGCTTCTTTCATATTATCGAGCAAATTTTGATATCAGTTAAACATAGCCTAAATAAGTACAAAATGTGGTTTTCAAATTACCGTTACACCTATTATGGTGGAATTAACTATCCATCCCTCCCTGGATCAAGGTGGAAAGCGTAATTAGTGCCCAAACCTACTCTTCTTTCAGATTCCTTTTAATTTGGCAACACTGTGACCACCTGGTTGACTCCTCAATGTGTTTTTGTAATATCATTTGTAGACCGACCAACATTGATGAGGTTTACGTCTTTCCATGTTTTAGCTAACTGTGCCCTTTTTACCCCATTTCATGTTCTCAGACAGCTTCTTTTAACTGTTAAGTTAACTCTACAGATCAGGCAAAAATCAAGCCTGGGTGTGGCTTTTGAAACTCAACACACCAATGTGGTTTATTCCAGTTTATTCATAAGTTGTCTACAAGGGCAATTATGTTTTCACCAGGGGCCAGTTTTTTTTTTTTTTATTGCTTAAGGTTATCATGTCTGATATTAGAATGTTATTGTTAAAATAAACGTTCCCAGTGTGATGAAATGAAAAAAAAACATGACATTTTTAAGGAGGCAAACTAACTAATTTTTACTAGTAAACTCTTTTCCCTCAGTTTACAGTTAAGACGTCCTGTTAAGACGTCCATGTCCTGTTTCCTGTTGTTAATTAGTAAATATAGATACAGTCTCTGTGCTAAAAGTGTTTGTTTCTATTAATTTTGATGATTAGTAATACTTATAGAAAATAGAATGCCCAAATTCAATTAATATTGCATTGGACCAACAACAAATTTTATTATGGAAATGTTATGGCCTAGACAATCATGTAGAAGATTTCTGTCATGACTTTTGTTCAGCAAACAGTTACTGACACCCTTCACAAAGCAGGGTATGATAGACAGGGTTACTGCTAAAGAGTCTTTAATCCAAATATGGTATAATTACTGTAAAGTTAAGTGGAAGGAGACGCTTCAAAATCAACATGGATATCTATGTTTTAAGCAAAGCCCATTCATCAGTTTTAGGGAGATTCACAAGTTAAGATGACACCTTTGGTTATGCTAACCATGAACCAGAAACAATGTCAGAACTGTCTTAACTGGGCTATGAAAAAGAAAAGGCTAGATGGTTACCTAGAGGTCCAAACTCATCTTTCCAATTCTAACTAATTGTAATCTTCTTATCAACCTTCTTATTTTCTGACAGCACATTTTTGTTTTTTTAGCTGTAAGTCACAACCCTCAACATGAGCAGAAATATATTTTTGAAATACATCACCCTGTGTGTAGTAATTACATTTTCACCTTTTGATGTAATTGATGATTAAAAAACCTTTTCCAGGGATATTCTAATTTGTTGGGATCCAACTGTACGTAACCTGTTGTTCAGCAGGTCACAAAAGTACTCAGCAGCAACTAACAAATGATTTTCACAGGCACCCTTTAACAACCTATCATTTCCTCCATTAACAGCCCTATCATTAAACAGGGAAAACATGGTCCTCAATTACCACTTAAACAATTAAAACACCCAAAGACTTTGTTTAACATGCATTATCAAATGAAAAAGAAAATAAATTATATACTGAAAAACATACCTCCATTTTCATTTAAAATCTACTGAGTCAAAGCCACAAGTTCAATGCCTGCTTCTCATCCTTCTCAAGGCTTAAATAATATCTTCCAGAACCTTTAAACACTGCTCTGGACTTGAGCTGAATAATCTGTCATAAATGTAACAGTTTCTGACTAACAATGTAGAGCAGCTTGAACTGCAATAGATGTGAACTTATTATTTAGGTACAATGCATTAAGGCTCTGTTCACTTTTAATTTAATTTGTGACAATTGTTGTTGGATACACCATAAAATGTTTAGCAAGGTAAAGTGATTGGTCGATCAGTAACAAACAAGTTGTTTAAATGACAAAACAGCAGAAGACAGCCTTGAAGCAACCTTTTCAAGAAAGTCGAAATGGAAATTCATTTTTTATAATTTTTTTGTAGCAGGATAGACCACCTCTATTTCAGGAAGTATGTTTGCTGTGAACACAGAGCAAAAAGAAATTTTTAATTTGTTTAATTATCTCAAATCACATAATTATTTCAACATTCACCAATATCATGCTTCCCTAACCTCAGCATACTACTCTGGAGTTTAGCAAACCTTTTTAAAAAGGAAAAGACACTCATCAGACATCTGGCCAAAATATTCCCATACACTTTAAAGTATCCATCTGTGGCAACTTATTTTAAAACTTCATTAAAAAAGAAATTAAT
The DNA here is from genome assembly GCA_028564705.1 of Apricaphanius iberus. Taxonomy (NCBI): domain Eukaryota; kingdom Metazoa; phylum Chordata; class Actinopteri; order Cyprinodontiformes; family Aphaniidae; genus Apricaphanius; species Apricaphanius iberus. The sequence goes on from JAPXFQ010001662.1 coordinate 1,410,700, forward strand.
TGTTCACTTTTTCGAATTATCCTTTTGTTTGTTTGATCTCCTCACAAGCCTTCATTAGAGCCCTCTGAAAGGTAACTATCAAAGCACAACAATGACAAACACTAACAATAATATATCTCGATCTATGTTTGGGAATATTGAAAGCAAATTAACATGTTTATGCATATAAGTATTAAAGATCTTGATTAAAGAGAGACTTAGTTGCCACAGTGGCCTGAGATCACTTACAAAGAATTTTAATTAGATTGCAGAGTCCCCCTTCAGAGATGGCTCAGCAATAAAAGCACTGTGTGACTATCTGGCTGTGAAATCTTTGTTTGCTGTTGGTAATTATTTTCCACACTGTAAGCAGCAGTGGCTGCAGAAAAGCAAAGGTTGATATAATCTTTATGTGACATTGAAAAACTTGGAAGCATACACTCTCTTTCAGTTTGGGTCTTTTAGGCACAGCTGAAGACCTCGTGGGGAAACAGACATTCTTGAACATGATCAATCTCATCTAGAAAGTCAGACAGAGTGAAATAGTCTTGTGAAAAAACATGAGGACACCATCCAGCAGCCTGTTTTTTCACATCAGGTAATAGGTGGTCAGCATTTTGAATGATGTTTGCGCTGTGCGAACGTCTAACATTACGTTTGGTGTGCTCCTGACTGTTAAGGGGTGAGTGAATAGAAAGAGCCGTCTGAAACCTTTAGAAAAAAGATTAGAGCAGCTGGAGTGAGGTAAAAACTGTCATTCCACTGAAAAGAAATTTATCTACAAGTGGAGAACATTGTAAACAGCATAACGGTGTCTGGTCACCCAGGAAGGTTCCCCCGGAAAGCAGACCAGAAGATGCAAAAAATTCATGTCAAAAAGAAATTCATTCTGGTAGATTGTTTATGTTTTATTAGGTCTCAGCAGTTTTCTGTCCATCGTTGTTTGGGGTTAGTTAGTCCTTTGTGTTACTTTAATAATTTTTGTACTTCATTTCTTGTGCATTTGAATTTATGTTCCTAGATATTGGTCAGGCTTTTTCCTTTTAAGTTTCTAGATCTTTGTGTGTTGTTTTCGGTTTTTCTGTCTATTTTTCTCTTCCCTCGGTCTCTCTGTTCATCAGCTTACTTTAGCCCACCTGTGCTTAAGCAGATTGTCTCATGTTTTCCGCATTCTGTCGAAAAAATTGCATGAGAGAAAGCAGACAAAGACTGAGGTCTCTGGAATTATGTTGTTTGTAAATGAGCGTAAAATAGAATTTTTTGAACACCTGAATAGAGCATTTGTTGGGCATAAACAAAATAATGTCAGGAAGACAACCTCATACCAAGAATTGTGAAGCTGAGATGAGAAAGAATCTTGCTTTGGAAATCATTTTTCATACCGTGCCATATTTCCGTTTGAGCATTGCATTATTTTTCTTGTATGCAATTTTGGTAGTTTAAACACTTTTAAATTATGCCCATAACTTCTTATTTGGTTTCATCAGACCATATTATATACTTCTAATACTTCTACAAGATTCTGCGAGATTATGATTATGGATGTTTTATTGTAATAGAGAGGGCTTCCATCTTTCAAGCCTACTCCATAGTCCAGTTAGATTGAGAATACAGGAGATGTAAAACTGAAAATGTTGTGTCCAGAAATCCGTGTTTCCTTCAGTGTTGTTGTATGATCAGCTTACCTCCTCTCTTTTTAATCAGTTTTTGTGATGTAATTTATTCCAAATTCCCATCAGTAATGATTAATTATTTTATTTTGCCATTGCATATGTAGTGCTATAGATTTTATTAAACATTCTCCAGGAATATTTTTTTTAAAATCAAATCATTTTGATCCTGTTACCTCTCTGAGAACTATAGTTTAGAAAACTATAGTTTCAGAATATCTCACTACGTGAGTCGACACAATATGTATTGTTAGCTATGTAGAACTACATTTTAATTGTACAAATTAATGCCATTTAATGTAGTCAAAACTTTGATTTTCAGATTTTCTTAACACTAAAACCATCATTTTAACTTCTGTTACACTCCCTCATATATGCATTGATAATACCGCTTTTTCATGAAGGCGCACTGTGCCAGCGTAGAGAGAGACTGCTTGCTCTGGATAGCTGTTTTTATGTAGATAAGAAAATATGAAGGTAGGTGGGAGGAAGAAGGTGGGTTGGCGGACAGGTAGAGATGAAGGTCACCAACGCTGCAATATAAATAAATATAGGTAGAAAAATACCACAAAGAATGAACAGGAAGATATTGATAAGAAGAAATCCAAGCGCTGACACAAACAGAGGGGTGATAGTTGAAATGTTAATGATTACAGAAGAGAAGTATGCAGAGAACGTTCAAAGTGGGCTGCTACTTCCATTCAAAGAATATCCAGTTTTAATGTAAGTTAATATCTTGTTAACTTTATAGGTTTGAGCAGAAATTAAGGGTAAGCTTCAACAACTCAGACATGTCCTGGTTTAAATCGAGAATAAGGTATATAGTGTTGGTTCTGTTTCACTACAGAGTAACTTGCACCTCATCCCATGTGGGAACTGGGTGAATGTAAACAGCAATACCTTCACCAGCAATCAAGGAGGAAAAAAAATAAAAATTGTATATTGTAAAATTATGGAGTGGCAGACTTCCTATTGACTACTCGTGCATAAAAGCAGTAACTAACTTTTTCAGGGCTTGACAGATATTTTCTTTATACATTGCTTTGTTAATCTATCTAATCCCACCCTAGACAACCACCTATATGTTCCAAATCCTAAATCCACACATAAGATGCAATATTACAAACTCAGATTCTCATGTATTTTTATAAAAACAGTGTTTTTTTTCTGCTTTATGCAGAAAACAGGTATATAAGTTTAATTTTGCTCCTTGATTGGCTGCCTTGTAAGAAGGTGCAAAAAGAATGAAGTGAAGATGCAACAGAAGAAAAAAATAAAAGGAGAGAAAGTCAGGAAGAAAAAAGAAGAGTAGTGTCTAGATTGTTAGGTGGGAAAAGATGGGAGGCAGTCCCAGAAAACGAGAGAAGAGTAAACAAACGAAGCAATGAGGGGAGTGAGAGGAGAAATGATCCAGAGAAGGAATGATGGTTGAGGGAACGAGGGATGCAGGGAATCGGGGAGTGTGAAGAGAGTGAGAGAAGGAGGAGAGAGGACAAGAGAGGCATTGTGCTGTGTGGCAGCCCCCAGTTGCGGTTTTCTTTGGTTGCCATCACAACGGGGAGAGAGAGGACTGATAAGTTAACCAGATGGTTAGAGACCCAGAGAAGGAGAAGAGCGTGTGTTTCTGTGTGTAGACGTGTGTGACTGTCCATGCAGAGCTGCTCCAGTGGTGTTTCAGGCCTTTTCAGAGTCTCTGGCGACGACGGATCAAGACTGACATTCGTTTCAACTCCTAATTCATATTTTAATTTCTTCATGGTTCCCCAGCAAAGCCGTAGAACAGTTATTAGTTGCAAAAACAAATAATCTCACTCTCTTTTTTCATTTCGCTTTTATTCCTCCCTTCTTGTTTCAGTACGCGTATCTTTGGTAAAATTATTTCATAAATTCCACTTTACAGTCCTTATCTTCTGTTATTTTCTGATTTGCCATCTACACACCCCCATCCAATACAATCCTCTGAGCATTCAAGGGTTGCCAGTAGATCACTCTAAAGAATTCCTCTGCTGGCATGGTCCAAACCTACATTTCATTAAAAAAAAACTATAAGGAAAGGGTTTATTGCCAAGCCCTTAGTCTTAATCTTTATTCTAAGAAAGGAGGAAAAAAGGAAAATAGATGGGAGGGTCAGGATTTAGAATCAGCTTGGTTAGCTTACGCACCACAACCACATCAAGAGATCATTAAACAGCGCCTTATTTGTGTTTGTGGCAGTGCATTTCCTTACCTAAACCCCTTGTGGCTTGAGAGATATTTGGACATGAATTGGTTCTCTCTGCCAAAACTCTGAGCAAGATGGTGTGGGTCTCCTCTGACATCTGGCTTTGGAAGTCAAGAGGTTCACACTTTGAACCCGTTACAAAATCAAGCCACAAAATCTAAAGGCATGATAAAAAACAAACGTACTCAGTGAAACTGTACATTGTGTGTGGAGGAAAAAACAGAGCAAAAGTTGAAGGAACAGTACAGAATATACTCAGACATAGTCGATTACGCGAGCAAAAGACATAATGAAGATGAATCTCAAAAGTGCTGAGCAGTCCTCCCTTGTAGAAAAAACAGTATTGATGTATAAATTTCACATTTTTTACCAATAAAACATCTAAACTTGATGACAACTTTACATAAGCCTCTGTGTTTACATAGATTTGTCATTAATCCAGCTACACAAAATGCTTATGATGTAAGTGATTGAGGATGGGAGAGCTGCTCAACAAAAAATAGATTTTATGCTAAATTATATTAAACAACTATCATTGGTAAATCTGCACCATCAGCTTATACTTAAATGCAATATATGCACATTTAACAGTAACTTAAAGCCATTTTAAATTACTGCAAGGAGCTATTTAGAGTTTTATGGAAATTTAGCTCAGTGAATAACAATGTTCTGTTTGACAGAGTTTGAAAAAGCAAATATGAATCATATGACTTATGCAACTGTGCCTGTCCGCTTCTGTAATATATGTCAAAGCAAATGGATACAAGATCATAATTCTGAGCTACAGTCCTTAGTTCAGAACATTTCAGCTGCTAATTGAAGCAACTCTATGCTACATGTATCAACACAAAAAGACACAGTGAGTCTTCTTTGGACTAAAAAATACATAAATTGTGCTGCTTTTTCTTGTTATTTTTACATTGCATAGCTCCACAACTTGTCAAATGTGCAGGGTGGGAGGTCTGTCGGAGTCTGTGTCTGTAATGAGGCATTGCCGTTCAATGCACTTTTTCCAAAAAACGCTGTGCTCAGATGAGCTTCTGTTTGTTTCCCTCAAATGTGGGTTAAACCCTCAGGGGGGGAAAATAGTGACCTAAAAAGAAAACACTTTAGAGAGATTTTGGCCTCAACGAATTATAGCCCTACAGAAGCACTAAAGTGTCTCATGCAAAATCAAGATGAATGAGTGGATTTCAATCCGCATTAAATTGCTTTCTCTTTTAGATTTAGGTGTAATGTAAATAAAACTCCAGTCGAGGTTTTTGTTTGTTTTTTTGTACGCTACGATGCGCTGTTATCCATGCCTTCACTGATACAGAGATGCTCTTCCAGCTATTTGGCTCCAAACACACTAAGTTATCTATTTCATTTTGTGCTGAAGTAAAGGGAGAGCAGCATTCATCTTTTTTTTCTAAGCTCCTTTTCCTATTGCTTATTTATGTGAGGTGTGTGGCCATTGCTGCAGTGTGAGTGTACCCGGGAGTGCAAGTCGTTGTCAAGGCCAACTAGAAAGAGAATGTTATCAGTTTAATTTAAAAGTGAGAGAAAGTCTACATGGGCACCCCTGTGTGTGTCTTTGTGAAAGAGGAGAACAGGAGATGAAAGAAGAAACTTTTTCTTCTTTTTATAAAGATTAAGTTTTACAACCTGGAGGCCTGAAGCAAAGGAAAAGGGAGAACAGATAGAGTTGAAATGGGAGTGGGTAAAGGAAGTGAGGAGCTAAGGATGGATCAAGGGACAGGTGTGCTGTGAACAAAGAGTGATGGGGAAAGAAGAAATAGAAGGTATAGGAATACTTTTTTTATTATTCATCTTGAATAAGGCTTTCATAATTAAATTAAGCTTAAACCATTCTGCATACAGAAAAGACCCGCTTGTATTTGCGAGCTGTACCTTGGATATTGGGGGGGGGGGGGGGGGGTGCCCCAATAAAGACAGTTTTTCCATGATGTGGAAATTTAGGTCTGATTGATAGCTTATGATTGAGGACATAGGGGACAATGAAATGGATTCCTTTGAAACCTCTTAAAATCTCTTATCAAACTTATAAGCAGCTAAGTTTTCAAACTAGACAGGGCAAAACAGCAAATAAAATAGAAAAGCTGCCTAGTTGTACCTACAAGCCATCTCTCATACTGTGTAACTGTTTGCAGCCAAGCTACTCAATCCGCTACGAAACTTATAATGGTATTGTATAAACAAGTACTGAATGTTTTAGATCAAAAACCAATGAAGTGGGACAACTGTTAAATACTGGAGAAATACAATCTCTTAAGTTTTGATTTTTTTAATTTTTGAAATATTCGATTTCTTTTTAATGCCTACGCTACTGAGCACAATCATTCTAAAAGCCAGCTCACATGAGTTGCCACAAGAGGAACAGTTGATATAGAGTGCAAAGCAGAAAGATTTGGTCAATTCTCATTCCAATATAGAGGTCAGGGAACAGAGACCAACAAATTAATGTGGGGTGCACTTTACTAAAATTAGAAGTGTGGGTGTTCAAATACAGTAATTTAAATTGTTTTGAAGTAAATTGTGATTTGTCAGAAAGCAACAGGAGCACAAGGTTGTTAGATCAGGCAGAGGTGTGACGGTTATGAGGAGAGATAGATGGCAGCTAGAGATAAAGAAATAAGAAGAAAATTAAATGAATGCAGGGGTGATAGGAGAGTGAAGAAAAATGAGTGGGAGCTGCACAGAAACAGAGAGAGTGTGTTAACAGCATGGCAGCAGTAGCAGCAGCATTCCTGGCTGAACAGATCAGCTGGCCAGAGGAGAAAGACAAACACAGGAAAGGAAACCATGTCTAGACCACTGCTAGACACACACACAAACACACACACACAAACACATACAGTGAAAAGGGAAAATACACACAGTCACAGATGCACATCAACCTGCTAGTTAGACAAGGTGGGCGATTGCCAAGCATTGCCAAGAACCTGGTAGGAGGGAGAGAAAGGAGGCAGAGGGTGTGGAAAAATTTGAGGAACAGAGATAGGAGGGTAAGGAAAGAAAAGGGCTGGAAGAGACATCAAGGGAGGTGGAAGACACGGGCATGGGGTGTTATTGCCAGTGTGACACCAGTTTAGCATCAAGTTTCTGCAGGATACTGATGATGTGGAAAAGTACAGTGGGTGCTTAAACAATATCAACTGCTGGAAACCGAGAGAGCTGATTTCTCAGTTCAGATCTGCTCGGTTATTTTAGGGACTCTTTTTGTTTCTCGATGAGCAGATTAAGGAATTAACATGCGCTGTTGTATCAAACTGTGGAGTTTGTGTCTGTTTCCTAGAGCACATTTTAAAACAGATGGTACCTTTTAAAGTTGACACTAGGCATGGGTGGGTAGCAAGTAAAAATACTTTGGTATTATTATACAGTCAATAAAGTAGAATATGCCTTAATACATTAATTACACAATATGTTATTGACAAACTTTTTTTTTTGAATATCAACAAGTGTTATGGGAGGTAAATTTGATAGTCCTTCCTATCCAGATAGATAGATAGATAGATAGATAGATAGATAGATAGATAGATAGATAGATAGATAGATAGATAGATAGATAGATAGATAGATAGATAGATAGATAAAAATACCAGTGTACAATTAATACAATACAATACAAATCATCTAATATCTGCTTATAATGCAAAGGCATAATCATATCCATAATTATATCCATGCACTTTAGTTCTGTCCACCTGTTCAGAGATTTTGGGGTCATCAAAGTGTCTGAAATGTAATATTCCACCTTCTCCCCAGTTTGCTTGCTGGGTAACTTAAATGATGTCACCATAAACACAAAGTTAGTTCAAATAGTTCACATTGCCTTATGCATCAAAATGAAAACTATCCTCCTAAACTGGAAAAAAAAAATGTTTTTAATATTAATCAGTACAGGGATCTTTTATTCCTTCCAACAAGGCTCATTTCTCAGATTAAAGGTAACTTTTGAAAATAGGTATTTAACATTCTTTTCATATGGACCACATTTATGTATTTAAAAAGATTTATTGGTAATATTCCATCCTTGAACGCCATTCATTGCCTGTAAATAGAAAATCATTATAATGAACAGGGGGGGAAAAGCCTTTAAAACGTTAGTCTGCGGGTAATTAATCTATAAAATGTGCTTCATTTAGTGTAGTGAGTTACTGGAATAAACTGACTTTTCAACGATACATAAAATTTCTTGACTATGTCGGCTCCAGCATTTTAAATAGCTCTGTTACTTACATTCAGATTTGTTTTTTTAAACTTCAATTCCTCCATTTCTGGCAGAAAAATTATATTTGTATGATTAACATGACAAATACTTTGTTTTAACCAGTTGTCCTCATAGTGGGAAATCTGTGAGAAAAGCCTAAAGTGTGGTTGTGCAACAATTTTCTGCTTTGGTGCCCTTTTGTTTTTGAAGGTTGAAAAAAGACAACCTCAAAGCTTGCAAACACAGAAATCCACTATTTAAATTACACAGTTTCTGAAATAAGAAAAGCACAGGAGAAAATCACAAAAGATACAGAGTCAACTCAGAAGCGTGAACAATGGCTATTCATGGTGGCTTCATGACATTTACTACATGACATCTTTTATGTCCAAGCCACGAGAGAAGGCCAGAAAATGTGTCTGATGATTTTAAAATACCAAACTGACTTTATGCTTGTAACGTTTTCTTTTGTCCACCTGCTACTTTAAAGGTCAGTGACAGACCTTCATGCTCATTATTAAATTGTTTAACGTTTAAATCTGTTGTGTGTATAAATGACAGTCTGTAATGCCATGAAAGTGATGTAGAAGTAAAATCATTGTCTGAACTCATGAACGGAAGTTGGAAGTCATTTTCATATTTAAACAGATGACACTCTTCGACTTTGTGCATGAATGTTAATTTATTCCTAAATGCACACCAAGTTATTCCATAGTATTTATATAGCATCAATTTGCAAGAAATGACGTCAAGGCACTTTTCAAAACAGTTCTTTCCAATTTATTTTCAATCATATAGACTGTGTTTGAGTCTAAAATGAATTTAAATAAATCCAGATAATTCAAATGCCCTGTTTAACATGTAATTACATACAGACCAACTTAATTAAAATTATTATACAGTTACATTCATGTTTTCATCAAGGAATTGAATTTGAAGCAATCCCTCATCCTTCATCACAATATTGGAGGCTGTTTGTCCCAATGTGTTGTGGAAGGACATAATGCAGACAGTAAATGAGAATGTTTAGTCATTGGCAGCAGTAGCTTCTCCAGTGGCTTTGTGCAGAAAAGAGAAACATTAACTTGGAGTATCTTCCTCAGGAAAGAAAAATAAAGCCAGAAAACACAGTAAAAGGGAAACAATAGGCCTGTTAATGACTCCATACAGCTAAAAGATACAGCTAATGAAAGAAATATCAAGCCTTATTTGCTTTGTATGTGAAAAAAAAAACAACTGGAGTATATATATAGGTACAGGAAGCTTTGGTTCTTTCAATGGCTCCACTTGGGAAATGAGACGGATCTAAACATAAAAGGTTTAATATAGGGGTATTTTCTACAAAAAAAAAAAAAACAACCACAAAGAGAATGCAAATAATTCTTGGCAACAGTAATACTACCGATTGATATATTATGAAAAAACAAACCACAACGCAAAACATCACTGAGCCAGGAGTATTTTCTGAAAAAATGTACATTTAAAAAATCTACGTTATTGGATGCAATTGCTGACATGTAAGGGGAGACAATAAAAGATCTAATCAAGGAAATAGGCATTGCAGAATAACAACACTGAGCTGACTGCTTTCAATTCAATTCAGAAATACTTTATTGACCCCAGAGTTAAGTTAAATATCGCCCCATGACCATGTGATAATGAAGAGACTACACATCCATCTGTGACGTTTTCCAGGAAAAATGTACACTAAAGCACAGAGACATAGAGCCTGGTATACTTTCTATGAAAGAAAGTAAGTTGGCATTCGGATGGATTAGCAATTCAAGGTGTGTCCTGGTTCTTGTTCTGTGTCACCTGGGGTAGACTCTCGACTTTGCTCACAATCTGTGATAACAGACTTGAAATGACAATGTTCTAACAGACACGATAAGCGGCTTGACATTTCAATGAAAAGCAGGACTGATCAGATTTTGCAGCTTTGCCAATTCTAGAGTACAAACGGAAGTGGCACCCTGCATCATTAAAATAAAAAACAGAAAATGGTTTAGCCACAATAAAACAGCTTTCAATAATCTGTGAACTAACCCTGTAAGGAGAAAATATAAGTTTGTGGTATGTCCAGGTGTTTCTGAAGTCGCAGGTCAACCTGGCTGTGTTGTTAATTGGTTGAAAGTTCAGTCCAACATCAAGGTCTATCAGCTTTAGTACTTGAAGTGGAAAATAGCCTTCCTTTGACACTTCAGGAGGTTTTAACTAGGCAGTGTCCCCTGAGGCGACCTGCTGCACTCTTCTTTCCCTTTCCTCCTTCCACTTCCATTACATGAGTACACAATAATGTGATACTGAAAAACAAGAGGTCATTTTCTATTTATTCATTTGTGAAAAGGTGATTTTGGTAACAAATATATAAAATGCCTCCCAGCGGGAGGGAGAACATGTTTTGTTCCACTTGGTTTTAGTTAGTTTAGATTAGAAAAATCTAATTTCATTATCCACAGTAAAACAATACCTACACCAACCTCGACTGGAAGGGCACTCAGTAGATATAAATTCATTAGACTAAAACAAGGAAAAAAGAGCCAATGTATGGTTTCCAAATGCACTTAAAAAAATCACTTGCATTTTTGGTGACATGTCCTGTGGTCGGTTCAAATAAAAAGGACAAAGGATGAGGCTTGCATCCCAAATTGCTATCCCAAGTATGAAGCATAGACTTGTTAGAACAATATTAAACGCAATGTATTCCAAAATATAAATGGCATCATGTAGAAAGACTATTAAGTAGATATTGCAGCATGATATGACCTAGGAAATTAAAGCCTGACCACTATGGGTCTTTCAAATTTGTAGTAAAAGTGGTTAAGAACAAAAGGGTAAATATTTTGTAGAAGTCATCAAAGTCTTAAACTCATTCATATAAAATAAAAGCTGAAAAGGTCTTGACGAGTATACTCTTAAAAATATATATATATATTTCCAACCAACTGAATTGGGTTGATTTAGCAAAAAGGAATTTTGTTGAGTGAACAAAATGTAAACATGTTGGGTAAACCTAATAAATGCAGGTTTATTTTAATTTTTTGAGTGTAAAGCCTGACTACAAACATGTCATGTTCCACTTGTTCTTTCAGAAGGAATGGGCCAAAATTCCAGAAAACTATTTTGAGAAGCTAATACAAGAATACAGAAAATGTTTGAGCCAGGTTATATAGTTTAAGGTCATGTACACAAGTAGCACAGGTTTCTGTTTTTTTTTTTGGTTTTTACCTGAATATCCTCACCACCTCATTTTTAGAAGAAAAAAAAGAGATTCTGAGATCTAGCGAGAGTTGTGCGTAAGTAAACATGGGGTATACTGGTAAAACAAACAATAGGTTTGAACCAAACGCAATTAATGTTTCTGTCGATTTAAACTAACCACGAAATTGTAACTTTCTTATAGATAACCAAAAGTTAAGAATAGTTATTGTATATGGCCCAAATGTTGACGACCCCTCATTCTTTAATACCTTTTCTCGGTTTTGGCTAGTCACATGGATTATGGACTTTGCGATGCATGGCGATTCATCATCCCAATGACAGAAAATACGCTTTTTTTCTCAAATGTCCCCCATTCTTATTCTAGATTGGACTAGTTCTTAGTCAGCAGCTCACTGTTAAATGACATTTCAGACACTGAGATAAATCCTGTAATTATCAGCGATCATGCTCCTGTTTCTTTAAATCTAGGAAATTGGAAAGTAACCCTTCAATGCAAAAATTGGAGATTTAATACATCCTTACTTAAAGATAGAGAATCTATAAAATATATTGAAAAAGAATGAGTTTCATACTTGGAACTTATTGACCTCCCTGGTATGTCGCCATCCACTCTCTGGGAGGCAGGGAAAGCTGTGATTAGAGGTAAAATAATTTCATTTTCATCAAATAAAAAGAAAACAGAAAATAAACATATTCAGGAATTAGAAGAAACTATCCAATCATTAGAAGCTTCCTTGGATGAGGAGAGTTTAAGCAAAATACGTAAAGCAAAATTAGAATTAAATAAAATCATTAATAAACTAACCCAGTTCTTAATTCAAAGACTACGAATAGAAAACTTTGAACATAGTAAAAATAAAGTAGCTTCTTTGCTAACCAGCTAAAAATAAAAAGAACTATATCTGCAATCAAAGACCAAATTGGGAATATAGTATATGATCCTGAAAGAATAAACAACACTTTCAAAGAATTTTATGAGAGTTTATACTCACATGAGATAAACCCATCGAATTATGAAATCGAACAATTTCCAGTTAAAATAACTATTCCTAAACTATCAAACAGTCAAGCAATGGCCTTAGATTCACCGCTAACATCGGCTGAACTCCAGGAGGCCCTCCTTAGCATACCCAATAATTAAGCTCCAGGCCCAGATGGATTTCGAGTAGAGTTCTATAAAGAATTCTGGAATATTCTGGCACCAACATTTTACAAAATGTTACAGAAAACAAAGGAAAATGGCTGACTACCGCCAAACTTGAACTCTGTCTACATCAATCTTTTTTTAAAACCAGGAAAAGACCCTATGTCTCCTACCAGTTATCATCCAATTTCTCTTATCAATGTTGATCTTAAAATAATCTGCAAAGCTTTTGCAAGGATAGAGAGAATAAGACCTTTTATAATCCATCCTGATCAAACAGGGTTTTATAAAAGGGAGGCTCTCCTCCAAAAATTCACATAGATTAATAGATTTAATAGATTATTCCTACTGTAAAAACATCCAAACCAATATATTACCTTTAAATGCAGAAAACACATTTGATAGAGTTAACTGGAATTTTTTATTCGCAACCTTACATAAATTCAGGTTCGGAAATTCATTCATAAACTGGTTAAAAATATTATACAGCTCCCCAACGGCATATATTAGGACTAACAATCAAACATCATCAAGGTTTTTCCTTCAGAGAGATACCAAGCAGGGATGTCCACTTTCTCCCTTTCTCTTTGCTATTTTTATTGAACCATTGGCAGGAGCAATCAGGCAAACTAATAATATTAAAGGTATTCAATGCAAGAAAATAAAACATAAAATTAGTCTGTATGCAGATAATGTACTACTTTTTCTACAGCATTCACAAACCTCTCTCTATTAGGTAATCTAGTTGATAGAATCTTATTCAAGAGTTTCAGACTTTTCCATAAATTGGTTAAAATCTGTAGTCCTTCCAATCAATTGTTATTTCCGGTTTCTGTGCAACTCCGGTCAGGAAATATTACATATTTAGGTATCCGTATCTCACCAAGACTGGCAGACTTATCAAAGTTAAACTATGTCCCACTTTTAAAAACAGTGGAAGATTAGCTGGCTAGATGGAAATCCCTGCCCATATCACTTATTGGAAGAGTAGCTACAATAAAAATTATGGTTTTGCCTAGAATAAATTATTTATTCTCAATTATCCCAAGCAAACCATCACCTGATTGGTTTAGATCTCTTTTTGATGGAACAGACTTTATCCCATTTAATAAATTGGTTACACAATACGGAATTAAAAAGAAGTAAGAAGGAATTCTTAGAATATCAACAAATTAAATCGATCATAAAATATAAATTTAGGCTCAATACGGTTGAATTACAAATTCCAGTAAAAGTTTTAGACTTTCTTTTTTTTATAATTTATATTTTATTGAAATTTTCTTTTATATTAATATGACCATAAGGTGAAAGAAAACAAAAAGAAAGGAAACAATCAAACTGTCACAAAAGTCATACACAATACACAATGAAGTGTAAAACACAACACTCCATGCCCTTCCCCCTCCCCTCCCTCCCTTCCCTCCCCTCCCTCCCTTCCCTCCCCCCACTCATACCAAATTTAATTTCTCATTTCCAAAATCGGTTGATATATTCACAATCCCAGAACAGATGCATCAAAGTGCCTTTTTGTTTTATACATTCATAGCAAAGGTCGGAATAGTCAGGGAACATTTTCTGGAGACGTACAGGTGTATAATAAAATTTATGAATCAGTTTAAAATTTTGTTCCTGAATTGATAACGAGGTGCATTTTGGGAATGTTTTCTTACAAATTTCAGACCACTCTTTTAGACTAAAGGTTATCCCCAAATCATGTTCCCATGACTGCTTTAGTGAGTCAAAATCATTAGAACTTTGTTCTGACAAAATGGCAAAAAATTCAGACATCTTTCCATTTAATAATCTAGCTGAGATCATTGCGTATTCCAACTTGGACAAATATAGTCTAAGCTTTTCTTTCTTTAACAAAGAGTTTATATAATTTGGAGGTACTTATAAAAATCTCTAGTTGGAATACTGAGTTCATTCCTTGAATTCATTCATTTGTTGAAAACAGGCTCGCAAAATTGGTGATGCCATTTGATACCCAATATGAAAGACCAATATTTCCTGTTTTCTCAGAGATACCAGGATTTTAACATAGGGGGGATTGTAGAGATAGAGTTAACGGGATATTTAAATGTTTCTTCACATCCTTCCACACCAACCATGTATTGTAAATTACCATATTTTTCCTTATTTTTTCCACTTTTGTTATATTATTGATAAAAGGGATGTGTTCCAATTTCAAAGGACTGCGTACATATAGAGGATTCCAGTTCAACCCAGGTAGATTCAGATCTTTTTAAAAACCAATTGGTCATCATTCTTAATTGGGCCGACCAGTAATAAAACTTAAATTTGGCAAATTTACGCCCCCTAGATGTTTGGGCTTTCTGAGAGTGTTATGCTTGATTCGTTGATGTTTATTTTTCCAAAGATATTGAGAAATACAATGATTTAACTTTTTTTTAAATGCATTGATAGATAACATGGTAAGTTTTGAAACAAATAATTTAGTCGAGGAAGGATATGCATTTTAATAACATTGACTCGCCCAAAAAAAGACATTGGCAATGATGACCATCTGGTTAAATCTTCATTAATTTTACAAATGAGGGGTGCGTAGTTAGCCTCAAATATGTCATTTAGGTCTGCTGTTAAATTGATTCCCAAATATTTGAGTGCCCCCTTAGCCACTGGAAATGGAAAATGTAAAACTTCCGCAGGTGGAATATTAAACTGCAAGACAACAGATTTACTAAGTTTTATTTTATATCCTGATAAACCACTAAATTCATTAATAGAAGTTAATACTGCTTCAACTGATTTCTGTGGGCTTGAGAGATATAAAAGTATATCATCTGCAAATAGAGAAATGGTATGGGTATTCCCAAATGCAGGAATCCCAATGATTTTAGTATTAGATCTTATTATACGGGTTCAATAAATAAAATAAATAATGAAGGCGAAAGGGGACACCCCTGTCTACAAATCCTCGTTGAACTGGAAATCTCTCGCAAAGAAAACCATTGGTGTTAACCTGAGCTGTTGGTTGTGAATATAATATCTTAATAACGTCAATACATTTTGATCAAAACAACATTTCTCAAGCACACAGAAAAGAAAATTCCACTCCACACGATCAAAAGCTTTATCCGCATTCAGTGAAAAAATTAGTGCGGGATCTTTGCCATTGTTAAGTTGATTGATAATATTCAGAGCCCGCCTGACATTGTCAGATCCATATCTTCCTTTAATGAATCCTGCCTGGTCTTGATGTATAATTTTAGGAAGGATTTCTTCCAATCGAAGCGCAAATGCTTTAGCCACTATTTTATAATCAGCATTATGTAGGCTGATAGGCCTATATGAGGTGCATTCAAGAGGATCTTTTACTTGCTTTAATAAAAGAGAAATAGACGCACCGTTCCATGATTGTGGAATCATCCCCGACCATATGTTACTTACTGCACCCATAAATATAGGTTTAATCTCAGACCAAAATTTCTTGAAAAATCTGATAATTTTTTTGTTGAAGAAAGGCAACATCACATTTTGTCTTTTTTAGCTGGGTCAAAATCTTTTTGCGTTTAATTACATTACCAATCCCTTGTACATTCCATGTTGCTATTTTAAGTACCCTAGTCATAATTCCTACAATAATAAAATAAAATGAAAAACACACAACCGCATAAAAAAAACATGACAATAAACAAGCAGCATCGTAAGCTCCCACTCCCCAGACCAGACGTAGTCCCATACCCCTCAAAACCCCAAGTGACTTACCCAGTGAACACCTCATCGTAGTTACAGATAGCTAACATTACTGCTGCTGAAGTCTACGCTCCAGACTAAATATAGGAGAGAAACAGAGCTATTCAATCTAGAGTTGTATTATTAGCCAATAAGGCATACAACATCCAGAGTGTTCATGCACTTTCAAAGATTTTTAACTCACGGGTTAATAGTATGTGCCAGTAGCCGTCCAGTCATCTCAAGAGTAGCTTTGTTTTGTCTTATTTCTCCAAATAAGCCGTTATCAGGATGGAGTCTCTTACTTGATGGACTGCAGAAACTCCGCTGCAGAATCAGGAGTATCAAACAGTCCTATTTTTCCCTCGTAAAGACATCTCAGCCGGTCAGGATAGGCAAAACCCCGGAACATATTGTGGGCCATCATTATCTTTCTCACGGAGTCGAATTCACGTCGCTGACGCAAAACATCCGCTGGAACGTCGGGGTAAAACCGTAGTGTAGATAACCTTGTATTGGATTAGCTTTTTGCTTATGGCAGCTTTAATGACCGCATCCTTTGAGAGGAATGGGAGAAGCGCACAAATACAGTCTTACCATTTGAGTCTGCATTAGCACCCTCCCGTCTCCGAGCATATTCTAAATCCAATGCAGGGTAATCCGGCGATAGCTGCACGAGTCTTGGGAGCAAGGACTGCAAAAACCGTGGAAGCGGCATATTCTTTTCCACTTTGTCCGAAGAGACACTCCAAAGTTGACAATCTTCATGTTTCTCCTCCGTTGGTCATTTTCTAGAACGTCAAATTGTTGCTTCAGGAACTCCACAGTTTTCTTAAGTGATTTCAACGTTAAATCGTACTCATAGGTTTGATCCTCCACCGTAGATATTCGATTTTCTGCCTCATCAACCCGTGTTTCCAAGTTTGTAGCTCGATCGATGAGAGAGGCGATGGAATTTTCCACTGCTGTTACTGAAGTTTTAATATCAGTCAGACTTTCATTAATAGAGTCCAAGCGATTGCCCATCGTCTCATCCATAGTGTTCACATTTGTTGGCCAGCTCTTTGATTTCGGCAAGAAAATCCATATTGATAGCCACCGGATTGGAGGCTAAGCTAGCCGAGGCGCATGAGACTGTGCTAGCTGCCTCCGACACGTTAGCATCCAGCACGTCTTCTTTGGACGAGCGTGTCTGCCTTAATTTCGCACTTTTCTTCACAACAGGAGGGTCTGAGGCGTCAACGCTATGGTTTTCTTTATCCCGATTCTTTCCGGGCATTTTCAGCAAAAAAGTCACACCCGCCAGGCCTTACAAACCGGTGAAATATAAAGAGGAACTTAAAGTTTGGAGCAGACAAAAACTTCAAGCGGCCATCTTGATGAAATTTTCATCAAAAGTTTTAGACTTTCTTAATCTTAACCCCCCGAAACTGCTATCTAAAATGTAAAAAACATTAAACGAATCAAGAGCCCTTCCTACTTCAAAATGGGAGATGGACTTGAAATGTAATATCATACCTTTTCCCAGAGTTTGCTTGCTGGAAAATTTAGATGAAGTTACCATAGATACATAGTCTATGCAATTAGTTATCGCTAAGAAAAATATCCTATTGAACTGGAAAAATACAAATGCTCCTAATATTAATCAGTATAGAGATCACCTTCTGGATTACATTGGTCTGGAAACAGCTTCTGCCTCCACATCTGATCAATCTCTCTGGTCTCCCTTGATCAGCTTCATCACCTAGTCGGGGCGGAGCCCTCGATTTTGTCATATGGGAGCCTTAGGGTCGGGATGTCTGCAAGGGGTCTTTGAGGGTGGGTCCACTTGTGGTTGGGGCACTGGGTGCAATGGACCTCACGTGGGGTAGGACTATGGGGGCTTTGGGTGGTGACTCCTAGTGACTGCATGCGGCGGCTTAGGGGGGTTGCGCTGGCAGACACGGGTTACTGGCCTAGTGCTGTGCTGCTCTGGGGTCGGTCTGGGCTGGGCCTAGGGCTTGGGGCTCTGGGGCACCGCACCCCCTTAGCTGTGGTCCTGACCGAGGCTTGGCCAGTGGGGGGGGGGGGGGGAGTTGTGGTTGGCTGGTGGCCAGCGGGCGTTGCTGCCTTTTCCCTCTCATCGTCAATAGATAGTTATAGTTGGTACCTTGATAGTTGGTACCAGGAGCGTACCAGCAACATTTTTATCTGTACTGAATGTGTACTTCTTAGTTCTCATATTACTGGATCTGTTTTGTCATTGTTGTTCTATTGGTTGTTGTTTTGTTTTTTTTTCCACTTAGGTGGATAATCGATAATACCAGCACAGCTCTCATGGTGTCCATGCTATTTCTGAGTCTAAACACGTGTGATGTCAGAGAATTTTTTTCTCTTTTTTGTGTGTGTGCAGTGACATTTGGAAATCTAAAACCCCGGTTATTTTTGTCCACCAACAAAGGCTTACAACTGAGATTTTGCAGCGTTGTTGATGCAGTACTTCTGTGCTTTCATGTCGATGACACAACAAATATCTTTGGTGTGTCATCAAAGATAAAACAAAGATAAAAATATCTTTGTTTTGTAAAATACCCAAGGCTTGAACAAGGCTTGAAGTGTAATTTTTCCAAATGCAAAGAAAAGGTATGTAAACTTCTCACTTTACACAAAAAAAAAAACATTTCTCTCTCTCTCTCATTATTCTGCCACTGGGCAAATAGAATTAGTTTTCAGAACCCTAGCAGACCTGAAAAGTTAGTCAGACTAAACTCTCAGAGTTTCCAGGGTAACCATGTGTTTATCCTAGGTTTTGATAAACAGCTGTGATATTCCCTCGTCTAAACCCAATAGTTCCTGACAAAGTGGCACTGTGTGATGCCTTGGGATTGAGGCAGTCAGCTTGTACTGCAAAAATAAATTTCAATGCTTCTACACAACAAATCTTGCACACAGCTGCAAGGTGTTATAGCCTCCTGTCCATGACACCAACCAGCACTGCTAAAGCCAATGTTCTCAAATGCTTAACGTGAGTGTTGTCTCTCCAGACAGGTCCTGCCACCCACTCCCCTGACACTTGGGTGAGATATGAGGGGAGATAGAGGACTGCAGAGGAAATATTAATGTGTTGATATGCTGAAACACACACATTTTTCCCCCTTCCTTCATTCCTCTCTCTCTCTCTTCACCATCTGCCTATCATTCTGCTGTTCTCCTCTATCAAGAGAGACCTTTAACGGCATTGAAATGAATAGCATTTAATCTTTATCAGGATCTGCGTGTCAGGGGAGCTTGTTAGATTTCTCTCCAGGTTGGTGCACATGATGAGCCTTTAAACACCTATACTCAGTAGTCCTCCTTCAGTACCTTTAAATCCCAAAATTCCTATAAATTGAGTTAAACTTTGGATGACCTTGTCAGGGAATATTCAGAAAACTGAGATTCCAGGTATAATTTTAGAAATGTAAACCTCGTGTAAAAACCTTTTTTTCCAAGGTCCGCTTCTCAGGGCTTTGCATTTTTATTGGAGATTTTTCGCCCTACCAATAGTGCAAGGCAGTTGTGCAGACGGCTGTCTGGCTCCTGATGATGGGAACAGGAGGAGATGCTCCTGATATGGATCTCAGCATGGAAAGCTTAAAAATCTCTGACTTGCATTTCTGCAGATGGTCAGACAGCAGGTTTGGAGACCGTTGTTGTTGTTTTTGTTAAAAAAGTGAAGACTACAGGCAGGAAATAAGTGTAGCGAGCCTCAATGGTGGGTAACTGGAAGATTTAAAACATTTTCTTGAAGTATTGACGAAATTAAAAATCATATTAAATTGATATTAAAGTAGCTTTTTTTAATTTAGGCGGTTAAAAAAGGCAGCGGAGCATAAAGCTCAATATGTGTCTCAAAATGTGAATAGCAGCATAAAACAGATGTCCAAACATCTCCAACTTGTGGTCAGAGGCAAAAACAACTGGCGCTATATCAAATTTGTTCGAACACTTTTTTTTTTTTTTTTTATCCCCAGCTGGATTGAATTCCTCTACATTAAAGTAAGTTCTGGTGGAACTGAACCTATTTCGGTTTGGTAAACCCCCCGAGAGCATCAATAGCTCTCTGGCTGGCTGCAGTTTCAGTATGAGGACACAAAAAGTCACTTTTCTTCAATCATGTTTGAATGCTTAAGTTTGAGCTGTCCTCACATCTTCACCTGACTGTGGGGAATGCTAGGAAGAAGTTGTGTTTTCAAGAGTTTGTGCTTTCTACTTGTTTGTCTCTATTGACCTGAGGCATTACAGCATTTTCTTGACAAGGAACTTATTCTTGTTTCTGTAAAAGAGTAAATAACATGCAGCATGTTTGGCTGCTCTCTTTCTGTGTTGTGTAACTGAACCTGTACACAGCTGAAAGCCCAAATTACGATGTCATGGCTTTGTTAACAGTTTCATAAGTTAATTCAAAACATTTACATGTTTTGGAGCTCCACAACTCTGGGTTCTCTTCGGACATAAATTTCAAATAGCTAAAAATATTAAATTCATCGTTTCAAACAATTAAATACAAATATAATCTGCATTGGAATCAGACATCATACCATTCAGGACAAGGAGAGGTTGTGACTCCCAGAGATGAGAATGTTTCGGTACAAAATATGTGTATAAAGCCCAAAAGAAAACAAGACCTTTTGAAGATGCTGAAGAGTGATGCATAAGACATGGTCATTATCCACAGTACAAAATAAATCAGGAAACAGCACTGAAAGCCCACTTGATGCAGGAAAAGTTACAAAAAGAAACGTAAAAAAAAAAGAAAAGAAAAAGCAGATTGCCGTTTTCAAAGCACACCACTCCAGGACAAAGAGCCTTCTTTTTTGGAGGCATGTCCTGTGGTCTGATTAAAGAAAAATTAATCATGTTTTTCCATCATTTCAGTCATTTTGGATAAAAAAAAGATAAGCTTGCAAGCTTGAGAATACCTTACAAGCTGTGAAGTACAGGGCTGGGAGCATCATACTGTGGGAAATGATTTGTTGCAGGCAGAACTGGTGGAAAAACAAAATAGACTACATCCTGAAGAAATACCATGCAGATATACTGAAGCAACATCTCAGACCAGAAGTTAAAGCAGTGACATAAATAGATATTCAAAATGGTTATTGACCCTAATCATACTGCCAAATTAGTTATAAGGTACCTTAAAGATAGACAATGTTTTGGATATTCTATCAAAAAGCCCAGATCTCAGTCACATAGAACATTTGTAACCAGCACTGAAAAGGTGGTTTTTAAACCTGGCTTAGTTAAACCAGATCTGTCAGTAGGAATGGGCCAAAATTCCAGCAAACACAGACTGTGGTAAACCCATGTTTGCTTAGTAAGCCTGCCATATACAGTATATGTCACTCTTACTAAAGTAACCTTATAACATCCCAGATGGAAAGCTTAAAGTGGGATGTCTGTCAAGCACCTCACTGTATGCCATCTCTCCAAACTTAAATCCATGCACCAAAATCTGAATGTTTTATAATCTTATACCAGTTGTTGCCCACACTCTGCTGAGAAAGCTAACCATCTCTCTGTGTCAACCTTTAGAAGCAATGTTTTGAGTTGTTTGGTTGCTTGAATTGTTCTCCCCACACAGATGGTTTACTTTGTTGTGACTCCATGGATGATCAGCCTTGTGAAAGTTGATTTTGTATTCTGTAAGACCCTGCCTAGCAGTTCAGACTTGCCACACTTTCTGATTTTTGCCCTCTAAATTAATAGCTATTTGGCTTAACAGCTCCCCCAGAAAAATGCTATGTCTGGTTTTTAGCTGAGCAGATTGTTTTCCCTCCTAAATGAAAAGTCGTCTATTCTGTTGCAGCACTCAAAATTGGATTTGGATTCAATTTTACTCTGGTTAGAGATTCCTCTTCTGGGTGACATCTTTAAATGAAAGTTCATGACCACATCTTTAGAAGTCAAACATATTTAATTTGTACACACTGACCTGGCACGGCGGTGAGTTGAATATTGACAACCCTGTGGTAGCTATTAGTCTTTTCAGTGTAAGTAAAAATAAATCAATGGGTTTGTGTTTCTTTTTGCTGCAGTTCAATACAAAACCAATGTTGTCTAGGTTAGATTAGGGTGTACGATATTAAACCTGCACCCTTTTTGATTACTGCTTTTAGGGGAAGATTCTTTGCTTTATATATGTCAAATGTTCTTGGAATATTCCTGACAGATCTTGCCAAAATTTTGCAGAAAAGTGTGTTCTTGTTTTAGCCAAATCAAAGTATGCAATTTTGGGTTTTGAGAATTCAGCTCAGATTTCAATGTGTTCCAAGCGATTATTCTGAGAAACATTGATCTAATAACAAACATGGATATCATAAGGTAAATTATGGTGAGAAAAAAGCATGCTTTTAACTTCTTTTCATTACCAATCTAATAAAAATTAATTTGTTCCTCACTATCAAACCCTTATAAATCATATCTTCAAAAGATTCTTCCATCCCTTCTGCACAATTATTTTATTTCATCCCACTGTTAGACACAAATGAGTTAAACTATGTTTTTTTTCTCCACCAAAATGGCCTACCTTTAATTGGTATCTTTAACAAAAATTTGGAACACATCCAATTTCACAAAGAATTCAAAATATGAACAAATCTCATCAATTTTTTAATTACTAGCTTCCTGTCTCCACAAGGATCCAATCCAAGGTCTCCCTCTTGACCACTTACCAGTGTTTACATCAACCTACTTCATTAGTTACACCTTTACAGGCCATGTTTGTATGTTGTTCACCAATAATTCTGAGTCTGCCATCTTGAATGTGGCAGAAGAAATAAAAACCAAAATGAAAAGGCTACATTTTTCAAATGTGATATTGTTTACTTTGTCAAGCCTGTTCAAATTGAATCCCTAGTTCCCTCTTCTTTACTCAGAGTAGTGGCAACCGGTGTGGTGTTCTGTTGCTTTAGCCCATCTGCTTCAAAAAATCCCAGTAGATCAGCAGTTTATGAAACACGCAAACTTGTCCATCTGGCACCAACAACCATGTTAAATTCAACAGTTTTTAGATACAATTTCTCCCCCATTCTGATACTCTGGTTGAACTCTTGCAAGTTGCCCTCACAATGTTAAAATGCCTGAATCCTTTGAGTTGCTGCCATGTGATTGTTTGATCCATCATTTGCATTATCAGTTAAAAGTGTGTAATAAGGAAGGTGGCAACCTTTTCGTCAAAGAACTAGATGGAAGGCATGTGGTGCTAGGTGCATATTGTTAGTGCTAGTCATTGCAAATGCTGTAAACCAGCCATTCTGTGCTGGAGTTTCATGTCTGTTAGTGGCACTTAGGAAAAATTACTATTTAGGGGATACTGCAGATGGTTGTAATAGGAAGTAGCACCCTCATACTGTAAAACTCTCACTCTAAAACCAGCTTTGCAAATTTACAAATTTAGCTCACTGGCAAAGTCAAATGACTAAGTTGAAAATGGTTTATTCAGGAACCAAAAAAACAGTGTTTTTGTTCCAGATAAAGTTAACATTTTCATCACACAATTTTTTGCATGGTGTCAACTGTTGCAATTTTATATTTTCTCATATATCTTCTAAAATTTCATATAAATTTTCTGATTTTACATCAACATCCAAGCGCTCTGTTTGTGTTTTTGCAATTGGTAAATGTGGTATGTTTGTCTAGCATTAGAACCCAGCAGCACTTGTGCGGCTGAATAGTGACATGAACTGTAAAGTTGGTAATTGGGGATGCATAGGAGTAAATTATTATCTTTTACAACATCTTTCGAAAGATGTTTTCTTCAGGTTTCAATCTTTATTTACTGTATGCAAGACAAAAATAAATAAATATGTCCAAATACTGAAAAAACACTGACAGATTTGTATAGGGTGTCCAACATTTTTTGCACAATCCTGCCCCATGAATGTTTTTTTATGCTTATAATCCTAAAATGCTTTTATCTTTGCAATTCCTTTTAAACTTTCTGGGGGGGTTATCTCTGCTGCTTTGTGATTTATATTTTTTTTAAAACTACATTATAAATCAAATGTATTCTTGTTTTTATAAAACAGAGTCCCTTAGGTAGACGTCTTCTTGCTTTTCATCCACATTTTTACTTTGCTTAGACTGAGGGCGATGCCATATTTTGTCTTCTCAACAAAATTTTTGATATGGGGGTTTAGGAATTGATTAGCTTAACTAAATCAACGGCTCACACTGAAATCAAAGCTAATTATTCTTTTTGTTGCAGAATGATAATTATTATTCTTTTAGAATGCATGAACGTGGATTGAGTTTAAGTCTCAAACTCAACATCTAGTGAGATCTAGACCATAATAAAATATCTTTGCCTCTGAGAAAAAGCAACCGTCTATGGCACAACCTCAAAAGATTATTTGACACCATATTGTTAGCATGGGTCATTTAGAAAGTGTGAACCAACAGCCAGTGATGTAGTTTTATTTTCTGGTGATTTTCATGCTCTGTGCAGCAAGTCTGCATTCCCTGTGTGCGTGCCTGCTTCGATTACCAACCTCAGATGAATGTTATTTCCCACCGTTAACAGAGTTTGAGCCACCGTCTTTCTCATCTCCCGCTCCGACGCACTTCACCCGAGATCAGGTGAGGAGCGTTTTCTGCGTGTGGCGTTGAGGACGACAGCAAATTCGCACAAAGAGTTCGTATCTGATTTAGCCTCCTCAAAAGAAGAGGGAAGTGATTTGGTGACCGGGCAGATAACACTTTAAATCCCCAAAGGCTGAATAAACTGTGGGAGTAGTGACTGAGAGGTAATCCACTCTCCTGAAGTGCTCCTCAGCAAAGCACTTCAGAAAAAGAATGAAATGGAGGGGGAAAATATGAATGCAGGTTCACCAACTGCAGCTATATACAGCTTTAAAGGTGACTGTAACTGATACTGATGGGGATGAATGTAAGGCTGCAGGGTGTGTTTCACATGCTCTCCATATCTTAATTTCATGAATCTAATAAAACTGCATGTAAACTGTAAAACCGCTTCTGTAACAATGATTTTAGTGTTATAGGGCATCTGTTTTTGGAATAATCACACATCAAAGTGGATGAACCGACAGAGGTTATGTTTGTAGAACTTGAGAGACGGACAGAAAGGGCCCCTCCATCTCTTTTGCCAAAGGCTTCCTTGTGTTTGCAAATTCCTGCTTATTTGTGTGTGGGGGGTGGGGGGAAGAGCAAGGAAGAAAGGCAAGAGTGCCATCTAGTGCATGCACCAGTCCATTGTGACAAAGCAGGAATCACTGGGGTACATAGTGGATAAAGAGAAAGAGGGGGAAATGTGAGTTGCACGCAAACTGTAAAATTCTGAGGATATATAAGATTTTTATTCTTCTGATTCTAACTGTCTTTAAGTTCAGACAAAATACACTTCCTTTTGCAGTGCAGATGAATGTGCAGATTCTTGAAACTTGCTTAAAATGGGTGATCCATCACAGCGACATTTAATCAGCCGTATTTTTTTTATCAAAGTCATGATATATTTGCATGGTACTACAACTGTGAGCAAAGACTGTTTATCATCTGCCCTCCTCGGTGCATTCAGGGATGCTGAGTAATGACGCTCATGCATGGATGCCTAAAGGCATTCTTTTTAATGCGACTAAAATTTCCATTTTTGTGTGATTTCCCTACATACCTTCTAAATGCTGTGATGAATCTGTGGCTCATGGGCTCTCTGTAAATATCTGTTAAATTGAATATGGGGGGTTGGTGTTTAGGTATATTTAAAAAGTGCATCGTAAAACCGCAGCACTGTGTAAAATCTTCAAGTCATTTTTAATTTCTTTAGACTTACCTTACAAGGAGACAGACTTTTTGTAATCTTTTAAAGTGGCCTTGATCAATAGCTCTCCAGGCTTTTTGGATGAGTTTTAAAACTTTTCTTTGCCTCATTCTTTACCCACGTTTAGTCAAGCAATCTGACATTTTTAGAAGAATGATGTTTATGTTTGTTGAGCTATTTAGGTCAGACCTATGCCTTGCTTTGGCTTTCACCTTGGAGATGGTGACGTTCAAGCTGGTTTGCAGTGTTAGTTTTCTTACATTGTTTAGCATGTTGGCCAAAAGGTATAGCTGTGCTAACTAGAGTTCCTTCTGTGACATGCTGCGTCCTCTAGACCATGAAATGGCCCAGGACCGGGGAAAAAACCCCGGGGCAGCTGTTCTGAGTCTGTAGCCACCATATACGTTGAACCTGCTCTACCAGTGATCCTCTTGGCATAGCTGAATATTTATTCTGTAACATCCAGAACCACCTTTTTTTTGCTTCACTGAAAAAGTCAATGAAAATGTAAATGTTTGTGCTTCATAATGACATTGAAACATAATTTTGCTAATTGTTTTACAGTTCAGAGTAGGATGTTTATTATATTTTATTTATTTAAATATAAGTCATAAAGTCATTCTAAAAACCAAAACAAAATATGTTTTCAAGCTGTATAATATAAAAGCCCCAATTGAGAGATAAAAAGAAAGTCATTTGAATCAAGTAGAAGATGACCCTCTTCAGGTCAAGAATATTCTTCCATACGTGGGCGTGCGTGCTGCTGTTAATGATGAAAGAGGAATTCATGGCCAGATTCAGTAAATGATGCAAACCTAATGAAACAAAAATTGAGCTCCATCAAAAAAGAAGATCTTTGAAGAGAATGAGCAACATCTGATTGCCCAAAGCATCAGTTTATGCATCAAACATAATGCTTCTGTTATTACTCTGTCATGAATGGCAGCCATTGGCACAAATATGGACTGAGTAAAGCAAATGGGTGTCAATGGATGCAAAACCTCAGGCTTCATCTTCTGCTACAATGATTTTGTTGTATTTCATGAGCATCTATGCATAACCATTCTGTACTGATGTAATCAATTTCAAACTGAAGGCTAGACTTGGTACTTTAAAGTCGGTTTTATTTTTTATTTTGAAATGTGCAGAGCCCCCTTAGCATGCGGACCTACAAATAGCTCGATCTGGACTGATATTTCAAAACTAATGGTGCGCTTGTGTATCATCATTCAGTTGAGAGCCAAGGAGATCAAACTGTCTGCCGTTGCATATACAGGGAGCCTCAAATATCACAAACTGAAACGGGAGAAGTTTCCAAAAATGCACTGACAGGAATGCCACAAAAAGATGGGTGGGAGATCATTAAGTTACTTAATTCGCAACTTTGCTTTTGGGCAAAAAAGGATCCACAATGGATGTGCTTACCACTGATTTAAAAAAAAAAAACATATGTTATGATTATTTGTATCTTGCCACCCCTCCATTGACTACTGGAGACAGGCACCTGCCCCTCTATGATGATGAAAATATAAGCAGATGTAGAAGATGGACGGACTTCCAAAACAAATTAATTTTGACTGATGAGTCTGTAAAAAAATAAAGTGAACACCGGAATAGATTAAGTGTTTTGCACAAACCAAATACAGGATTCCAGGAAAACTGCCTTCTACCAACTGTGTAGCACAAAGGTGGAAGTGTCTTAGTTTAGAGATGCTTTGGTGCAGCAGGACCTAGCCAGCCAACCGTCATCAAATCTAATATGAATTCCACTGTGTGTCAGAGTCTGCCTGAGGAAAATGTGAGCCCATCTGTGAAACTAAAACTGAAGAAGAACTGGACCCTGAAACATGAAAATGGGCCAAAATATACTTGTAAATCCACTAAGGACAGGCTTAAAACTAAGAAATGGAAAGTCCTGGGCTGAGTCAAAGCCCAGATCATGATCTCACAGAGATGCTGTGGGGAGACTTGGAACAGGCTGTATATGTAAGAAACCCTTCAAACATGTCATTGCGCAAAGGGAGGAATGGGGCAAAACTTTTCTAAGACCAATCAGAAAAAAGGGTATTTTGGTACATGTGTATATGTGGTAAATGGTATATGATGCCCCCCATCTCTAAAGAGGGTAGAACTAACCATTGGGTGGTCATTCTTCACATTCAAATGACTTTCCGTTCCAGAGACAGAGAAAAAATATTAGGCATAAGCTCTCTTTACAGTCTACAGACTAATAACCTATCCAGAGTGAGATTCGTGTCCAAGTTTACATGTTAGAAATTTAAACTGAATGTTAACTTTCTCTGGGTAGCTTCGAGCAGCACACAGACGGTAAACAGAGGCTGGTGGGAGTGAAGCAGATGGAGTAAAAGCAGGATATGCACAGTCACAATAAGCCATCCCTTCGTCAGTCCACAAATGCACTGATTGGCTGCTTATATTTGTATTAGCCGCCATATTCTTCTTCTCCACTGCTATGTTGTTGTTGATTCATGCTTTAGTGTATCTTCAATGGGCTTTATGCACACCACATTTAGGAGAACTTCCAGTTTTCAGTAACCGGGGCGGACTGGGATAATAATTCAGGCCAGGAATCTGATACCATTCCAGGCTACTATCCAATTTATGCTAAACACCTAGAGTGAGTTAGGTTGATTTAAAATTGTAAAATAAAAAACAAGGGCTGCCCATGTGCACACATACCATTTTTTTCTGTTTCTTTCCCCAGCAAAATTTATATTTATTTTCTGCTGAAATAACGTGTACTCAACTTACATTATTCTATTTCATCTACATCTATAATGGTTAACGTAAAGCCAGCAGATATAACAAATTGATTGACATTAATCCTGGGTTACATATTAAAATACAGACAAATGGCCTCTAGTCTTCTCCCTGGCTCTGAATGTTGTATTGTAACAATAAACATATGAACA
The DNA here is from genome assembly GCA_028564705.1 of Apricaphanius iberus. Lineage (NCBI taxonomy): Eukaryota > Metazoa > Chordata > Actinopteri > Cyprinodontiformes > Aphaniidae > Apricaphanius > Apricaphanius iberus. The sequence goes on from JAPXFQ010001662.1 coordinate 1,439,577, forward strand.
TTTTTAAATAGAATTAGGATGAGTAGCAATGAAACTACTATGATAATTGTCCTCAAGGCCCTTTTGTGCCAAATAAATATTTTTTTCTCTGACACTTTCTCTTTTCACTTGTGTTTTTTTTTATATGTATTTATTTCAAATATACAGACAGGAATAGTGAGCACAAGTTCTGCACAAGGATGAAAAAGGATTGGTATTATTCCCAGCATGAATTGACTAGTAAGGGATGAAAAACAGGCAACATTAGTATTGTACACTAGCTTAACATGATATGTTGACATGTATTAACTAGTTATCATTTAGCTAACATTATTTGCATGCAACAACATAATTCAGCTACAGTTTGTGTGGAGAAAACTGTCAAAAGGTTTGTCTTTTGCTTGATCTGGATCAGTTACTGAACATGCTGCTCTATTGATAGGCAGCACCTGTCTGTGATGAACTGCCTCCCGCTAGCTTGTGTACACTTGAGGTGCGTGTAAAGATGGGCAGGGGACAGAAGGCACTGACACAGATAGTGTGGGAGACATGTCCCACAAGTACCCTGCGTCTATTACACCAATGTTGAGTATGGCAGATGCCCTGTTATGTCGATATGTGTCCCCCCCCCCTCGAGATGTGTTCCAGCTCCACCCACACGAGGTGGCTGCTGCTCATAAATGTCAAGATGGATGATGTTAGGTTTAGGTACAGGTTTCAGAACAGTAGTATTGGGAAAATAGTCAAGTTATGGTTAGGTAATGCTCCTCCATTGTTAGGATTAGAAAATAATTTAGGGTTAGGCAAATGTTCTCGCACGTTGTGATTAGTAAGAAATCAACCGGTCAACCAATCGGAAACGACAAAGGTGGACCTTGCCCCACAACAGATAAAATTGTAGTACTGTAGGTGGAGCCGAAACACATCTCGATGGGGGAACACATACCGACGTAACAGCCCTAATGAGCCACAGGATGGACTGATGGACTATTTATTTAAAAACAAGCAGCACCCAAACTTGACCATCTGCAGTCAATTCCTTTGTGTACCTTATAAGCTAAATATAACTTGTCAGTTTTCAAACATTTTTGTCAGATGATCAACTACAAAAGAAATGAATTGTGAACTTTAGGAGGGAAAACTTCCCCATCTCTCAGCACACCCGTGTCTGCAGTCGACATTTTGCAGCACAGGACATCAAAGAGGCCTGGTGCGTTCCGGACGATTTTATTTCATTGGAGCAACTATTCTCTCTGTGTAAGTATGCAGCTTCTTGCTCTTCTTTGTCGATTCAATTCAATTCAGTTTATTTATATAGCGCTATTTCACAACAAATGTCATCTCAAGGCACTTTACAAGAAATATTATTACAATACAATGTTTAATCTAAGAATTAGAGAACCACAGAAGATTGCGTCGGGACTTCCCCGCAATCCCTCACACTGAGCAAGCATGAAGCGACAGTGGAGAGGAAAAACTCCCTCCGATCTGAAGCAGCTTGCCCTCTCTGTTACTTAGCCTGTGTCACTCTTGTTGGAAAGATTTGCTCATTAGCAAACACAGCTACTGCTCACTAAAGAAACACAATATAAGCAGCGATGCATATATCTCAAAGAACAGTACAAACTCATTTCTGTGTTAAATGTGAGTTTAAGACACACTCCGTAACTATGCGGATATTTGCTCTCTGTCGCCCTCTCACTGCTTGCAGTCTAATGTCACTGTCGTAAAAAGAAATCTCTATGGAGCGCATCTGAAGACATTACCTGATGGTTTTACAAGCTTACCAGTCAAAACATCAAACTAACAGCGTGTCAGTTGGTAAATCCTCAAACAGTTTTCCTGACACTGTATAATATCATGGCCAAATAACCCTGGAGCAAACATTTAGCACTTACCAATCCAGTAGCAACACAGCTAGTTCAGCATCCATACATCCTGCTGTATCTCAAACATCTTACTCACAGCTACTGACCACACAAACCTTAAAAGTTGTGACCGGGTTTAGAAGCTAATCTTATCATCCGTTGCCACAGTAACCATCGGAGCTGAAATAAAAGTAAACTAGATGGGAGGACGGTTGAAACATTTTTTAATCCTTAATAAGTGGGAGGATATAAAAAGTAATTGAAACTACAGCTCCTATCAGTCACAGAAAGACTGACAGGAGCTTTTTGCTCGCTGCACCGTGTCAGAAATTACATCTGATTGTTTTTCACATACACGAATCATGTAGGCGGCCTATTTTGAATTCAAAACAGTGAACTTCGTCAACAGGTGATGATTTTTCATGACTGGAATGAAGAAACTGTACTCCATAGCACCATCCTTGGCAAAATGCAAATGAAACATGTTCTATTCTCCATCCCTCTCGTTATGAAAGGCGACGGGCACACCATCAGATATCAGGAGAAATTCGGGAGTATGGTCACTTCAGGAGAACGCAGACAGAGTCAGCTACCCAATGAGAATTTTTATTCAATCCGAGCACATTATTAACTCATATTACTCGTATGATACTCGTACTCTGCAAAAGTGCTTTATCCGTACCGGACACTCATTTCAGCCGAGTATCCGGCTCAACTTTAGTAGACAGGAAAGCTCTACAGAGGTTTGTTGGTGGCTCTTAAAAGAGCCATTTTGGCTGCAAATGCCCCTCTCCCTCCGCCGGGAAGTGAGCCATTAACAGCTCCCTCACCCAGACAGCTTCTCTGGAGGAGTAAACACGACCCATACCTGGCAGTAGCTCCACCACCACGCCTCTCACATATTGTATATTATTACATATTAACTTTTACTAACCACAGACAGATGGAGAGCCGCTCAGCATTGTAGTTGGTGACTCGGCGGGCAAAGTTTGGACTGACGTGGGACACTGGCGGCTCCTCAAAAAGGGCTTAATGAACAGCAAGGGGCCGGTGTTTACAGATCCCTCCTATTCGCCACTTTAGCGGTCCAGACTCTGCCTGAGGCTAGGCCAAACATGTAATGCGATCAGCTCAGAGACCAGCAGAGCACCTACAGCCACGCTGCACACCTCTCATTTAATTATATTTTGACCATTAAATGTCTTCAATAAGACCGATATTGGTATCAGACTTGAGTTCTATATGTTCTGTCCACCAAAGGGCAGTGTATCAGTCAATGTTAATAGACTATGTGCAGCAAATGCTGATTGCATCTGAATACCCCTACTACACTTGCTATGTAGCAGGCGAAAAGGAGTATGCGAGTGATGCAGAAGATCCAAATCTCCAGTATGAATTACTGCCACAGTAAGCAGCCCTGGACACTATTCTATCCCACAATGCAGGGGCAGCTCCAAAATCAAAGAACAAGAATGACCTCGGCTACTGAGGAACTGTCAACCATTGACATTGCCGCAGTTTCAGTGTATAAATGTAAAAATGTAGAGATGTTACTTAAATGTTTTTTGATAACCGATTAAACATTTAAATTGATAAGTTGTTTAACAGGACCACAGGGAATTTTACGTAACGTAAACATCCGGCAAAATGGTGGAGCAGTACGTCCAATTTCATGCCTACTATACGCTCGTTTGCTCAGAAACTGAATTGAAAACATTTACAAGCAAGCACATTTACAAAAAATAATTACCATACAGATTTGAATATTAAGAGATCCCTAAAATTTCGAATTTCTTTCATTTTTAAAACATTAGAATTATATTCAAATAACGAAGTTCAGAATCAAAGCCCTAATGTAAACCCACTGATTGAAACTAGCAGTAAAGCTGGCAGTGAGCTCTGCAACCAGTTGAAAATGTAATTTTTAAAGTTACATTAGAAACATTAGAAACAGTTGCATTTTTTAATTCAGTTAGCAGTCTCTTACAAAGAGTTTCAAATAATTTATATGAATTGCTATGGCCTTTGGGCTAGAGAAGCAGTTTGGTTTTTGGTCCAGTATCTAACTTTTTTCAAAGTTGAAATGCTCTTTAGTTAGGCCACTTAGCCCTCTACATGCTCCTGTATTTGTAGCTTTGTCTGTCCTTAGTATGTGTGTGGGTGTGTGTGTGTGTGTGTGCTTTCTTCAATGCTCCAGGCTCGATTATCCTAAATAGACTAAATACAGGGATAATTACGTAGAAATTTTCCAAAAGATTTAAACATTTCCCCAGTAGTGCTTTTCATTCATTAAAAATATATTTTATCACTTTTAATCACTGAAGAGAGGCTTTCAACCAAGAGAGGGACAACAGAACAGCAGAATCACTTATTATAAAATCTTTGTAATATGAAATTGATAAATATGGAAATGGAAAGTGGATCTTTTACGGTGTTCGAAAAGTTAGAAAAGACGGTGCTCTGAGAAGAGGTGAGCATTCAAGAGGCTTGAAAAAGGAGACTGTCTCAATCAATCAATCAATCTGGTTTTTGTAGGGATTTTTTTCCTCACCGTTCCACTATCTTCAAAGCACAAATTGGTTTATTTGGGATTTAGACTAAGGGGTACAAAGCCCAGACACAGCTGCTGACAGCGGAAAATAAGACACAAACAAACATCAGGGTGGAATGCATATACAGATCTTGATCTTTTAATTTTGCTTACAGTGCATTGCGAAACATATTTATAGACCGAGTAGTGTTTCACTTCAAGCCAGACAAACCTACAAACATACATCCAGAGCTACAAAAGAATGGTTTAGATCAGAGCATAATTATCCATATCTTATAATGACCTAATGAAAGTCCAGACATATAACCTTTTGGACAACTTGAAAACTGTATATTCAGTATTACAGGCTATGAGTGTTTTTATAAGAAAACTTCATATGTATAACGCTTGTAGATGCATTGCAAATGACATGCAGCTGTATGTGCTTTAGGTGTAGAGCACCTTAAACTGGCTCTAAAGTCCTTACACTGGCTCTTTGTGACTCAGAGAATAGACACACAAAAAAAATACTTTTGTTAGTTTATAACTAACTGAATGGCTTAAGCACCAGAACACATTAAGAATCTGTTGCTGTTGTTCTATCAACTTTACAAACCTCTCAGGTATTCTGGTTGGAGTCTATTCTGCATCCCCTTTGTCAGAACCAAACATACAGAAACAGCAGTCAGTTTTTATGCTCCTCAAATTTCGGACAAACTTCCAGAAAATGCTGAAACACAGAGTTCCTTTAAATAAAGGCTAGAAACTGATCTACTTAGAGCAACTTATGATCAATAATCACTTGAACATAGATTAATTATTGTCTAGATTGCAGCTTTTCGTTACTTTTCTTCATTTTGCCACCATAATGTATGGTTTCTCATTTTTGTTTGTTTGCTTTACTGTGGTTTAATCATCTAAATAACTTTGAACCACATTCTTGTTGCATGTGCTGTACAAATAAACGAGGCTTGACTTCACAAAGGGGCTCAACAAAAATATACAACACACTTTTTTGATTTTTCATTTAAAAACATTTAGAAAAAATATATATATTTCTTCCCAACCTCTCAGTATATGCACTGATTGGTGCACATTTAACAAATAAAAAATTCCGTAAGCTCATTAGTTTTGCAGTTGTATCATGACAAAATTTGGGTGGAAAAAAGGGGTGTGAATTGTTTTTTTAACTTTAGATTGATAATTGTCTAGTTCAAAATAAGTAAGATTAATATTGACAGCCATATGCACATAAAAGAAAACGCTATAAATTTGTATTTTACTTTACACTTAATTTTAGTTGATCAGTTTTTATCTAAAGCTTATTTCTCCAGGTATAAATATGAGGCGGTCAATTTCTCTTACCCACTCTTCAAAATGGAAAGGACGAAAGAATATGGCATTCAATTAAGGCTGCTTAAGTAAGGATGTCTTTTGATCTTCATTAGTCAGAAAGGGTGTACAAATAAATTGCTGTTAGTGCAATCTTGTTCGTACAGAGAGGTCGGGCAATAACTAAAAACATTAAACAGTAAAATTACCCTAAGCTGACTTTAATAAACTGTAAGTAAAGGGTACCATCTTGAGGTCACGAGTTCTCAAAAGAAATTGTTTTGAAGGTTTTATTTTAAATATTTACTAGAAACAAAAGGCCAACTCTGTACTACTCATATTTCCTGTATTTTATATATCAACAGGACAAACCAGTAAATAAAAGCATTATTTCCACTTATACAGTAGTTTTGTTGTTGCTTCAGGGACTCCTCTTTAGGAGCTGCGTGTAGCACTCTGATCTCATCTACTTCACGTAGCTCAATTCCACTTTGAAAAACGTGACGTTTCAGGCACTGCTGCCGTTAGTGTTTTTGAAATATCAGCTTATAAATATGCAGATAGCTTTTCCTCTTCAAAATGGAATTAAATCTTCTGCATGCATGTGTGCATGTATGTGTGTGAGTGTGTGTGTGAGCGTGTTTCTGAAATGAGAAAAGGGTCATCCACTGTGCTTATGTTGGCCATCCTTCTCCCTCCCCACAGACTCCTAAAAAACACAAATCCGATGACTCTCTCACACGCAAACACCCTCTATCAGTGTGGCCTTTTCCCGCTCACTACACTAGGGCAGACAGTAATGTGCCCTGGGCTGATAAACTTTATCAACCGACACACCTGAGCGTTCCCACAATCACACACGTGCGCTCAGATTCGCACAGGCATGTTGCCTTTTTTGCTTTTTCCCTGACAAGGTCGACACCTGCTTCTGCTGTGCACGCATGCGTTTGTGTGTGTACACACGTGTTAGTGAGGAAACCGTATAAAAAGGGGCCGGAGGAGACAACAATACACTCTTGGCTTGAGTACATGACACACACCATTGCACATTTACCAACACAGGATTGCAAATATTCAGGAAGTACATAAAGGTCTGAACACACGTGTGTGGCCTACACATGCAGAGAGGGCAATCGAATGACATTTATACATCTCTTCATGGCTTGTTATTATAGTTGTTATTTTGAAGAGCAAAAATACAGATGCAGGCGTTCACTCGATGTATTCTTTTATGTAACAGTGCCTATAGGTAAACCCTCTGCTATAAAACCTCAGCTTTGTTCTTTATTACGCCAAGATTTTACTCAAAGATTTTTGCTTAAAACAGGGATATCCAAAGTGAGGACTTAGGGTTATTTGTGGTCCTTGGTATAATTCTGTATAGTCACAATTCATCAATGGAATAAATGTAGCCCACTAGCACGGGCACCTTCCTGCAGACTGATGCTTTTTTTTTTGTTTGTGAAAATTAAGGCTTTGCTTTTCAAAACAGCTGTGGACAAATTTAAATGTTATTAAAACAGAAAATCTAATGTAAAGCACAAAGTATTTGTCTTGAAACTGTTGGGTTCTTTAAATCAGGACTGAAAAAAAATTTGTTTACAGCTTTTATGTCCATGCTGTATTATTTTTTTCCTATTCTTTGATATAAAGCTCTTTTTTTATGTCTCTGTGTATGAATGGCACTATGTAAATAAGATATTATCACAAGCATATAGTATATTTTATTTAAAAACAGACTTGGAGACTGCTACCCAAAAAATATATATATCAAAAAACTTCTTTAAAGGTCTCCTTAAAGGCACAGTCTGTAATTTTCGGCCAGTAGGGGGCAGTGCCTACCAAAATTATCACAAGCATGCGGTAATTGTGTCTTTGAGTAAGAAACTCAACAACGGAAGCCCATGAGAAGTATACGTGTGGTCAGCCATTTCACTCAGTGATAAGGTAACCTGCGCTCGGTGTGTGAGCTCCAGGTTAGCTACTGATTCAAACTTCCTGTAGCAGGAGGGGAGAGCGTTCACTCAACTTCCGGTTGAGTGAACGCTGGCGTGTCTGTCGCCGCTGCTCACCGGGAAATTTGAATTTGAATTTTTTGAATTATTGATTTTAATATATCGTTATTATTTTTTATTTTTGAACTCTAAAGGTAAAAATTAGACTGTACAACATTGTATGGTGTGATCGATCGTGACCTACACCGTAACAGAGTTTTGGCGGATTCCTACCTCTCTGCGACCTCTGGCTCGACCGTTGGTTCTTATTTTTTCCTGGTTTTCCTTCTTTGAAAAACGATGTGGATCCTCCAAACAATCCGCTGGTTAACTGTCGGCTGGCTAGTTGTGTCCATTGTCCACTTACAAGCTGATGCTCTCCTCCAGTACTCTTCAGCTGAACTCCTAAAACTTCGGCGCCACATCTGCGCTCTGCAGCCACCATCCGGGCCTGACATCCCCACTGACATAAGGTATGAGCCTCGTCAGAGATATATTCACCGAGGACCACGCAATAAGTTCCAGTGGAACGAGTCTCGGTCCATAAAATTGATCTGGTATACCAAACGCCGCCGCCACCGTTCCCGAAAATCTGGCCGGGATGTCAACATCACTGTTCCGGTTAGCCTGCCATTGTCGGCTGCAGCCAGGAGTAAAGCCACCACTGTCAGCTTCGGTCTCCTTAACATCCGCTCTCTCACCAGCAAAGGGGATCTAATAAGAGATCTCCTTGTGGACCGTAAGCTCGACTGCTTGTGCCTGACTGAAACTTGGCAGCAGCCAAATGACTTCACCGCTCTCAACCAGTCCGCTGCACCGGGGTTTGTTTACGTCGCCATGCCCCGTGCTTGTCGCCGGGGCGGAGGTCTCGCGATGTTACACCGCGAGAGTTGGAAAGTCATCCCTGTACCTGCTGCTCCCGTGTTCTCCTCCTTTGAATACTCTGCCTCCCTGCTGCCTGGACCATCTCCTACAGTTGTTGCTACCGTCTATCGTCCTCCAAAACACAACAAGGACTTTATTAGTGACTTTTCTCACCTTCTTGCTCTTCTCTCGTCTCTTTCACACAATGCAATTGTCCTGGGTGATTTTAATATTCATGTGGACGATAACAACAATACTCTCTCCAAAGATTTTTTATCCTGTCTCGAAAGTTTTGGTTTGCAACAAACTATTAATTTCCCGACCCATTGTAAAGGTCATATTTTGGATTTAGTCTGCTGTTCTGGTATCACTCCCACTAATTGTAAATCTCTTACACTCCCTTACTCTGATCACATGCTCATTTCCTTTAATATCGACCTCCCCCTGTCCAAAATCATCATCCCTCGCACCATCTCATTCCGTAATATTAAGAATATTAACATTGACACTTTTTCTTCTGACATTACTTATTTTCCCATAACAAATGCCAATTGCTCACCCGACGAACTGGTTTCCCAATACAACAACAATCTCCACAGTCTTCTGAATACCCATGCTCCACTGAAAACCAGATCTGTCTCCTTCGCCCGCTCTTCACCCTGGTTCACCCCTGACCTCCGTCAGCTCAAAACCCAAGGACGACAACTGGAACGGCTATACAACAAAACTGGACTCACTGTACATAGAGAAATGTATAATAATCATGTAATGTTGTATAAGGAAAGTCTCTCCTCAGCCAAATCTGCTTACTATTCTGATCTAATTAATTCCAATCGGCACAACTCAAAAACTCTCTTCTCTCTCCTCACCACTATTACAAAAACCCCAGATTCTCTTCCCCACTACTTGCATTCCACTGACTTCTGCAACTCACTCATGTCCTTTTTTCTTTCCAAAATCACTGACATCCATCAACACCTGACCTCATGGGGAGCTTCTCTCTCTGGTATGGACTCAACTGTTTCCTTACCACCCCCCACTACTACATTCTCAAACTTTATCCTCCCCTCCGTCCAAGCCATCTCCAAACTTGTCCAAAAATCCAAATCATCCACCTGTCGATTTGATCCACTCCCTACAGCTCTAGTCAAAACCTGCCTCTCTTCCCTCGCTCCAATCATCACCAACATCATTCATTCTTCTCTAATTTCTGGAACTGTCCCTCCTGCACTCAAAACCGCTTCTGTCACACCCGTCCTAAAAAAATCTGGCTTTGACCCCAACGATTTCAGCAACCTACGCCCCATCTCAAATTTACCTTTTATTTCCAAAGTTCTCGAAAAGTCTGTTGCCTCTCAACTCCATGAGCATCTCATCACAAACAACATCTATGAGCAGTTTCAATCCGGGTTCCGTCCCCTCCACAGCACTGAAACAGCACTGCTCAAAATCTCCAACGACCTCCTCATAGCTTCAGATTCTGGTTTACTGTCCATTCTCGTCCTTCTTGACCTCACAGCAGCATTCGACACTATTTCCCACCACACCCTCCTCAACAGACTTTCATCTATTGGCATCACTCACACCCCCCTCGCTTGGTTCAACTCATATCTATCTGGCCGCACACAATCCGTTCAACTTAAATCTTTTAAATCTAATTCTTTCCCCGTGTCTGCTGGTGTGCCCCAGGGCTCTGTCCTGGGGCCCCTCCTTTTCATTATATACATTCTTCCAATTGGTTACATCTTTCGCAAACACAACATCCACTTTCACTGCTACGCGGACGACACCCAGCTCTACCTTTCTACCCAACCGTCTTCTTCACTCCCCCCAACCTCCCTTACCCTCTGTCTCCAAGAAATTCATTCTTGGTTTTCTTCCAACTTCCTCAAATTGAACAGTTCCAAAACAGAGGTCCTCCTGGTCGGCACGCCCCACACTCTCTCCAAATCTGACAGTTTTTCCATTTCCATCAACAACTCGCCTGTCCTTCCCTCCCCCCAGGTTAAGAGTCTGGGTGTTGTCCTCGATAGCACACTCTCTTTTCACTCCCACATAAATAGCATCACCCGGTCTGCATTCTTTAATCTGCGCAACATCTCTCGTCTTCGCCCGTCTCTCACCCCCCACACCACCGCCCTCCTGGTCCACAGCCTTGTTACCTCCCGCATTGACTACTGTAACTCCCTACTTTTTGGCCTTCCCAACAAATCCCTCCAGAAACTCCAACTCCTCCAAAACTCTGCAGCACGCATCATCACCCAGATCCCCTCCTCTCACCCCATCACCCCCATTCTACAACAACTCCATTGGCTTCCAGTTAAACAAAGAATTAACTTCAAAATACTCCTCATCACGTTCAAAGCACTTCACAATCTGGCCCCCCCATACATATCTGATCTCCTGCACATCGCCACTCCTGTTCGCTCACTCCGCTCCTCCTCTTCCCTCCATCTTTCTGTCCCCCCTGCCCGCCTTGTCACTATGGGGCATCGAGCATTCTGCCGCCCCCCGCCTCTGGAACTCTCTCCCCCCTGATCTCCGTACCATCGACTCTCTTCCACTTTTTAAATCCACACTGAAAACTCTCCTGTTCAGACGATCCTATGACATCTACTCACTCTCACCTTATCAATGTTGTTCTGCTTTGTTTGATTATTATCTTTTATTACTTTATTTTTATTATTACTATTATTATTGTTGACAATGTTTTAAATTGTTCATTTGTGCAGTGTCCTTGGGTGTTTTGAAAGGCGCTATATAAAATAAATGTATTATTATTATTATTATTATTACTCAAAACATAGTTGTCACCAAAGTTGTGTAAAAAAAGAAAAAAAAACAAGCCGCTTGTTCCGTGCGCTTTATCCGTCCGGGCTCTTGTAGAAGTAAAGATGGTATCTAATATGGCACCCCCCTGAAAAGAGGACCTGCACCTATGTATTTTAAAACAGATTTTTAAAGTCATATTTTACAATATCGGCTATATTTTGCAAATAATATGCTATACGTAATTATTATTACATAATATTTTAATGGCTATTTTCAAAGATGTACTGCGAAAACTAAACACTGTCACTTTGATGTTTTATAGTCACAGCAAATTTATCTAAACATACTAAGTAGATTTTAATCTAAAAAGCAAAGTGCATTTTAATCTGGACAGGTTTTTTAAATAAAAAAAATAAAAAATATTTTACAATACCTTGTTTTGTAGTTTATAATGTATTTTACTGGTGTAAGATATAGACACATTGAAACGTGATGTCATGCACCCAAGCCCCCGCCTCCCAGCTTCTCTCTGGAGGGCAGAAAGACCAATCGCCCTCACTGCCTACCATTGTTGTTAACTGACAGTTGTCAACAGATCAGCGCTACATGGCAGTGTAGGAAAAATCAATGGTTAACATGTGTTGTGCTGTAGGCTGCAGGAATAGAAGAAAAAAGGACAGTAATAATATTTAATAGGTTTCCAGCTGACAAAATATGCTGCTGTCTATGGCTGAGTTAGAGTGGATGATCTATCCATCCAGTCTGATGAACGAATTTGCTCATTTCCAAAACTAGAGGTATGTTGATGTCAATATATATGTATGGATTGTTTGCTTATGCTGTGTAAAGAGGCATGATGATCAAATTATGTAAATACAGGTAAACTAAAATGGCAACGGTCATACCTGAGGAGTTTCTACCTGTAGCTTGTTAGCTGGTTGAAACGGTCTGGAAGCTAACTCTCTGGGTTAGCTTATAGCTATCTCAGCTTTCTTACATGTTACATGTTGTACAAGCGGCTGCCTGATTACATGTTGGCTGTAAGTTTGTTATTTTATTTCTTTATGGGCGCCTGTTTAAAGCTCTGGTGCTGGGCTCAGCCTGACGGTGATGTCATTAGCTAACTGTTCTCTACACAGAGTGCTAACGAAACCTGCACAGTGCAAGCTGTTGGTTCGCGATTAAAGTGCTTCATAACTCTGTATTGTGTTGTTGTCTTTGGGTTGTGAATATCTCTATAACATGTCAATAATCTAGTGAAGTAATGAATAGTGGCCTATCGGGGGTTAAATTGGCTGAATGGTAACTCAGTTGTTGTGACTCCTCAACCTGCTGTGTTGATGATCGATCAGTATAAAAAGGTGTTTGAAGAGTCGAGCGCTGTGAGTTTTCCTATTAATTGTATCCCTTCTTTGTTTTTGCTGTGTAAAGTCAAGGCATGTTGATCATATAATTGTAGATATCTCCATACTGATCTGGGGCTGTCATATCTGAGGAGTTTCCTCCCGTAGCTTGAAAGTAAACAGTCATAAACAGTCTGGAAGCTTTGCGCTACATACAGTTAGCTTTCTGATGTGACTTTTTCGATTATCTGCACAAAGATGGTTAAGGTTTTAGTTTATTCGTCTAATTATTCGACCACAACCGCACGGCTTTGCATAGCGGTATACAAATTGTTTGCCCTCCCTGTTGTGCGCATGCGCGAAATTACACGGATGGATGTGTCAACGTGTCTATAAAAAAAGAGTACCGTGGAGTAAAAATTGTGTCAGTGTGAACATTATTTATGTTTATTAGAGGAAAGGGCCAAATGAAGAACTATCTAGAACTGTTGACTACTTTAAATTGTTGAAGTGTTTCAGTGTTTTATGTTTTAAAGGGCATTTGGTGTAATTTTGAGTGCTGTTATTGCATTGTTTCATTGATTTATAAGATTTTAATTGGGTATTTTAAAAATATTCCAGATCCTGGTTGAATGGAGTAGTAAGTAATTCAAAATATTTCACTAACTTCTTATGGTGTAATCAGACCACAGACTTTGTCAACGTCAAGCAACACTCACAAATCGACTAGTTCGATGCAGATACATTTCTAAGATGAAGCTCGCAAAGCTCGAACTGGGCCTTTCTCTACTGGATGTTTTAAAGACTAGCGGATTGTGGTTGGCTTGGCAGCATCATCATAGGGCAACGTCACTACAGTGACACGTTCTGATTCGTTGCTTTGCTGCATCAAGAGCATTAACACCGTCAAACGTTTAGATAGCTGAACTTCTGCGTTGCTGCCGTTAGCCACAATGAAGCTTGAAACGCAGGAAAATCTTATAAAGTTGACGCAGAAACTTGGATGCTCCTCTGACGGCCTCAACCATAGACTTAACATGTAATGTTACCACTGCTGGCGCTGTGGTTTGGGACAGTGCCATTAGACTGGCTGTAGCTCAGTTGTAGGATACTGGCCTGGGAATGCAGGAATTTCCGGTTCAATTCCAGTTTACTTACTGTACTTTTAGTAATACAACTTGTTAAATTAAATATAATTAAGTAACATTTTCTTAATTTCTTCACAATTTTTTTATACTGGCAAGTAAGTTGTACTTAATATCACAGCAGTACAGTTTACTTAGACAAACTGAGTGCAAATACTTATGATAATTTTTTTAAGTAAATCCTACAAGTTGTTTTTATCAGTGCAGGATCACTTTAAACATTTTCCAAAAACCCTCCAAACGTTTTGGCAAAACAAAAACAGCAAAAGTTTTTCCACTGACTCTTGCTAACTTTTGTTTTATTTCTAAATGTTGTGATGAAGACTGCCAGTCACTCAGCTTTTGTCACTCTGTCATGATTTCTCTCAGTCACTATGTCAATGTCGGCCGGTTAACTGGCTATGGATGAAGGGAAACCCAGCATCAATCAGCCTCTGTCAGCAGGAGCCAGAGCCATTACTTTAAAGGATTATGATACCAGAGACTGTAGACCTGTGGGCTAACAGAGCAAGACAAAAAATCAATGTTGAATTTTTTAGAAAGACCCCGTTCATGATCTAATGAGCAAATATTTGTTTAAAAAAACTATTTTTTTCTGGATGAAAATGCATGTCTGCTTCAACAACATAAAGGATCTTAAATATGTTTCCAAACAATAATATACTTTGCCAAGCCCACATTTTTAGATTTGTGCAGCCATAGGGTGCATTCACACATGTCCTGTTTAGTCCGGTTGAAATGAACTCTAGTTTGTTTGCCCGGAAAGTATGGCTAGTTTGGGGAGGTGTGAATGGGAAATCGAACTCTGATTCGGACCAAACAAGCTTTGGTCCGCCTAAAAACATGGGTCTTGGTTAGACTGAAATAAACCCTGCTTCGGTTCGATTGCATGTGTGAATGGTAAACGGACCAGGGCCGCAACAAAAACAGGAAGCAAACTATTGTACATGGCATCAAGGGTAAATACAATCTAAACAACCACTAATCCTGGCGAGATAATTGGTGGATCTTGTACATACCTTGCTCAATGTATGTATAAGGAGAACATCTGTGCTGCAAGTTGTATTCAGGTGTTGCAACTCATTGCACAATGGTCAAATAGAGCCGTCTCAATGTCTTGTATAAAAAAACAACATTCTCCATAGTCCTCCGCCTCATTTCATGTTCATCCTGAGTTGCTGCTGCAGTATTTATCAGGCACATATGCCAAACACAACAGATCAATCGTAAAAAATGCTACAATCTGCTGCTCCTCAGTGTTTGTTTACTTTCAGCCGTACAGGGAGTCCCCCGCAGCAGGAGGAAACACAGCTTTACCACAGCGCCACCACAAGCGGAGAGGTGAAATTGTTGCTTAACACTCGGGAGTTAAAAACAGCAACAATATTGCAATGTTGGTCCCCAAACAAACCGAGTCTACCGGACTATCAAGTGTGAATGCAGCCTAATAGTATGAAAAGCAAAAAGTTGTACATGCATTTATATTGGGTAATTTACAGTCCTCAGCCTCAAAGTACTGGATGGGTGGATGGATGGATAGATGGATGGACATTTAAAAGGCATATTCCACACTAGTGTAGAAAAATAATTTTTTATCCAGATTTGGAAAAACATTTCAGATTTCCAGACTTTTCTGGACAGTAGGAACCCTATGATGGTTTCTAAACAGATCAAATGGAAACGTAGGACTTAGGACTGTATTGTCTGACTGGATTGTGGATTTAAATATGAGTTACCTGATTAGAATAAATACAGCGTAGCTCCCAGCTGAATGTAATTTGCTTGGTTTAGATTGTATTTATTTCAGATTTAAACTAAGGAGCCATCCTGATGCTAGTTTGGAAGTTAGCTAGTAAGTACAGTCAAGAAACAATCAAACAAAAAAAACTCACGCATGTTTTTACACCTCGATGCATGCACCCAACATCCCCCCACCGCCCACCCTTCCTCCTTTAGCTGCAGGGCCGCAGTGACCCTGACTGGTGAATAATCAGAAGTGCAACCCTGACAGCTGTGTGTGACTGAATGCTCCTGCGTGTATGTGTGTTGTAATTACTCCAGAAGATAAATCTTGTTAATGAAACAGACGGAAGGAAGAGAACTCCAGAGAGGGGAAGGAGCAAGAAGGCGGAAGATGGGGGGAGAATGAAGGAGGGGAGGGGAGGAAAGCGGCAGAGAAGAGTAAAAGAGGAGAGCATGCAGGAAAATTAAGAAGACAAACAAAATAAAGGAGGGACAGCTCTGAAGGGAATAAAATGAGATGTAAAAAGTTTACAGTTATGTTTTCCATTTGCCGCACCACAAATCAGTACACCAAGAGAGAGCGAAAGCAAGAGAATGAAGAAAAGAACGACAAGTTGAGAGAAAATTTAAAAGAGAATGAGCTGATGGGAAGAGAGGACAAATAGACATGAAAACAAAGCCTGGAAAAGTCACATTTTCTTCAGAAAATATGCCTGAGTGTGCCTGCCAAGTTTAAAGTGTAAGAGTGTACCTGCTCATGAATATTAATGCAAAATGAATGTTGCACACAGCTATTGGAAGGACACTGAGTGACTGCATAAATTCTGGAAGACATGAAATGTAGGACAACCAGGGAATAGCAGAAAAATGGCTGTGCAAGTGGCTTCAAGTTTGAGAGGTTGCTTTTGTATTGAAATATTTCTTTTGTAATTAAGCTTTGATTTGATTAATTGGAAAACAAAGGCCTTGTGTGTATAATGTTCTGAAAAATTATGTATTACACAGCTAGGGAGTCAGAATGGACTCCCTAGCTGTGCTTCTGACAGGATGTCAGAAGCAGCAGATATCAACACTACGTTTGGACCTTGTCAGACAGATGCCCAGTTTGCTTGCAGGCTATTGGAGACAGCAGGCTCCAGGCTGGCAGAAGACACTCTGAGAAACGGACGCTGAGATCATGTGATAGAAGTGAAGTAAACAGTAAGTGCTAAATGCTATCTAAGGTTTTGGATTAGAAGTTTTGGGGGAGAATATGAGAGAAACTTTAAGCTCTGTCACCCATTGTTTGTGCAAACATGTTCTGTTAAATTCTAAAACGCCTAAAGGACCCAGTTTCATCTTTGGTTTGAGAAGCAATATATTTTTAGCCGTTATACTTTTCAAAAGTGTTGTTTTTTCCGCAGGTTAAAATTCGATAAACTGGTGAGGTAAATTGGACAAGGCAGCAGGTTTGGAGTTTAACACTAGACCCTGTAAACCTTACACATTTGTATGTCTAAGTTTACCATAAAGTATTCATACTGCTTGTTCACATTTTGTCACTTTGCTCTGCTATGTTCCTTGGTGTCCCTGACGCACTGAAGTTCACTAGTGTGCTATGAACAAACTCCTAAAGTGTCTGAATACTTTTGTAAGCCATTGTACACGTCCTCCTAATAGTTATATTTACTGTACTGCCTATATGATTTATCTGGCTGTCTAAACAAGACCCAACAAAAAGCTAAATACACCAACAGTAACAGTCAGGGACAGAAAGGAACAAATAACGGCTTTTGTTTTTTACAAATACTTATTTAGAACAAATACTTTTTTAAATATTTGTATTCGGGAACAAGAAAAACTTCATATCAAACGCTGCAGTTTCTCATGAGTTAGCAGCGCACGGACCCCAGATGAGAAGGACTCGGGAACGGAGGTGGAGAGGGAGGTAAAGATGTGTCTATCACAGATTCTCCACACAGCAACAGAACGGCTCTCCTGAGCGAAAAAAAGACTTAACTGTGAGACTATTTTTGTCGAATAGATTTTTGTAACTTAACTGAGCTCCGGAGGCATTATAACTTTTGGGAACGGAGTTTGTTCGGGAGATTATTCCATTCCAGTATTAACGTCTGCAGTCGTAACAAGCCTGATTCTCATGTAAACTTACCATTCAGGCTGCAGTTACTTGTTTGACTGTTGACAGAGTTAAGGCTTGGTTAAAAAGGGTAAAACAAGACTTTTGGTACATTTTAGTCACTGTCTTTTGCAGACTGCAGAGGCAGAGATATCAAACATCTGTCAACATCTGCTATGCATAATCACGTGCATCTAAAGCATCCTCTCCTGATACTGTCTGCCCCCCCCAAAAAAAAGCATCAATCCCTCTACGAGCACTAATCAGAGCCATGTTCTGCACTTGTTTGACAAAGTAATGGCTGTTTTCTTATTGTTCTTTTTCAGTGAAGTTCCTAGTTACATGTTCATTGCTGGATTTAGAAAACATCAACCAATATTGCATACCCATAATTATTATAATGGGTAATTAAATATGACGTAAATTAGAAGTGAATAACGAAAAAAAAGGATTTTTACGCCTATTTGGAATTTTATTTGAATACAAATACGACTACTTTTTTCCCGCTCAACAAGTACAAGTACATATACAAATACAAATACACTTAAATGCACAAATACACTTAAAATTAGACAAACCATTATGCAAAACCAGCTTTTTTCCTGTATTTCTTATCTAAACCACTTTGAGACTTTAAGTCTTAAGCATCAAAGCAAAATCTTTTTAAAATCATGTTACTATTTTAAGTACAAGCAGACAACATTGCCAATGTATGAATTTAAACTTTTCAAATCTTTATAGATAATGTCTTAGATATTTGTTTTTATGTGCATTTTCAATTGCACTACCATGTAGCAGCAGTCTACTGGGCAGTTATTTAGTAGTTTCTTTATATTTTGCTTCCAAAAAGAAGGACTCTGTTGTAACTTTCCAAAGTGGAACATTAGCCCAGAATTTAATTGGGGCACAGAACATATAACCTGTACCATATAGCCTTTTCTTGTAAAGATAACATATCAAGGAAATATTATTTCATTCATAGCGCTTATAAAATTAAACTAGCTTTGTTACCTCAAGACACTAAAAAAAGTCACTTGGTAATCTCAAGGAAAATCTGATCAAAATGACCATGGGGGATGTCATTCTCAGATTCTGTATATTTAAAAGGGAGACAATGAAATGTTACTCTGAGTTCACTATCAACTTCTCCAAGATTTCATTTAGCTGAACAGGTGAAGAGAATAACTAAAATGACAATAAAACACAAAAGATCTGTTATCAGATTGCAATTTGCTGTCTATTAATGCAACACCGGTGTCACTATTCATGTGCTGTTGCCATCTATGATGTGGTTTTGAGGTTATTTTTTCACATGAACATAAAGTTGGCATTTAAAAAAATGATCAAAGATAAATGTAACTTCAAAGATAAAAAATAAATAAAAAAACAAGGGAGAGAGATTTGAAGTTGACTAATCCAAGCCCACCTCTATCTATATAGTCATGGATACGTGTATAGAGGGCATGCACATACTTAAAAAGTACTTTCAGGGGTGTGAGTGCATCTATGTGTGTACAGAGGGGTAAAATTGAACTGTCATGGCCAGAATGGGCACTTTGATCATTTTAAGTTCACAGGAGAAAAGAGCAAAAGACTAAATATGAGACAGGTGAAAAGAAAAGGAAAGGAAAGCAAACACGAAAGGATGAAAAAGGAAAGCGAAAAAGGACGATGAATAGAAGGAGATGGAAAATTAAAGAGAAAAATAAAAGAATATTAAAATACATTGCTAAAAGAGGTGAGAAGAGGGTTAGAAAGGAAATAAAGGTGGTCAGGAAGAAAGAGAAAAGTAAAGAAGATTTGACATATAAAGAAAGGACAAACTGTACACAATGAAATCAAAGGAAGAAAAGAAGAGGCAAACAAAAGTGGAAGAGATGGGAAAATAGGCAAAGCACTTAAGAGGAAGACAAGAATTATACAGAAAAACGACAAATAAAGAAAATTGAAGGAAAGAAAGATGAACAGAGTATAATTCAGAGATCAGTACAAAGAAAGGCTAAGTATGTCAAAATATAAAAAACGGAGGAAAGGAGGTTAAATGAAGTAAAAAATAATAAAAGTCAAGATGGAAAAAGCAAAAGAGAAGAAAGATCCAACAAAAGGAAAAAAGAGGAAACTGAAACAAGGGAGGGAAGGCAGAAATGGGAAGAAGCTGGAGCGGCTTGGACAGAAATGATAGAGGGGACGGATAAGGGATGAAAGCCTTTTTCACTGAGTGATGAGGATATTCTCACATCACACGCTACTTACCCAGGATTCATAGCATAGGATGAGTTCCCAGCATCCCTTTCATCTCCACAACATGCAGTAGTGGTCCATCAAAAAAGAGCCTGGGGAGACACTCAGCCATGGATAGTTACATGTGGACCCGTGGACCCCCACTCAACGCCTCCCCCACCCCCTGCACATACACGCGCACACACACACACACACACATAAACGTCATTGAATTAAGACACACATACCATTTTTCTGTTTCCCCTTTACTACACACACTTTTAACAAACTGCACAGACACACTGTTTTAACTTCAGATTCTCCTACATCTAAATTAACCTGGTTACTATGCTGATACCAACACACACACAAATGAAAACAAGCACTACAAAGTGGTTGGCTGTCTAGACTTATCCGTGGTGATCATAGAAGCCACTCATTGCCGTGGTGTTTGATCTCTTGGTTGTCTGAACAGTCTGCCAGCGTGGTGCAGCAGCGGAAGTGGACGAAAGTGCAAAAGTTTGTGAAAATTCTTCCAAACGGTGAGATTTTATAACTGTTTTCGGAAATGACTTCAACCTGAAAAAAGAAAAGCTCAGATTTTATTTAATTACCTGAGGTTCTGGGACATTTATTGTAAGTAAGTTTTCCTGCAGTGGAAGTTAAAGTGGCAGCTTTTTACACATAATCTGATGCATTTTCTGTACGATTCAAGTGAAATGGAGACATTTATTGTGCTAAAACAATTTTTTTAAAGATCCAAGAACATGTACAACCACAGAATAATACTTTGTGGACACTAGTGCCGCAACAACGAATCGATAAAATCGATAAAAATAAATGATAAAATTAAATGATAAAAACCGCAACGAATTTCATCATCGATTCATTGTGTAGTGTGATTATAACGTCTTATGTGGTTGCCAGTTGCACAACCATTTTTTTGTTTTGTTTTTGCATAACCTTTATTTAACAGTCAACACAAGAAACGCGTTAATAAATAGCTGTCGGCTGCGGTGGAGCATTGCAGGAGCAGGTGGACCTAAGACAATTAAAAACTTATAATTTTTGGGGGCACTTTATCTTAAACAACGCAAAGACGCTTGTTACCTGCAACATTTATAAGTCAGACCTTGTATGACAAGGAAGTATGATGACGATGATGATACAGCATCTTAGATGGACGCATGTCGGAGTCATCAACAAGGAAGAGGAGAGCTCAGTGTCTGGGTAAGTTGCGAGTTACTTTTTAAGTGAGGAATTGCAGCCTATATCAGCATGACAAGTCTGCAAGAGTTTGGTGCATTTCTACTCTCCATCCAGTTCGACATGCATGGCAAGACAGACAAACGGTTAGCAGCATGCATTGACTGACAGTGCAGATATGGTTGCTGTTTATTTTAGTAGTTGCACTTGCAAGCTAAGGTATGATTATGTTGTCATTTATTTGGTCCATTATTTGGTTATGTATAATTGTGAAGAATGAAAGAATAAATACCTTTGTTAAAGCAAAGCAATTTAAAACAATTATTTATTCTTTATTATTTAATAGTTCAACAGCTGTAGGATATCTAAGGTGGGAGCATGTTGTGATGTTTTGATTTACATTTTATTGTTAGTTTGTTATTTCTAATAGTTCAGGTCACTTTTAAGCTACAAAAATACAGAAGCAGTTTTTGTTGTTTTCCTATACCTCCTTGTGTTCAAAATCACCAAAAGAATAGATTAGATAAAGTATCCTTTCAATGTAAAGCATATAGTGGCGAAAAGCTGCATTGATTACTGAATACCGCAACTATAGAGCCCCGTTCTGGTGAAGTGATCACTGGCTGTTGTTGAAACTGGCCAATCAGATGCATACGCTATTCGTTAATAGTTAATAGTTGGTCAAAAATTGGGCCTCTGCTATGTGCGTGCTTGCGTAGGTGACGGAGAGCCCTTGCATTGACGGATAATGGCGCTGCGTCAATCCATCTCTGTCAAAACGGAGAATCATAAACTAGCCTTTATTCCTTGGCTGTTTTATCCTTAATATCTTAACTAGATCCCATTTGAAATTACTTTTGTTTTGTCATTCCTCATTCCTTCTTTTACTCATGCTCTAACTAACCAGTCAACATAAATTCTCTTTTGATTTTACATTCCAACTGACCAGTAAACAGATTTTTTTTCACATTTGTAAAAACTGGTTTCAAATGTCGGATCTGGTAACTGTTGGATTAAAAGATACAGGAGGCGACGGCACCACACTCAGATGTTAACCGGTTGCGCTGCAGTTGTCCTGTAGGTGTTATACAATACAGCTCTTAGTGCTGCTTCGCCAACCCGTGGCCTTGACAATGCCTCTACAAGAAAAGAAGAGATAAACCAGAAAACGATGCAATCACCTGTGTTGTGCCTTTTTAGTTGTTTGTTTGTGTATCTGCTGTGTTGATGGACAAATAATCTCTGGTCTCTAGTTTCAGGTTATTGGTGTTTTTTTACTGGCTGTACTGCATTATCCCAACCTATACCATGGTTCGGGTGAATACTTGACCAAAAAATGTGACACACCCCCAGCTGGTCACTTGCACATTCGCACCTCGAAGTGTGTCCAAAGAAAACTGGCTTCGCTTTAAAATATGCAATTTTCACACATGTGAACCGGAACTGTGGAAGTATCCTGGGCGGGACCGCTCCGCTGAGCGGCTGTCCATCTGACTGCTGTTAGTAAAAGTTTATGTCTGAGCGGCGCGGGACGTGCCATGGTGGAGACATTACCAGGTCTGGGTGTCCGGGTGACGAAGCTGTTTTACGGCCACAACGGCTCTTTTAAGAGCCACCCACAAACCTCTTAAGAGCATTCCTGTCTAAATAGTTTAACCTCTTTATAATATGTATTTTTTTATTCCTGTCTCTGTATAGAAAACAGCTGGTGTCATGTGGCTCGGGGTGATTAGCCACAGTGTTTATCAGTTTACATCTCCTACTGATGCTGACTCCATTTAGTCAGTCCCAGCATCACTGACACCCCTCATCTAAATGTTTGTTATGGCACAAATTGAAGCTGTAGTTGATACTTCTGCAGCAGACATAAAATGCAGCACGCATTTTGGGTCGTGCCTGAAATCCTTTTTTGTGACGCAAATCTGCTTCTGACGTGTCGCACTTAATCGCGGTCCTCCACTGACTTTACGCGTAAACCGGACTCTCTGGTTGCGTCTATCGTAAGCACCATTACATGTCAGTCAAGTCATCTGTGTTGCTGTGGTCCGCCTATTGTCATATCAGCAAAGGTTGAGAGGAAGCGAAAATGTGCAAAATGATTAAAGCATCATAATATTCATGGTAGCTTGGCTTTTTTTCTGTTGTGGTGCTGCTCAGTGTCAGTGTTTTTATATTTTTTTAATGCACAGGCGCTGTTATTGTGTTTACAGAACTCTGAACGTTACTCTAAAATTTATCTTTCATACTTGCTACTTTGTATGGTTGTTAATCTGGCCCATGTCAATACTTTTTAACAAAACATAATAATTTTTCTGAGATTTTATTATACATGTCTTCTTTTTTTATTCTTGCCCCAGAACACAACTTGTTTAACGAAAAGACTAAAACTAAAACTGAAACTAATAAAAACTAAACTGAAACTAAGCCTTTTTTTTAAAAACTAAAACAAAACTTTACTACCTAACAAATGGTAAAAACTAATTAAAACTAAAATAGAATTTAAAATCTTAAGTCAAAACTAAATAAATTATAAATTAATTTAAAAATTATAAAACTATTATAACCCTGACTGCTTGTGTTCTAGCCTACATGTGACTAATGTCTCCATATGTCTGGCCTAAACGGTAGGTCACTAGGTTTTCATGACATAATATGTTCTTCTATGCCACTTACTTAGTTCCTGGGGTCTCATCAATAAAACTTTATATAGAAACCTAACTAAAAGTGCAAAAAAATTTAGCTTACACCTTGTAAGTTTAAGGCCAGGAATATAGTTGCTTTTTGACGTAACCTAATGTTGTCAGACTCCGTGTTAGGCATGTACTTGCTTGCGCACTGGACGTACAACTGGAGAGTTCCACTGGGGGTCAGAGTACACAACTAAGACTGGATAGAGTGCAGGATTTGTAGGGTAGAACATGATGACCACAGAGGAGATAATCAGATGGTTAATTTTCAGATTACAACAGAAAAAGATGGCAGGAGTGTCATAGATGGTACGTAAGACCATATTTATTGCCATACTTGCTTGTATTCCTACTGCTTTTGCTGTCGCTGATCTCGTGTACCTACAGCTTGCGCTTCAAACAAATGCAAGCTACGAGAGACAGCCATGATAAAAATGGGTACACATAATTAAAAGCAAATATATACCCCGTCTCATAGATCAGACCAGGGACGATTCTAGGATCAGATATTTAAGGGTGCTGAGCACCCTGAGAGCTACCCGGCCAGGCAAGACACATTTAACTGTTTTGTACATTTTAGCACACACAAAAACACAACAGCTCCCCCAAAAATGGCCTAAAATCACCGCTGGACCAGACTCACCCTAGAAATGTGTTCAGGTTTCCATCACACAACCACTTTTGCCAACAATGGTCAATGCAAAGTGCCTTGTGAATATTCTGCATTGAGTTAATACGGCTGATATTTGGCCATTCACGGGGAATCATAAAAATGAGGAGGATAAAGGCACGGAAGAACATTTTCTTTCAACCTTTTAATCAATCAATCAATCAATCAATAAATCAACATTTATCTATATGGACATTTACTCAGCAAAAAGGCTACCAACATTGGCCTTCACATTAAAAGACAAAAATTAAGTTAGCAACAAGAAAATGTGTAACAAGAGTGACAAGATTTAAATAAAATAAAAATAAAAGCAGCAGCACAAGTTATAAAACAAATCAGAACAATAATTATAAAGTTTGAATTATATGATTACTTCTTGAACAAACAAAAAGACTGGAATAAAAGAAAATTAAAACTAATAAAACTAAATTACAGCGGAACATAAGTTTTAGCACTGTTTGATATTTGAAGCCTGATAAAATGAGTTTTAAGTGTACTTTTTAAAAGTATCATCAATGCAACACATTGAATTCATTCAAAACGGCTATATATGGAGGGGGGGGGGAGGAAAATAAAACAAATTCAGTGATCTACGGAACAAGTTAAGTGGTAATAGAGTAAAAAGGTCAAAAAACTGAGAATGAACAAATAAAAGTGTGAGTGAAAGGGAGAAGAAGTGAAAAGAAATAATAAAAATCTCCCTCACACACAGACAACAGCTGGCCGGCAGCGTTCTGTGAAAGTGGTAAAGTCAAGTGAGTGACTGCTGAGCAAAGCTGAGTCTCTAAATCACTTAAAGCAGCATCCCGGAAAAAAAACAAAACGGAAAAATCTCAGGGGGATTGGAGGAAAATGTGAGAGGGCTTCTTTTTTCCATCTTTGAAAGCAACACATAAATCTTGAGTCAACAAACCTCAAAACAACTTTTTTTTTTTTAAGAAATGCAAAATATGAGGTGAGGAAAAATATGGGAAAATCCTCTTTTCTGGGTCTTGCCTCTACATTTTTTATTAGTGACAGATGCCTCACTGATGATCAGATACATATCTTGACTCTGTTTCAAAGCTGAAAATACATGAAACTGCCTTTATATGGTATTTCAATCAAATGTCAACATGTTAACTATCCTCCTTAAGTTTTATTATATATTTTTACAGATAAGAAGAAGGGAGAACGAGAGGGTGGATGTGTCTCATTTTATACATTACAGAGGTTTCCAATGAAGTTTTAAGTCAAGCCCAGGAACAAAAAAAAGAAGAACTACAGTGAAGAGAGTGATACTATAAGAAGAAAGCTTAAGCTACATGTAGAACAAGTTGTAACTGTCCATGGCTGATGTCAACACACATAGTGATTGGACGGCTTCATTTAGGCCAGTGGTCTCCATCCCTTGTCCTCAAGATGTCGTCTCCTGCAGGTTTTAGATGCATCCCTGCTCCAATGCACCTGATCAAATGAATACCTCCATACCCGGTCAAACCTGAGCTAAAGAGGTAATTCAGTCACTTAATCAGCTGTGTATGGAGCAGGGATGCATCCAAATTCTGCAGGACAGTAGATCTTGAGGATTAGGGTTGGAGACCCCTTATATAGGCCGATGCAACCAATATATTTCTAATGTTCAGTTTCTTCAGTGACCTCTGACTCAAAGTTCAACCTACCTACAATAAAGTCTAGTGGATGCTTCTTATAAGAATCAAGAAGCTCCTGCACACCAACAAGCCCGAACAGACCAATCTGGAAAAACTTTGGTGAAACTTTTCAGAAACTTCAAGAACTAAAAAAGAAGGATTTCTTTTACACAGATTGTTTATCTTAGGTTTGACTGGCTTACACATTTTGTAGGTTCACATATAGAATAAATGTTTCCTAAATCTGAACCAGTGTTTTAAGACAATCTGATCACTGTAGAACACAATTCCTTTTTCATTCCCACTGCATCCCAGAACAAGCTAATATAGCTATAAATTCTTAAAGGTAAAGTCTTATTTTCTTAAGGATTTTAAAAGTTTGACTGAGGGTTTTTTATATTAACTCATCTTGATTCTTGTGATTGTCTTCATGTTGGTTTAGACCAGTCATCCCTTCATTGAACAAAATGAAGATGCCTGTCTGGAATCAGTAAATAGGACCCCAGCTCTGGTTTCACTCTACTGGCTTCTTGTTCATTACAGGAGTTAATGAAAAAAAATACTGCTATTGTTTTTGGAGGGTCTTTATGTTCTTGCAACATCATATTTAAAGGATTGCTACCGCAAGAACACTCAGAACATCTTGCATTCAAACCAGTTTTAAACAACACATTCAGGTCACAAGAGAGGATAATACACAATATTACAGTTAATAATTTAACATTGTTCGCCTATTTTACAACTAAATTGAGAAGGAAAAGTCAAGATAGGCATTCTCCCGATGAACTGTAACCCCATCCAGTGTTGCATTACTCACATAATTGAATTACAGGGTTATAGTTAAGGTAACAGCTCAAAAACATTTTTTATTTCTATCAATATTGTCAATATCGAATTGGAACAGATTGGATTGGAACGTGATAATTGATTCTAACTGTTGAGAATTGGAAACAAAAAAATTGAATCGATACTCAGCTCTTCCCTTGGGCCCTTGTAGATTTAGGTTTACAGTGGTCTAATGTTTTATTTTTACCAACATGCTTCTTCTGAATGCAAATGCTACAAGCAATCTGGTGTTCCAATCAGAGTCCTGACTTGAAATTGATAGAGAATCTGTGCAGGAAGTTAAAGATTAAGGTAATGGCAAAAAGGCCTTTTAACCGTGAAAATAAGTATTTACCAGAATACCAGTGGAAGCATGCAAGAAAGCTCAGCAGGACTTTAAAGAAAGGCTTGATTATTTTTAATCCCCCAAAAAAGACTTTTTCATTGATCGTTGAGGAGTTTTTAAATCATTCTCAAAACTGTATTGTGTGATCAAATACACCAAAAAACTGGAAAAAAGAAATTTGGGGAAAAATTATAATCATGTCAAATTATGTCTGTGTCCTTTGTGATATGTTTGTCTTAGTTCCAATCAGAAACAAACTTTTGGTGGAATTAATATTTTGAATGTAAGTCTGTCACGGGTAAGTCATTATGGGCTTAACTTTAGCTGGCAGAAGGGGTACCTGACGTGGTTTTCTGCTGCTGCCGCCCATCGGCTTCAGGGTTCAACGTGTTTGTTAAGAGAAGGTGTTCTGCATACCTTAATTATGATTACTGGTTACTTGAGCTACTGTTGCTTCTTGGTGTTGTCTCTTGACCTCTGACATTCAACATTTAGGAGGAATTTCCATTCACATAATGATACTAAATCATAAAATGATACTGGTTATCACCCCTTTCTCATACAATTTACCTGAAAGATGAATATGCATGAATATTTTTACAGATCATCTGTTTCTGAAACACGCATTTCAAATTTCCTGCAACTCCGACCCTTGACTAGAGCGGTTATCTAGGAAGATCAATGTTTAAGCACCAGCCAGTGAGCGTTCAACCCACTGACCGTACTTGGCAGATAAACTAATTCAATTGAAAAAGATCCTTTTGAAATAAATAAGCTGCTGGTTAAAAACTATTACAATCAAATTCAAGCTGACTTTATGGAAAAAAATGTTTTAGAATGAAAACTGACTGAATTAAATAGAAATGTATTGAAAAGTAAATGTATTCTGAGGAAAACAAATAATGTATAATGTTTTTTTGGTTTATAAAAACATTTTTTAAAGGAGCATGAAAAATATTTTTGAAAGTCACCATCTCCATGCCCACATGCCTAACACCTACAGGATTGGCTGATTTACACTTGTTATTGAAAAGTAGTTGAGCATCTATCCCCGATACGGTGGCTGGTAATAGACGTGGAAAGGGATTCAAACTGCGAAAAATAAAATTTGAACCCCTTTTCGCGTTTACTTTGTAAAGCAGATGAAAAGACATTGACAACACTATGAACATCGTCCACTGAAATTCTCTGTAAATTTCCAAAGCTTCTTGAAAAGTAAACTTTGCTGCAGGCTCCATCCATTTTCATTGTGCGACAACAGGAAATGCTGATACAAGCCAAAGCTTCACAACAAGAAGTAGCATTTGCTAACACGCACAGGGTCTATTGTATGTTTTAACACAAAAAGAATCATCATAAAAAAGTTAACTTGTTAATAAAGCAGAATACATAACCACCTGACACTCTGAAGATCTTCTGTCATGTCTTGAGGTGACTTTGGTGAGAGTGTGTGCAGCGCTTTTGGACCTCCACTGGGATGGATAGCTGACAAGTGAAATTAGGCTATGTCTCTCCCCCACTGGTCTACTCTGTTTTCCATTTCGCTCTTTCCCCCCTCACTCTCAGCTTGTTCTCTCAGCTGTGTGACAGATAATTGACACATTATCAGACAATGACCTTGGGTCGCAGGCAAGCCCCCGTCAATTAAAACCTATGCCATTTCCTTGACAACGCTCTGTAATGGAAATTCATGCACTCCACTGTGTAAATGAGCATGCATGAAACCACACACATCATGCTAACATGCATAAAGGCACCTGCTTGAGGCGAAAGCATGTGAAACTAAATTTTTACCATAAACCAAGTCGTGCATGTTGAGTCTTTAAGAGTCGATGAAAGATTGTAGATTGAAAGGTCAGTTTATGTGCATCTGTCATTAACCTTGGACGGCAGCAGAAGGGTATCTAACTAACATCCCGAGTCGCTCAATCACTGAGAGATAGAGCAAGGATTCATTGAAGATGGCGAGTGAGATAGACGTGGAGTGACAGAGACAGAAGATGGCAGACAGAGACTGATTGAAACAGGGTTAAGATTCGGATTAACGGTGAGGGAAGAGGGCAGAGTGGAAGAGACGGAAGAAATTAAACAGAGAGCAGGGCAACAGTGGGTGAGTGGGAGTTTTAGAAAATGACATAACTTTCTGAGTTTGCGTTGCCTAGTTACTAGGAACGTGTCCATGAGTAAAAGGATTGAGTAAATGGACAAAGAGGGAGGAACTGCAGGATAAGGAGGAGGAAAAGATGGTCTCCCCTTTTCAGTTTAAGGAAAGGAGCAAAGAAGTATAAATTGGCTGTTTTAAAAGGGTAGCTTTCAATCTAGGTACAATGAAAAGACCTCAAATCAATGTCACAATATATTGAGCAGTTGATCTCAATAACAACAAATGAACAATAACAACACCACCACCTAAAAAAACAAAATTGTATTTTTTCTTCAGATGGGGCTATGGCTCTCCTCTTCCTCCTCCAACAGCTTTACCCCTGAAGCTTATTTGAATCCTCCTCCACTTGCTCACAGTCTTTTTTTTCCATTGATGCCAACTCCTCAGCATGGAAGTAGCTATTGGCTGTCCCGAACGTCATTAGAAGTTGCTAAATGACGTTATCGCATCATTTGCATATTGTGCATGTAATTATGTTGGCCTCTGTAGTACAGGGGAATAACTGTTTTAAATTAGATTTTTGGCAGAATATTTGTTTAACCATTGGCGGCAGTTTGGTTGGGTTTCAACTGGTATAAGGTTTTACCTGTTGAGTATGTTTCTTATGCCATGTACACATGGAGACTTTTTAAAAACAAATATTTTTCCTCCTTTAAAGAAAAAATCTCCATCCACACAACCAGATAAATGCATTTTAAGCATATTCGTAGACATGGAAAACCTGTAGGGGGCATTAGTTCTCCCAAATCGTATCTGCTTAGAGTTACTTTCTACTATGTAAATTCTACATACAGCAGTGATAGAGCTTGTAAAAATAAGCAAGCAAAAAGCACTTGGACAATTGTTAATAACATCACAGCTCTGAGGGCATAAATGCTGTTTCTTAGTGTAAGCACATGTCGCACAAGGGATTTTGGAGCATTATTTGCCGTGCACACTGATGTTACGGCACTTAAAACTACGGTTTTATCTGTCCACACGCAGACACTAAAAATTGAGAAAACGCAGATCTTCCAAGTTTTTTAATATTTTTTTTTTGAGGCCAAAAATCTGCATTCCCCATTTTTTTAAATGCACTAAAAGAAATTATTAATTTTCATTAAAAAAAACTAAAATTCTTGTGAAACCAATCATTTTTGTTCTCATCATCTTGTTTTGTGAGCTGTCCACTACAACCCTAGTCATGATGTTATGATTGCATTGTCCCTCCCAACTCTTTCTTACCTGCCAAAGTGCACAACTCAAAGACTATCCAACTATCAATCTTTACTAACAATTTCAACCTCAACCCTGAACAAGAAGCGAGCATCCTGTAACCTGTTTACTGTGGGTGACAGCTCATCCTCAGACAGAGAGGAGCAAAGCAATCCTTCACACAGATGATGACGGACTCTCGGGCAGAGATTTCGAAGTGTCAACTCTCATCCCAGCAGCCGCTTCATACTTAACTGCAAACCCCTCCAGACACATTCTGTAAGTCAAGGTCTGACAGCTTTGAAAAAAAGGGATGCAGAGCACACAGTCTTCCTCTTGAATGCATCAAAAAATCATATCTGTGAGGGCCACATACTTTTAGCCAGAAATACCCTTGGTGAGACCAACAGTAACTATACATTTTTATTCACTATTTTTCAAATCAAAACGCTAAGCACCATTTACAGAGCCCTGCAAAGCTATTAATATCCCTTAAAACGTCTCCCTTTCTGTTTATTAGGAATTTAGGTCATGGTCATTTTAGGTTTAGGTTCCTTTGACTCAATACAGTCCAGTTCATACCATTGTTTTCACAAAATTCTAATAGGGAAATAGTGTCATTCAATCTCAGTATAAATCTAGCTTTTTTGTGAAAGCCTTAGAGATTAGTTAAAGGAAACGTATGTAAGAAATTTATTTTAATTAATCCTAAAATGGTCCCGATATGTCACTAGACATTAAGAAATCATGTTCTTTCGAAATACTTATATCACTGTCAATAGTGGTCCGGCCAGGATATTGTTGTGTAAAAGTGTAAGTTGCAGCCATCAAGTGATGTTATTGTTGTCATGTTCTGTTTTGGTCTGAGGCTCCACCCTCAAGCTATCTACAAATCACGAAGTCAGTAGAGTTTCCTCATCCGGGTTGCCAGCTCTGCCCTGTTTACCACCGCTAAAACTCTGAACGTTACGGACAAAACATGTATAACGTTACGAAACCTAAAAGGCATCATTATCAATCCGAAATACGTTGTGACGTATTGAGTAGCCTATACTTCGGTACAAATAATTCCTCATTCGTTCTTCGCGTACATTGTGGACTACACATGCTGCAAGTTAACCTGTATGACCATTGCTAATATTATTTAGTTAGGGTCAGCCGTTCCTGCTGGATCCCGCAGCAGCTGGCAACCTCGAGTCAGGAAGGGATACACAGTTCTACAGTATTTTGAATGTGATTGCAGTACCGCTTTTGGCCACAATCCTACATACGTTTCCTTTAAATAACATAAGCAAACAAATAGCATTGTTGAGACTGAATGACATATGGGAAAGGGATAATATAGAAGAAATGTTTAAAACAGTGTAAAGTTCTAACAGTTTATCCCAAGATTTATACATCTCACAGAACTCTCATAATCCATCATCTGAAACGGGAAAGCACTTGGTAAACAGGCAAACTAAGATATGGCCGCTCACTCCCTCATCACCCGCACCTGTCTTCAATCTCCAGCCACTCACCTCACGTCCTTATAACTTGTCACCTCCATTCACTCAGCGCCGGATCATTGAAGGACTTCCCTACCGATGCCCACCGTATGTTCACTGTCGTCTTTCTCCTGCTGTCCTGTGCCTCAGTTCCTGCCGTCAGGATTCCACGCAATCTGCACTACCAATAAACAACCTTGCATACTGCTTCTGCGCTTGGGTCCATACCTTCAGGCATACATCCTGACTATTATTAAGAGAAGCAGCCAAGCGGTTGATGGTTACTTTTGACGATGTTATTGGAAAATTATTTCAAGATTAGTTCTATTCAGTGATTAGTAATAATTAGTGAAGGTATCCGGGGAATTTCATTCTTGTAACTCGAGACCTGAAGTTGAGCAATTCATATGGACCTTTTACCTACTTTGGTCTAACTGAAAGACTCTTATTATTGTTACGTCTGTAGAGTAGACCAGATATATCTCATAGAAAAGCTCTGGAAGATCGTACAGACAGGCAGAAACTCCACGTTTAGAGGGAGAGATAGATGCCCAAAGAGAGGTTTTGTAACTTCATGATAAATATTTTTAAAACACTAATGGAGACTGAATCATGCTTATCCTTAACTTCATCTCTATGGAGTTCTTTCATAACAATGATAGTACCCTACGTGTCTTCCGTGACAAGGAGCAGTACAGATCCACTGCTCTGGTGGGTGAATCTGTTGGCAGTAAAACTCTTATTTAAGCACTCCACAAATCTGACCTGGTATAAAGAAAACCATTTTTGATCAAAATAAAACAGAATAGGCTTGCCAAAGGTCATTTAGTGCTCTAATCAGAACGGGACTTTGTGGCTCACAGGCAAAACGACGTCTGGCCACACCACACATCACCCTGGATACTAGTAGAGTCGTAACCTAAAATATTTGCAATGAAAGATGGTTCCACAAAGTACTGACAACACACTTTTCAAATTTGAATTGAGCAAAGATTTTGTAGCAATTTCTCTCCTCCTCACAATTAGATTCAAATTTGTGTTGATGTAACTCATAATATTGCAATAAAATACCTTGATACCTGCAATCTTAACAATACAACATTAGGAAATTACAAGGGGAAAAAAATAATTTTTTAAGGTCAGAATCAGAAAAGTTTATTGACAAATGTTTGAACAGATTCATAACATTAGGAAATTGCTGCAGTACTTGTGCAAACATACGGTAAGTCAAACACTTCTAAGCATGCAATAAAAAATGGGTTTAACAAAGTGATACATACAAGGTGCTATATTTGTGAAAGTATAAAAATAAAGAAAGGCAATGGAGGGGACACTGATGTCTGTGACAAAAGGGATATGACACAGAAAAGAAGCATCTGTAATGATTTTCAGTCCTAGCAGTGGTTCAGATCAATGGTTCCTGTGTATTTATGCAGTACTGCTGGGCCGCAAAAGATGCATGAAGAAATAAAAGATTTTTATGGCGAATCGTTGCTGGAAAACTGTCTTTGTGTCTGATCTATGAGCGCTTGCATAATATATTCCACACTCTGCAAACCTGTTGCCATTGTGCTGAATCTTTTGCTGAAGACAAATCAGTATTTAAATGAGGTAGGTTATTTTCCTTTTACTCCTGCTCTAAATTATGAAAGCAATAGCTTTGATTGAGATGAGAGGAGGCTGGCTGGTTTTATTTTTGTTTTAGTATTATTGACCCAGAAAAGGTTAAGTGAACAAGCTTGGTCTTTTCCAGCAACTACTCCTGTGTCAAACTCTCTAAGTTACACCCATTCAAAGATGAGATATGCAGCTCAGTAAGCTACAACAAGAACGACCAATGTTTGGCATCAAGCAGCTTGACTGATGCAAGCTGTCTTGCCTAAAGGACCACTCCAGTGATTCTAAACCTTATCTCTACTGTGTGCGTGTCAAAGAGAGATACGTTAATGCACCATTTTCTTGGCAGGACCACTGTATCTAGCAAGAAGGCTCTGTTCATCTCTCTGCATCCGCACAGGATGCTCAAAAGGAAATCATTCTTCTCAAAGTTTTCCTTTAATCCTGTGAAACAAGATGTCAATATGTAACTCTTACAATTAAGATGCACAGAAACTAGTCTGTGCATTTGTTACTTCAAGGCTGGACTACTGTAATTCCGTATTATCAGAAAGTTTACAAAATGTAATTAAAAGCCTTCAGTTGACTCAAAATGCAGCAGCAAGAGTTGTGATGAATATTAAAAAGAGAGATCACATTTCTCGTGTTTTGGCTCCTCTCCACTGGCTCCCTGTTAAATCCAGAATAGATTTTAAGATCCTCCTCCTTACTTATAGAGCCCTTAATAATCAAGCTCCATCGTACATCAGAGATCTGATAGTTCCATATGTTTCTAACAGAGCACTTTTTTTCTGAGAATGCAGGTCTACTGGTAGTTCCTATGATTTCTAAAAGTAAAATGAGAGGCAGATCTTTTAGTTATCAGGCTCCTCTCCTGTGGAACAAGCTTCCAGTTTTAGTCTGTGAGGCAGATACTCTGTCTGTTTTCAAGACTAGGCTTAAAACCTTCCTTTTTGATAAAGCTTATAGTTAGTGGTCTAGGTTATCCTGAGCTATTTTTTTAGTTATGCTGCTTTAGGTTTAGACTGTTGGAGGACAGACTGACCACTTTTCTTTTCTCTTCTACTTTTCTCATCTACCAGTCTACAGATATATTTTTTTCTGCTGTTATTGCGATTGTTAACCCAGTTTTCTCATAACATTTTTCTCCCCATAGAAGCTCCACACGATCTGGTATCCTGCTCTACTATAAAGTCCCCTGCTGGATGGGGAACATTGGTCCAGATGATGCTCAAAGTCACCGAGCATCTTCCATGCTGTCTCTTCTCTTTCTTATCAGACCCCCAGACGGTCGTGGCAGATGATCGTTTGTACTGAGACAGGTTCTGCCGGAGGTTTCTTCCTGTTAAAGGGGAGTCCTCTCCACTGTCACTACATGCTTACTCATTATGAGGGATTGCTGAGGAATTGCCGTGGTTGGAGTCTGCATCTTCCGGGCACAACCTCACGCTGATGACTAATCGCAATCTGCTGGGATTCCTTACATAGAAAACTTTTAACTGATTGGAATGTTTGTATAAATGTATCAAAATGACTTTTCTTGTAAAGTGCCTTGAGATGACATTTGTTGTAAATTGGCGCTATATAAATAAAAGTTAATTGAATTGAATTGAAGATAGGCTTTAAAAGTTAAGAACAGACATTAGGCAATTCTTCAAAGCATAATTTGAGATTCGAACATTAAAAAGGTTTGCTGTCACTTCTGTAACCCGTAAACAAGCAAACCTTTCCTTTGATTATTCATGCAGTTGTCATGATGCAGCGGTGACCTCAAAGGTTTGTCTAAATGAAGAAATAGGAAACAAACACAAACCTATATACTGGCGCAGTATTTATTTTACTGCTCTACAGTCTTGCTGTTCTTTAAAATATGATAAAACTGGTCAAATACATTTTCCAAAAAAATACTGTCTTCAAAATATTGAACTATCACTGGTTGTTGCAGATTTATTTTACCTAACAAGCAATAAAATGGATTTAATATGATCAACACACAACATAGACCTCATTCACATAGAATATTTATGCAAAAGCCCAAACCAGATTCATTTGATGTATAAACAAATTTAATTCCTTTTAAGATGAAATTAGAAATATATGCTGTAAAACAGTGTTTCGGTGTGTTTGGGAGCAAGAAATAAAAGACTATCAATGAATACTAATAAATATGATGGCATATTTTTACTGCACTGGAAAACGGAAGCACCGTGCGTTTTTAAGGCATTAATTATAAAGCGATGACAATTAAATCAAGATGTATTGAATTGAATTTCGTATTATTGGTTGATTCTCAGGTGTCTGATGTTTAGCTTTTCTGCATTTCTGCTGCATTCTTATGAGAAGTCCTGAGTCTGAACCTAGCTCAATTAATATATTTTTTATGCTTGTCAGTATTGACTCTTAGACTAATTACATAAGTCAAGCCACCTATCATCCATGGGCTGCATGGTAGTAAAGTTCCTAGCACTGTTAGCTATTCAGTCTTGAGTTAGAAGTAAGTGTGTGCTTTTGGATAGTTGTTTGTCCTACATTTCTCTGTGTGGTTACCAGCAACCCTACATGGGATAACTGGGTACAGGCAATGTGTAGATGCTATGGATAGTTTACACATTATTTAGTGTTTTCAACAAAGAACTTCTCATTGGGTATATAGAAGCAAATTCATTCGGAATTTTCTGTTGCATTAAGCATAAGCCTGTCTTCCATCCATCATTCAAGCAATGCATTGTCTTCCGCCAATCAGAGATTGGATTTTGTTGGGTCAAAGGTCCTGCAGGGAAACCCATGAATCCTTCTCCATTATGGCACTCTCCAACTCCTTCAGCAGGATCCCAAGGTCAGAGGGACGTACAGACCCACAGGATATATCGACCCGGAGTTCCTCCTAATGGAAAGTGCCTGGAAACATTCTAAAAAAGATGTCTAGGAGGCATTTTTGAGTATACCACAACTGGATCGAAAAGCAAGCCGAATACTGGAGAGTCTCATAGTGCCTCTTGCTAAATACCTCAAGTGAGAAAACCATAAGCCTTCTCCAGATCCCCAAAACACATCTTGACCACATAAACAAGCTACCGTAACTTTCTGAGCAGTAAAGATCTGATTGATTGTCCCACATCCAGAACAAAACAAACTACTATTTAGTTAGACCCTCACTCCATGGAGATTGTTTTTGACAGTCAGTACGTTAACATGCACATCTAAATTTAGCTTTTGGCAGTAATCAGACTAATGGCTTAGCCAGAGTTGAGAGTCATGTCCCAGTTTACATGGTACTCAGAAAATCTAATTACTGAATGAAGTGCGTTTGACTCCGTGATGCTTTGCGGTGACATGCGCCCTGACATTCTTCTGTTGGACTGGAGTCATACAGGTAGTAAACAAATGCCAAAGTCGGTTAAGCAGATGGAGTAAAAGCAGGATATGCACAATTAGCAAAGACATGGACAACACTGCAGCACAGAAAATGTTTGTGTTTGCTTTTATAATGCTGCTGCTTGGTCTGTTGTTGTTCCTGCTCTGTCTCATTACTTCCCGAATGGGGCGGGCCCAGGGTACCAAAATCTAAGCTACTGCTGCCTGTCATTTACATGAAGAGAAATTTAATTCTCCAATCGCATTATCTACGTAGATAACCATGATTTCTCAAACTCCAGTTCAGTTTGACTTAAGTTGAGCTAAGGTGCATTTCAAAAGTCTGATTTCAGTCAATAAGGCAATAATTCGAAATGATCTTGCTGCAGGAAAACGCAGTTGCTTGATTCATGTTAGACTAACCTCTTTTGATATCATAATTAACCCTTTGATGTTCTATTTTCCTTTCCATTTTTGTTTATATTATTTGAATATGTACTCATAAGGTTGCACCACTTTCAATATTTTAACACCCTTTAACTTGGAGTAAACTCACAAAACTGGAATGATTTGGATGAACAGTTTGATCAATGCCCCATTGCTGGATTGGCCAAACAATCTTAAAGGCTGTAGTGAGACATAAACACTTGTGTGGTAGGTGAAAACATCCTTAAATGAGAAAAAACTGTTCAATATAAATTTTTGACATCAGATTGTTACTAAGGCGCCATAATATGTCTCTGCAGTTGTGTATCTGGATAAAGTCAGCTTGTTCAAGTAGGAGTAGCAGCTTGACTGCAGAGAAAAAGTGTCATTGTTAATACCCCAAGGCTTGGGACTGAGAATGTGCGGACAGGGATACATTATCTGCATTTGGGAGGTCATTTAGAAAAAGAGTTCCATGTAACCTTCTTTCTGCCCCTGACTGAAAGGCTGTCTTTTTCTCTCTCAAGATATCTTTGCTCAGCACCCCGGCTGTGAAACTCCATAAAGAGTGATGGATGTTGATGGAGACATACAGAGAGGTGATTATAGATCATCGAGTATCGAGGAAGGACACAGACAGACTGATGGAAACTGAGAAAGAGCCGATTGTGGTCTCAGAATTGTAAATGATAGAATACAATATTTTTTGCACGTTGTATATGGAGCAGTTATGCCACAGTGTGGTGAAAAGGGAAATTACAACTACTAACAACGATTTAAACATGAAAGACACCAGAGTAATTTTTCTAAACAGAAAACGTTATGAGCTCGACATATTTAATGAATGTTATACCTAAAGTGGTACAAAATAGCCTATTTCAAACAGGAACAGCTTGACTTCCTCTGATTTTAATGGACATTGGTAAGTATCAGGCCAAACAATAAGCAGTTTGTGATTTACAAGTATAAGCAATCAGAAAAAATAAACAATATGGAATAGCACAATAAGTATGGACATTAGCACAAAGAGAAAATAAAAAATGTTTTACTCTATCTGACATGTTGAATAAATTTAAAACCCTGAGAGAAAATTCCTCTATCTAACATTTTGACCAGAACTAAGACTGAGGAAGATTTAAAAGCATCAGCCTAAGGATTACTGTCTCTTTCTCCGGCTTACAAGAGACAAGAATTGCAGCAGTTTAGCTAATATATGTAACTCAGATTTCCTTAGGGAAGAGAACAGCTCAATCACAGGTATTGGTTGGTTGAAATCTTTAATTATATCTGACACGTAGTTGGACAAGGAATTCATTTGGAGAAAGTTGTACCCTTTTCTCTGTCATATATCTTGTCAGGTGGCAATTTTCTTTGCATTCCACATGCCTCTAACGCTCCTGGGGAAAAGTCTCAACCAAAAATTCACTAACGCATACAATCTATTCTTTTAGCTCAGTTTTGCAGAGCCTGGTACTGCTCTTTTTTTATGCCTTCTTGTTCTCAGTCATGCCAACAGGTCAAAAGTGTGAACATCTTTTAAAAATAAGCACCTTGCTATCAGCACTGTTCTCTCTGCTTCATTATTCCAACTTCCAGCTCACAGACTATGGTTGGGAAGTAGTACCTTAATATGCTATGCCAGGACACCACACAAACACTTCATGTGCTATGCGTAGGGCAACAAAAAATCAGGCTTATTAAAATATAATCATGATATAGGAATGATAGATACAAAATAATATATAAAAGTATGGAAAGAATTATAATAGATTCAATACAAAGTAATATTTGTGCAGACTGCAGTGGTTTGTTACATTATGCCTCAGTTTTAAGTTGACAGACTCCTGTCAGATCTGACCTGCCTAATTATATGCAAAGTGTTCCTGTGTGAGCAGGTAGTCACCACAACATCTGATTTTATTGGTTTAAAAAAACCTTTTCATGGTGAACTATCATTAAAAAAAACGATGCAGTGTTTATGAAAACGTATTTTTTTAATATTGTCAGACAAAAACTATTTAAATAGTCAGAGCTGTTGAGCGATATGCCTTCCCTCTAACCTTGCAAATGCTGTATATTGTTACCTGTATATTTTTATTGTCAAAAAATCTTTAATGTCTGGCTGCATACTGGGCCAGATATATGTTGCATTTTCGTTTTAAAAAACTATCTGTGCGGGAAATTTATTTGTGATTTCCCCCGAGTCCGACAAGTTTGTGACCATAGTTTGCAGCGGATGTGTGGGTCTCAGAGCAGAAACTATAGGTGAGAGATTGGAGCTGAATCATTTAGGATTTAAATCTGTTTCCATGGTCCCGCTTGCCTCGACATGTCTCTTTATTTCTATGTGCTGGGTAACTTCACATCATGGTACACTTTGACTTTAGCACATCCATGCTGAGCGCTTCAAATGATATTTTTTTTTTTATGTGCATCCGACCTGTTTTGTTTTACCTTTGAATGAGTTTTAATTTTGTGCATAATTTTCAAAGTATTTAAAGGTATTAATTCTTGATTGAATTCTTGACTTTCCATATGCACTGAAAATGTTTCATTACAACTGTTGAGCAGGTGTGTATCTGAAACACTGTTAAAAAGGTCTAAATGAAGGCCAGTTATGATCTTTGGGTGTCACCACAAAACACTTGCTTAGGAAACTCAAATGGCTCGCACATTGAATGTTAATGTTTCATTTTTCGCTGTCTCTCCCTTTATAAATAAATATGAATTCTAATATCGGCTCTCTGCTAATGATCATCTCCTCTGTGACACTAAGCGCCCTGTAAAATTTTTGCATTCTGTCCTGTGGAGGGATTATCGTTCTACGTCACTCCCTGCTCTACTGCTCATGTCTCGTGGAGACAGAGACCCAATCATGTTTTGTTGTGCTGTTGGTTGTGCAAATCTCTTTGATAGCTATGTAAAGGGTCAGCATCTCTTTCTGCACACAAGTGTTGTGCTGTGTTGATAATAATATAATCTCTCTATGACATTTTATTACAGCATCAAACCTTTGGTATTATTGTAGCCCCTGCTAATGGTTACCAAACTCACAATAATCTAGTAAATTGGAAAGCACCCTGTACACTGGAAAATGTATACGTCATATATACGTCAACATATTTACCACCTCCTAACGGTTATGATAATCTAACACAACAGTGTCATGCTAACTAAGTACCCCACTTTCTATCAGAGCTCCAATACCTTGTTTCCAGAGCAGTCCAGAGCGGCATGGTGCGGACCAGATCGCTATTACGCAATGCTCACTTTTACTGTCTGCGTTCCCTCCGCAGACAGGACTCTGCCGTAGCGTGTGGGGGCGCTTTTGTGGTGTCATAAGGCAGGGACGAAAAGTGTAAAAATTAGGGCCGGGACTTTAACACGTTAAATAAGATTAATTAATTACACAAAAATAACGCGTTAAATTTTTGAACGCATTTTAATCACACCTATTTATGCACCGCAGCCTTCCAGCGCTGGTGCGCAGAGAAAGGCGCAGATCCCGTTTCATGTTGACTAAGCCACATGCTGTCGTTCCTCCAGCAGCTGATGAACAGAAATTTAGCTTTCACTACAGTTAAAACTTATGCTATTTCTTCCTGTCATAAAGGTTTTGGTGACGGAGCGGTCTGCGTGCGCTCTCCTGTTACTTGGCGCACACGGCTGCACTGGCGCTGCTTCCAGCTATTTCCTCTAGACTCGATCCTCCAGAGAATCACAGAACTCATTCCATGAGGGAGATTTCATCCTCCACAGCTCTGCAAGTAGGGATGGTGGTGCGCTGCAGCTTGCTGGTCATCACCGTGTTAATTTATCTATTTTTATCTGAGAGACATTTACGCTTTCTCCATGATTCTCTTATCGGTGTTCTGACAGAATTATGGTTTTTATTTTTTCTGATAACTTAAACTTATGTATTCTGTCATAATTCATACAAAAAATCCATGTGAAGAAAATTCTTACTTTTCTCAGAGCGATTAAAATGCGATTAATTTCGCTTAATTAATTACAAAAGCTTGTAATTAATTAGATCAAAAAATTAATTTAGTCCCGGCCCTAGTAAAAAATAAAAAAATACCAAAATTTTCAAGTGCGTGTGTGGAGCTCCTCTGTTGACCACACTCGGTTGCTGTTTGCTGCCATCTTTACCTGTGCCTACTAACTCAAGTTAATGGAGATTAGGAATTAATTTGGTGGAATCAACCAACTGTTCCCCTTAGAAGTGTAAAATTTAACTTACTAAATTTCAAACAAAATCTAACAATGGCTCCTTTAAAACCTTAGGCTACTATTTGGAAAAAAATTGCAAATAGCTAATATTTTCAAGACATTTTTTTTCCAGTTAACATTTGAAGGTTTGATGTCGCACAAATGGACAGTAAAGTTGCTGTAGATCAAGCGCATCTTAGATTGAATTTCAAATCATGTTTTTTTCTGAGTGGAGTTTTTAGATGTTGGATTTCTTCGTGGTCCTCTTCCTCTTATATTCATCTATTTGGCTAATTAGCAATAAAAAAAATTCTTAGTTTTTTGATACAGTATTGTGTTTTTAAAATGTATCCTCAGATACCTTTTGGGCTTACATAAGCTTTTTAAAACCAAAGAGATGTCATGTTTTTGTAAGTGATTATATTTAATCTATAGCCGAAATTATTCAAAATCCCATCTTTAACTGCAGTATTTAGACTACCATTGGTGAAATATGACCTTTTACAGGCATTTTTGAAACCCCAGAACAGCCACTTCATCTTGAAAAGCAATCCTTTTGACAGACAGTAAAATATCCTGCCTACATAGG
Source organism: Apricaphanius iberus (assembly GCA_028564705.1). Taxonomy (NCBI): domain Eukaryota; kingdom Metazoa; phylum Chordata; class Actinopteri; order Cyprinodontiformes; family Aphaniidae; genus Apricaphanius; species Apricaphanius iberus. Next base: position 1,481,891 of record JAPXFQ010001662.1, read on the forward strand.
GAGCTGAGTTAGAGAGTTGGGGTCACACAGGTTTAGAGAAAATTAATGTTTTGCAGCTTTGGATTTATGAAGTGATATTCAGCTGGGAAATTTGCCCACAGAGCACTTTCAGGATGATGACACTCAAATCTACTGTAAACCCCATGTACAATATCCTGATGGCTGAGTCACTGAGGTTCTCAGATAAATTACAGGCCCAAGTTGACACATAAGACATTTAAGTTTAGTGGCAAGATGCAGGATGTCAAGGGGTAAGGCTGCACGATATTTGTAGGTGGGAAAGGGGAGCGATTCAAGGACGTCAGTAGGACTGAGGTTAAGATGCAACTTGTATATATAAGTGTGTTTCAAAGTAGCCTACACATGTTGACCTATTTTATTCTCTGTTTTTTTTTCAGTTCTAAAATCACAAAAAGGATTGTGTCTTTGTTAATTTCAATGCCATATGAAACATGTTCTCTTTTATTTTTAGCCAAAGAAATAAAGTCACTGGATTTATGTTTCATACAATGCTGTCTGACAGAATGTCTTGTGACGCATTTTGAACCTCAACTTATGACCTGTAACCACATGTGGCAAGGAGAATGTGTTTCCAAAGTTCTCCGAACTTTCAAGATCAGTTTCTTAATCTGTGCAAAGCTAAAAAAATAAATAAATAAATTACATTTTCTTATGTTTCTGTAGTTACACAGTGTTTTTTAGTACTTTCACTTTCTTTTTTTTACTTTTGTTCTTTCATTGGATTCCAGTTTAGGTCTGTAACTAAGTAAATTAGACTCAAAACTAAATTTGAGGAATTTAATAAGTTCAGAAACTGCTTGAATCTGATCAGCTCCATTTATTATTTTCACATTGTCTGCTACGACTGTTGCTACCATTAAGGCATTTCTTTTTGCCATGCACTGAAAACTCTTACAGTGGTGGATTGTTTGAACAGGCTGTGCTGAAATCCCCCCAAAAAGATGGAGACACACAGGTACACAGTTTCGTCTGATTCAGCAAGATTAAATTAAGTGAACCCCTTGACCTCACCATGGCAGAAAGTACAAAAGAAGGCATTTACTTTATATATTTTTTAATGCAGCCCACAGAAACAGCTTCTAAAATGTCGATATCACACCAGCAATCACCTCAGTTTGTTAAAAAGGTACCTGTACAGATTTAGCCACAAGTCTTGAGATAAGCTAATATATATATATATATATATATATATATATATTTATTTATATATATTTATATATATATATATATTTATATATATATATATATATATTTATTTATATATATTTATATATATATTTATATATATATATATATTTATATATATATATATTTATATATATATATATATATATATATATATATATATATATATATATATATATATGAGAGAGAGAGAGATTCTTTTTTTTTTTTACAAAGTATATTTTTTAAGCATTGTTAGATCTTTTTGTCAGATTGTTATATTGTATTGTTAGGCTCACTTTTAGGATAGTTATGCCCTACCAGTATTTCAGCCCACATGCCCAGTCATACACTTGGAGCATGTTTTGTTACCTTTATTCAGGGTTATGTTTTTGGGTGAAATATTGAGGGACCCTATACTCCTTTGGATGAGATGAAAGAAAGTTCACTGTCAACATGAGTCAGGATCCATTCACCCTCTTTTTCCCCTGGGATTCTATTTTCCAAACAGTTTTCTCAAAGAGTTTGAAAGGGGCTTCATCTCAAACCAGTCCACTGCTGTCCAATCCCGGTATTTCCTGCAAAACAACCCACTGTCTGACATGGTGCTTTGTGAAGTGAGTGGCTTTTTTGTTGCCCTTCTTGAAACTGAGGTCAGCATCCAAAGGTATCTGCTTCATAGTGTTTGCAGAAAAACACACACACCTTCATGCTGCCATTGCTACAGAGGCTCTTCATGGTGGCAGCCTGATCCCTCAGAAGAAAATGGAACTTGCTGGATTCTCAAAAGTTAGAGTTATTATCGTTTATAAAGTTACAATCATTTATACTTCATCTTATAATCCTGTGTAGTAGCCTAGATTTATTAAAGCTCTAAAGTAGACGTTGATTCTAATATCAGAAGCTTTGCTTAAATTATCCAAAAAGACAGGAAGGAACTACTCATTATGTTAACGGTATAAATAAGAAGAAAAAAAAAGAAAAGTTATAAATCCCCATATTAACAACCAAAACATATATGTATCATATCCATAGGCTTACTATAATTTGTGCATTTTGAATCATCCAAAACACTAAAAATATAACCTTGAAGACAGATAGTAGTAATGTCATCAAAATGTACTCATTTTTAATGCGTCCAGTATTGATCAGTAAACATACAGCAATTTATTATTTCCTTGTTAAGGTTAGTGAACTTTCACAACTAATATTAGGAAATTGTGTACTGATAAAATCACCATCTGTTTGAATCTAATTAAAAACATAACATTAACAAAACAAATTCAGTTTTGTTGTCATTTGATTTGTTTGTTTTTTATGTGACTTTGTAACATCTATCCTGGACAGCAATGAAAAACAGCCTTTTTCTGACTCACTCTGGCACATTTTCTTCAATTAATAATGTCCACTATTCCTGCAGGTCAAATAAATACTGATACGATTTAAAAACTAGCACCTTAATATAGAATAAATAAACTATTGTTTTAAATGAGGATATAGAGGACAGTTTATTAAAGTAGTGCATAGAAAATAGGAAATTGGTTTTTCCTTGTAAAAATGTGCGGTGGTCATTCTTTTACTTACAGTTGAGTAAAATTTTGCAATAGTAACTATGGATTTACATAACTACATTATTTCAGTAGCCATCTCTACAGAGTTAAGGCAAGAGCATCAATGATTTAAAAGGAGGTCGCATATTTATACATTTTTAATATATTGATGTAACTTTTGATCATTGTAACCAACTTTTGATCATTCAGCTTTTGTTTTATTGTTATTGATCTTGCATTTACTTTTTATTTACATTTTAGTTATATCTTTAGTTCTTCGTATCTGTAAAGGGTTCTATCTATCTATCTATCTATCTATCTATCTATCTATCTATCTATCTATCTATCTATCTATCTATCTATTTTTTGTTACCAAATTCATATATTTAAATTTAAATGTCTGTATATTTTCAAAAACAAGATGGATGGTATGGACCCCCCTCTAATCCACAAGAAAGATTGCTTGCATAAAATGCGTGATCAGATAAGAAAAAACAACTAAAGTTTTAGTTTGGAACTAAAAAACGAAGAGAAGGGTGCGGTCAGACAGAAAAAAATATATCTGTGATTATCTCTAATATAATATTCACCAGTTTTGGGAGTAATGCATTAAAAATGTAATGATTTACAGGAATAAATTACTTTTTTCAGTAACTGAGTAATGTAATGCATTGCTTACAAAATAAACAGCAATATACTACTAGTTACAATTTTAGTAACTCAAGTTACAAATGCTTTTTAAATTGTTTATCTGGCCAACTAATGCAACAGACCAAATCAAGTTGGATACGGTAGAACAAGATCCACCATTCACTTCCTGTTGCTCAAAACTAAAACATAAGAGAATCAGGACGGCTGAGGAAAAGATTGACTGTACATTTAAACAGTGGCATTATGCACATTGTTTTCCTAACCATCTGTTGTAAGACTTCAGACATCGTAGTCTCATCTTTGTCAACCATCTTTGTGATGAGCACTTTCAGCACCTTCTTTTGATTAGATTTAACAAACATTACCATGAAATAGAAGGCATGCAAAGGAACTTTAGACTTAATTTTAATAAAATAGTTTTAAAAATACAGTATTTGTGGTGTAACACTTGTGTAAAATGTAAATTGATAAGTTACGGTGGTTAGAAGTCGTGTTATATATTAAAGATATTTTTCCAAAAGTAACTTAAGGTATTGTAACTCAGTTAAATTTTTAAGAAAGTAATATGTAATGCAAACATATTACATTTTTGACATTGTAACTAGTAATGTAAAATATATTACAATTTACTTGTAACTTGCCCAACACTGATATTCACTGAAATAGAACTTTAAGGGAAGGAAGCGTAATTTACCGTTGTTAATATTTTCTCTAGGAGAGTAAACACAATTTGGGACACGTCAGAGCTTTCGCGCTTGTACGTCAAGTCTCGCGTTATTACCCCAAAACTCGTTTAAGCAACCCAACCAGGAAGTAAATGGCGGAAATGTAGTAGATCTTTTTCACGCCTTCAGTCAGGATTTTGAGGGTGTTTTGCGTCTTGGAAGAACCCAGCCGCGAAACAGGTAGCAGATGCCTTCAGTAACAACCAGAAGACGGCTTCAGAGTAACAATGCGATCGTTGTGATCTGTCCGATCAGTGAATGGACCAATGGACAGGCAGTGATCTAGCCGAGACTGAGTGTGTCCTGTCCTTAAATTTGACACCGGTAATTACATTATTTTGCTTTCATTTTAAAGTCCGGGCACGTGAAGAAAAACATACTTTCATTAATTCTCGTCATGTGCTCGCTTCAAAGTACTAATTGTATGTTGATTACAAGTAATCAATCATTACACATCAGAGCATATGGACATCTTCCAATCAGATGCTTACTAATCTGGGCGATCGAAATCTTAAGAGTGCCTTATTATACTGATTACCTTTAATGTGGTTGGTAACAGCTAAAATGGTTTATTAAGTTTAATGTGCGGCATTTTAATGCTGTTGTCCGTAAATGTACCAGTTTGACCAGAAAATCTCCAAACTGGAAAAGCAAGTTGTGGCAAGTCAGAATTAGTTTCGAAAATTAAATTAGAAAGGCTGTGTCTCTTTTGACATGTTTTAAATCTATTTTACTCAATGATAGACTTACAGGTGTTTCTCAGTGTTATTGAAATTATAATTGGAAAGTTACATCCATTTCTTTCATTCAAAGGAAGAGGTAAGACTCGTATTATACATTGTTTGTATCAGGCATTTGTTTCTGGTACTTCTGATGGCTTTCATAAAGATGAATAGAATATTTCTTTAGACCAATTACCAAAATAGGATTTTTACTGAAACGTATGCCCATGCATAATACTGAACGGTTGGGGCTCATTTTTGCATGCAACAAAGCGGTGATTGGTATTTTGCATCTGTGTGGGCTGGTGCCAAGTCCTGCTGGAAGATGAAATCCACAAAAGCGCTCTAAATGTTCCTAATGGACTCTTCTGAATTTGGAGTTTGATAAAGCACATCAGGCCAACTCATCAAAAACTGTGAAAACTTTTCCCTAGACCTCAAGCAAACTCAGTTCTGTGCCTCTCAACTGTTCTTCCAGACCCTGGTACTAAATGACATGCAAAACCTACAACAACAACTTATCCCTTTACTCCTTAACCCAGATAAGGCACTTCAAATGTTGTCTCTGGCTCAGAAGTAATGCAAGCAATGTGACAGTTGCAGCCCATCTTCTGGATATGTTTGTGTCTTGACACTTTGACCCCAGCGTTGCACCAAAAACTCTAGAACAGGCTTTACTTCACAATTTCCTGAAGTCTGTGGTGAAACCCTATTGCTTTTGTGCATTTTTCTACCATTCTTTATCTTCGTAACTTTTCATTAATATGCTTGGAACGAGCCCTCTTTAGAAATTTTTTTTTGTGGTCATACTGTGACCCCAATTACCTGTTTTTAGATGACAGAAGTGCGAGTGGTCTTGGGCAGTTGTGGCCTATCTGCTTCAAGGTTTGTCAGGTCTTTAGAGATTATGTTATTTATCCCTTGGTTGTAATAATGGGTATTTTAAGTACTGGTGCCTTTTTAGATCATTTCAAATCACCCTGTTCTCCTATAAACTCTGAAAAATGCAATGTTCTTTCTTCCTCACAATAAAAAGTCATTGGATGTTTGTTTTTTTTTTTTTTTTGTGGTAGCCTCTGTTAAGCTAAGAGATGGTGCTGAGTGACAATCTCAGCAGTTCAATAGTTTCTGTCGAAGGTGGGTAGAGTACCCCAAAATTGTACATAAGTAAGAATAGGATACCTCATTATGTTTTTACTCAACTCAAAGTAAAGAGTAGCCATCCAAAAAATTACTCAAGTATGAGTAAAACAGTATTTGGCAAAAAGGCAACTTGAGTACTGAGTAACATCTGATCAAATATTTTTAAATTGAAGTCACCAGAGAGACAAGAATATAAAGCTATGGGCACATTCTGGTATTTTATAGACTAGAATAAAACAATGGATACGAATAAATAACATAATTACAGAATAAACACTTTTCTAAGTTATACTTTTTCAATACAATAATACTTACAGTAGGTAATGTAAATATATATCATAGATCAGGTGAAAAATATTTCCTTTGACAGTTTATGGTGTTTGCTGTATATTCACTTGACCTTAAAATGCAACAAGCTCAACAGAAAAACGCTTGTGTAGAAACAGGCGGTCTCCTCTGATAAACTGTAGGTTTAGGTCTGTGTCTGGTGTATTTAAAAAAAAAACATGCTTGTTTTTCAGTCAGAGAATTTACTTAGTGAGTAGAGCATCTACAAAATGTTTACTCAAGTAAGAGTAGCAATACTTCAAAGTAATATTACTCAAGTAAAACTTAATAGTACAGTGTGGTAAAACTACTCTTAAAACTACATTTTATCCAGAGAGTAAGTGAAGTAAATGTAACTGATTAAATGTATCTAGTTACTACCCACTTTTAGTTTCTGACATACTCAGACCAGCCTGATCTGGCTTCATGCCAGACACATACCCATCTAAATGATTTTGGTGTTAACAAGAGATAGAAAAGGTGTACCTGATAAATCAATAAGTTCCACTTTTTGATCAGAATTACTAATAAAAAAGCTTCTTTGATGTTCATATTTTTTTTAATGTACTCCTAAGTGCTGAGGCTAATTTTAGTGTTTAAAAAAAGTAACGCTCAGATTCTTCCACGTTATAACAGTTTTTCTTTCGTAATTTCTCATTTGCAGACATATGGCCCTGCTGCTTAGCTAGCTGAGGAAGACTGCGATCATGTTTCTGAAAACCTCATTCACCACGCTAATTGTGGGAGTGTTTGTGGTTTATGTGCTCCATACCTGCTGGGTGATGTACGGGATAGTGTACACCAAACCTTGTGACACCCCCAGAGGAGACAACTGCATCACACCCTACCTGGCAGGGAACCCAAAACTGCAGGTCAGCTGCACTTCATGATTCAAACCTGTCACCTTTAGACGGTTTAAATGTTGTCTAATATCTCTTTCTGCTTGTTAGTTGAGTATCTACACTTCTGTCAAGCCAAACGCCGATGGAGGTCATACTCTGATTCACACTGAGGAAAACTTTGATGTCAACAGCAATTTGGAGAGGTAAGTATGCGCTGATCAACAGCAATATCTCTCGATGTTTCGTGATTTGGATATAAACTGAATTATTTGTTTCTTTTATGTGTTTCCATGCAGGATCGTCAACGTGTCACTTCCCAAGAAAACGCGTAATAATGGAACTTTGTATGCATTAATATTCGTCCATCAAGCTGGTCTCAGTCCGTGGCAGGACCCACGACAGGTCCACTCTGTGGCTCAGCTCACCACTTATATGGTCCCAAAGCCTCCTGAGATCTCTCTGATATCTGGGGAAGATCAAACACAGGTACACCATTTTCTGCTGTACCCTCTTCTTCTGTGGGACCGCTCACGGTGTTGCTTAGGCTAAAATAAAGCATGAATGAAAATGGGCTAATAAAATGAGTATTGATCCCTTATGGGGGACATATATACTCAGTAACTGGTAGAGACTTTGGTTTTCTAGTGACACAACTGTGAAGCAGGATGTTGTCAGTAGTGGTCTAGTAGGAGAGGTCTTAATACTCTGTGTTTTGGGGAGGATGTACATATTAACTAAATATGGCCCAAGAATGTAGCCTTGAGGAAGCCCACACGTGATTCATACATTTTCTACTCCTGTCTTCCATTACTCATTTTTGCGATTGCTAAATTAGATTTTTTTCTTTAGACCTGCCCAGTACAAGTGAAAAAAAACTAGCATAGCACCAGAAAGTCCCACCAATTTCCCCAGTTTATCCATCCCCATTATCATCGATTAAGTCAACTGAAGCACTGAGATCCGGTAATGTCAGAACAAAAGTTTTTACAAATTTCTCGTAAGATGTGTGCTATTCGAGCCTTTCACAAGACGGCATTAAAGAGATTGTGTTCTGTCTGAAAAGCAGGAAATGTATCAGTGAACCGCCTCCATCTTTGTCCCAAAGGGTCAAAAACAGGAAGAGCAGAAGAGGAAAAAGCGTGAGAGTAACCCAGCAGCAGGAACTGGAGGTAAAGGTGGAGCCACAGCTTCATCGGAACACCCGGTTTCTCACTGGCGCTCCCGCCTAACTCTCAACATCGTCGGTGACCACTTCCTGTTTGACAGAGAATACCTGCCAAGCGACGTCCACAGATACCTCAGAGTGTAAGAGAGAGACTGGTCCGACACGAAACAGCAACAGCTAAGGATAGGCTGTCAAGATGGGGAGCCATCACTGTTTGATGTTTAGTCATTGTTTTACTATTATTGCAGAATAAATGACAGATATAAAAACAAATATTTTCTTACATCTAAACATTGTAAAATGTATTAAAAAAAACAAATGATCTTTTTCAGGTCAGTACAACAAAATAATATAATAACTTAAACACAACACAGTTAGTACTGTAGTGTATATCTGTATTTTAATAACAAAATAATAATATTCGATTTATGTACCTCAACATTGAGAAACCATACTCTTCATCACTCCAGCATTCTTATACAGCAACTTAGTTTCTCCCAGGCTGAGCCTCATTATTCCTCTTTCTGCTGATTTCGCTCTCTGATTAATTGACACTGATACTGTCCTTGAAATACTGAATGATGAAATCTCGATGTCATATTTTCTCATATCCTGCAGCCCATAAATGAATAAATAAAGGGAATAGTTATATTTATTTTATACGTGACATTCTCGGCCACTTTCTGTGCTGAATTAATCTCCTTAAATTTCGTTTTACATATCTCTTTTCTTAAGCAGACGGCTCTGTCTTTTTTGCTGTCAACTGGCCGGCTAATGTGGCTTGTTCTGGTCTGTAAGCTCTCTCTTTGGACTGCAGACCGTTTTGCAGAGTTTCACTCGTGCAAGTATTTGTTTTAGAAACGCAATTCTCCCCATTTGATCTAAAAAAAAAAGACCATTAATAACAGTACGAAGGTATATTAAAATAAAAGCTTGCTGTCATATCTATTGCTTGGGGGGGTTTCCCACAAAGTAAAACAACTAATTAGACGTCCTCTGAGAGTTGTTTATTGTGAAAAGACTCTGTTAATATAGTAGTTTTATTTGTTTTTGTTTTAGATACCAGAACGGGAAGAAGATGGTGTATCTACCTCTGCTGTTTGTTGACGAGCTCAGCAACAGGGTCAAAGACCTTGTGGTGAGTTTTAACCTTGAAATAAAGCAAATGTAACACACTGCTACTGTAGTACTGCTAAGAAGAAAAACATAAGATGTAAAACATTTCCTACCTGAATATTTTACTCTTGGATAATCAAATCTTATAATTTTGCAAACACAAATGGTTGGCTTTGGAGATGTGAGAATTTTTTAAATCATCTCCATGTTTGAAATCTTAGGAGATCAACAGCACTTCCACGGAGCTCCCTCTGACCGTCTCCTATGACTCCATCTCTCTGGGGAGACTCCGGTTCTGGATCCACATGCAGGATGCCGTTTTCTCTCTGCAGCAGTTCGGTAGGCCGTTCTTTCTGTGACTCGCTCACACAGACAAGCGCATGTCTGTTATATCCAGCTAACATCTTTTTTCTTTCTTTTAGGTTTCACAGAAAAGGACGCTGATGAGATTAAAGGGATCTTTGTTGACACCAACCTGTACTTCCTGGCTCTCACCTTCTTCGTTGCAGCGTTCCATGTGAGTTTTAAAAAAACACTAAGTAGATAGTTTTCAGAATTCTTGCATGTTAAATTTACTGTGCTGTTCCCTTGTTTACTGACAAAACTAGAAGGTTAAAATGTATTTTGTACAGGGAATTGAAATATTTTATATTTTTGCCTTGTTACAACCACAAACTTCAGCGTATTCTATACGATCCCCTGCAAACCTAACAAGACATTGCTGTCCACCTAAACTAACAGGCTAGGCAAAGACATAATTAATCAGAGAGGCAGCCAAGGGTTGCTCTGGAGGAGCTGCAGAGTGCTGATGATTCCATCAAATCTGGGCTTTACTGAAAAGGGAGGGAAGGATGAATTTGCACTTTGCTACAAGTCATGGAGTTGCAGGGGAACACAGCAAACATGTGGAAGAAGGAGCTCCGAAACTGAACTTCATGGCGGATATGCATTTGTGCTAGCAACTAATGCTGCATCACCATGAACATGTCATCTGTATGGTTAAACATGGTGTTGGCAGTGTTATGCAGTGGAGATGTTTCAGTTCGAGAGTGACAGGGAACCTGATCCGAGTTAATAAGATGATGGGTGGAGCTAAATACTTTGTTCCTGATCAAATGCTTTGACCTTCTTGCTTGTAATGTGACAAAAGAGATATCAATACTTCTGAAAGCCTATTTTATTGCTGTGCTTAATGCTGTAACTTTTAACCTAGTCATTTTTTTACAGCTCCTCTTTGACTTCCTCGCCTTCAAAAATGACATCAGCTTTTGGAAGCAGAAGAAAAGCATGGTGGGAATGTCCAGCAAAGCAGGTAGGAGACTTCACAACCTTCATCTTCACTCTCATCAGTACACCGCTGGAAAAGTCTGCACAAAGAACAGCTGGAAATGTCTTAATCTACAATAAGCTACAGGATGCTCTTGTCTTTTTGTCATTGAACCTGTGGAAAAGCATGTTAAACAAGGGAGTATACAAGCAAGCCGTCATCCGTGCATACGTGGATGCTCTGGATTGATTGGATTTGTTGCATTCTGAATCTTCCTGCTCACCTTCATAATTTTTAAAGGACGGAAGCTTTACGATGTTGCTGAACACGTTTTCTCAGGAGCCCTGTGAAAAACGGTGTCTGCATACAAATGGAACATATTGAGAATAATTTAATTTCTTTTTTCTTTTTTTTAATAGGGGAACGAAAATCATGAAAATCCTCCATCAATGTTGTGGATAATTTGATTTCTAGCTTTATTTACTACAAATGTGAAGTGCATGATTGTTTGCAGTGATTGAAAAAACATTTCTGCACCTCCTGATGTTTTTTATGTATTTTATTTCAGTGCTGTGGAGATGTTTCAGCACCATAGTGATTTTCCTCTATTTGTTTGACGAGCAAACAAGCTTTCTTGTACTCATACCTGCTGGCATCGGCTCTATAATTGAAGTAAGGGGCACAATTACACACAAAAACATTACTGTGGGCAATGATGGATAGTAAAAACATAGTTTAAGCCCTTGAGGAGCTATTTTGGCTTCAATTTAAAACACAAATGAACCAAAACTAAAAATCTGTGAGTGATTTAGAAAATGAACATCCCTCAGAACTTTCAGAGTATATTTTTTCATTTCTTTGTAAAAATCTATTCATTGTCATTTCAACAGGTTTGGAAAGTGAAGAAGGCCTTTAAAATCCAGATTTTCTGGAAAGGAGGCAAACCAACATTCCTGGTAGGTGTGAATGTGACTCCTGCACCCCTTCCACACAAATGCCTGATTTTCAGAAAAACCATCTATGTTTCAATAGACCTCACAATATTGTTAAACCAAAACTCACAAGCTGATAAATTAGTTGGATAACTACTCTAAATGGGCGCATCAGCTTTGAATATTTGAAAAATCATCAACTTTATTTAGTTTAATTAGAAATGCGGATTTGTATAGATTTATTACATAAAAAGTGAGATATATCAAGTTTTTAATTGTTATTTTTGATAGAGTTTCATCGCACTTTTTACTTCCACTAAACTAATGTGTTTGAATATAGCACCCTAAACACCCTAGTTAGGGATTCTCAACCTGCAGTTTTAACCTTGATTGCATAGACCATAACATGAATACCACCTAATATTTTTTGTCTGGATTAATAATGCTTTTATTGGTCTTTTGCAATATTGGAGTTTCATGTTTTCATTAGAAGTTAGCCATAATCATCAATTAACTGAAGTAAACACTAGAAATATATCAGCCTTTATGTAATGAAACTATAATATGTGAACCCTATCAAAATGTCTAGTTTGTTGTGTTAATGTTATATTGGGTTTATTGTATTGGAGATTTATTGATCTTAATGTTTTATATATTTCCCCTTGGAGTCTTCACTGCTTTTCCATTCATGATCTTATGAGTAACAGACTATATTTTTACGAATGTTTGCAGTGCCTCACATCTGCCTTATTCAATCATGACTCCTAAACTGAAGGGATAAACTGATGTTGACTGTTGTACTTATTTACAAGCAAATGTAAAGTGGGACTTTTCAAACTTTATTCCCAGCACCCTTATCACAAACACAAAATGTTGTTCTTTTTGGCCTGATACTTCATTTGTTAAAAATTGAAACCACACAAAATAATTATGAGGAAGTTTTGCTTATGGTTTAAAATTCTTAAGCGATACTGTAGTTATGTTTTAGGCTTCGTCAGGAAAAAAAACTTTTTTCATTTACAAGCTTATTTGAGGTAACCATATCCTCATTAATATATTGAAATTTTAATTTAAAATGTATTTTTTTTCCATTTATATAATTTTGGTTAAAATATTAAAAATGTCTGCTTACTTGTGTTTTCTTTTCCTTGATTCAGTTTGGGAAATTAGACGAATCAGAGCGGAGAACAGAAGAATATGATACTCTTGTAAGAATGAGCAGATCTTCACTGAGGTGGAAAATCCAGTCTAATAGCATTAGCACTTTAGCAAACTGATAATTTTCTTTGTGCTGTTCTGTAGGCCATGAAGTATCTCTCATACCTCCTGTATCCTCTGTGCATTGGAGGGGCAGTGTATGCGCTGATCTTCCTGCGATACAAGAGGTACGAGTGTACAAATAACAGAATGAAACATTATTCCTCTGTAGAAGTCATCTAATGCTGAATAATCTGTCTTGGCCACACATTCTCTTTTAGTTGGTACTCGTGGGTAATCAACAGCTTGGTAAATGGTAAGATACTTTAGAAACATATTAAAGAATAAGACTAATTAAATGATTACTTTGGTTTAATCAAAATTACAATCTTAATTGTTTCATTTCACTCTGGAAATTTCAGGGGTGTATGCCTTTGGTTTCCTATTCATGCTTCCTCAACTCTTTGTCAACTATAAGGTCAGTATTCTCAGTTGATTTCAGATTATTTATACATTGTCAATTCACAGCAACAATTTGTCCAAGGTACTTTACAGGACATTCCCAGTCCCAGACTCCATTTGGGTCACAATTCAATAGATAGTTTTAAAGACAAAATATATAAATCAAATGTATTCTACTACAATCAATGCAGTACGACATAATTTACTCAGAAGCAATGAGCACTTTCTTGAGAACAAAAAATGATTGGAAACAATAGAAACAAGAAGAAATCTATAACAAAATCTCAAAAAATGATTATGCTTTTTAAAAATGTATTGACACCGGCTAGATGAACAACCATACAAATTAGGGAAGTATTAAAGCTATATGGCAGAGTAACGCTCAAAGTTCTGTAAACACAATAACAGCACCTGTGCATTTAAAAAGCCCAATAATTAATGCAGATGCTACAGTTCTATTAAAATACTTACACTGAGTAGCAACACAACAAAGTAAAAGCAAAGCTACCATGAGTACTATGATGCTTTTAATCATTTTGCACATATTATATTAGTAAGTAATCCCAAATTGGACTCTGGCGCTTTCTCTCAACCTCTCTCTCAACTGACATGATGCTAGGCGGAGCACAGCCACACAGATGACTTGACTGACATGTTGGGATAGTGCAATACAGCCAGTAAAAACCACCAACAACCAGAAACTAGAGAAGGATTATTTGTCCATCAACACAGCGGTTATACGCACAACCTTGGACCTACATTAGTTTACACAGCTATGGCTCCCATTGCTATTGTTTGCAGTCGCAGTGTTAGTTAGCATTGTTAGCTTGTTTGGTAGCAGCCGTAGCTCACCTGTTATGAATTTTTTGCTGCTCACTATTTAACGATTTTTTTCAATCGCTTTTTCTGATAGCTTGCAATCCAAAGACGTCTTTTATTTGTCTTGAAAGGGGCACGTTGATGGGATTGTATCTTACTTTCCCGTTCTGTTGTTTTTATCAAAGCAATTTGTGCAGCTAAAATCACAACACATGATCGCATCGGTTTCTGGTGACAGCGCGCAGTAGGCAGGGAGCGACATCAACATAATTCTTCTAGACTTTATGAGACGCTTTATGAAACGAAAACTAAGCACATTTCTCAATAAATTCAGTTTTAGTTAGTTTTGTGAATACTCATTAAGGTTAGTTTTTGTTTCAAATTCTCGTTTTTATTTCAGTTAACAAACATGTTTTTTTACTTCTAGTTTTCATTATTTCCTTTGTTTTCGTTAACAATAATAACCCTGCCTCAAACTTTGAATTTTTTCAAATATACAATCATATTTTCCTGATCAAGATCCGATCTAGAACAGTAAATGGTTAAACATTTCTTGTATGTTTGTTTTCTCCTATAACCTTGTAAATGTCCCACTGAAACATTATTTATTAATTTACTCAACAGCTTAAATCTGTGGCTCACCTGCCTTGGAAGGCCTTCATGTATAAGGTGAGATCATTTTCTGATTAATATCTAAACAAACATCTATTTGTAATGTAGGATACATCAGTTTTCCATGGGTATTGTAGTTCCCTCCCACAGTCCAAACACATCTATGTTAGCTTAACTGGCGACACTTATTATTAAATATATATGTGGAATATATGTTTTTATTATTTTAACAATCATATTTGACTTTGATTGTTCCCAGGCATTCAACACCTTCATTGATGATGTGTTCGCCTTCATCATCACGATGCCAACATCCCATAGACTGGCCTGTTTCAGGGATGATGTAGTTTTCCTTGTTTACCTTTACCAGAGATGGTAAATGCACACAAACACACACTTCTTTCTTAAAGCCACACATATTCCTAATGTGCTAACAATACCTTTTAATATATTTTTTTATGTAACTCTGTTTCCCCAGGCTCTACCCAGTGGACAGAACAAGAGTAAATGAATATGGCATTTCATATGACGAGAAGCCCAAAGGGAAGACTCACAAGGACTAGAATGAAAATGTATGTTTTCGCAGACTTCTAAGAGTCTGACACCTTTGGGGTGTCAACTTTTCGTCCCTCGTAGCCACAAAATTTTTTTTGGCAAAGTTTGAAGGTTAAATCGCTTGCACATCATTCCTCACTAACAGCGACTGTTATAAACTTGAACATCGGTAGAGTACCGGTATATAGCCAGTGTTTGGTTTGTCCATTCTGGGCTACTGTAGGAACATGTCAGGGCTTTATGGTTGACATGGTTGAAGGAAAACCATGTCCAATTGAACAGCCTGAGTTACAGACACTTGAGCCTGTACTAACTTTAAATGAGAAGTGTGTAATGTTCCAGTTGGTTGTAAATGGATCAGAACCATTATCGTTCTTGCAATTTTTCTGACTCGTGTGTGATGTAACATCAAAAAAACCAACAAGCTAAATATTTGAGCTGGCATCAAAATGAATTAATAAACCTTGTGTAAGATTGGAACATGGGCTGCATTTAATCAAACATTGTGATATGACCCAGCACACTAATGGCTGCAAGAACTTTACCATCAAATCAATATACCATCTTTTATTCCACCACAAGTTATTTTTATTATTTCAACAGGTTTAGCATTTAGAAATTTCTTTGAACTGACCCTGTGAGCATGTTTAACAGATTACCTCATACAGTACACCCAGCAGAAGCAGATCTTGAGGCGCTCAGTTGAAAGGTATTTTTCATCAGAAGTAAATAACCGTTTCATCTTGTACTTCTAGTAATTACAGGCAAAAAAAAGGGTAATATTCAGAAGTTAAATGTTTCAGTGCAGAGATTTCATCTTTACATTGTCTAATGTTCAAGCAAAAAATAGAAAACCATTTTTTTGTTTTTTTTATATAGCAGGATTTGAAAAAACACAAATCTTTTTAAATTGAGCTATTACATAATTTTCAAAAAATCCATGGTAGTTGGTATATTGTGAAAGAATCTTGAGTCTCTGTAAAAGCTGATTGGACGGTAAAGGTTAGATGCCACGGAAAATGTAGGACTTTTTTTTTGAGAGAGAGATTCTGAATATTGAAGGGATAGTTCAGTTTTTTTGAAGTAGGATTCACATAAAAGGGATTTTTTTTGGCATCTTATCTTGGCCTAAATCCATATTAGCTGGTACTGAGTCTGAAGCTAGCTACTTGTCCGCATTGGGGCAAAACCAAATCAGACTTCTAACATCTTAAAACAGCTACAGTCTCTTAAAAGCGCAACCATGGTTAATGCAAATACCGTTTTAAGAACCTTTAAACTGTCATCAGGTTTCCTTTAGCCCGGTATTTACACATAAGCCGGTGTTTATTTACACAGGAAAGGGCAGTTTGAGGCAGTGCGCCATTAATGATCATCCTATGGGAAATACATACTGAAAACGGTACATAAAGCTTTTCAAGCTTATTTTAGTTG
This sequence comes from Apricaphanius iberus, assembly GCA_028564705.1. Lineage (NCBI taxonomy): Eukaryota > Metazoa > Chordata > Actinopteri > Cyprinodontiformes > Aphaniidae > Apricaphanius > Apricaphanius iberus. Next base: position 1,498,595 of record JAPXFQ010001662.1, read on the forward strand.
CCTAATATAAGCAGAGAGGTGTTAAAAATCTCAAATATTTTCTGGCTCTAAATAAAAGCTCTTTTCTGTCAGTTACTCTGACTGGAAACCTTAACATCTCCGTACCTGTTCCACAGGTGATCTGTCTACCTCTGTTTCCTGCTTAGTATAATGCAAACATGACAGTTTCCAGGTTTTTCAAAATGGCCTTTGCATAAACTGCTGTGATGTTTTTAGACGTATCTTGGTTTAATATGGTGGAAGTTCACTTTGCCCTAACTAGTGACTAGCTTCCTCTTCTAAGTTCAACTGGTTTACGCTAATAAAAGCCACCAATCTGCTGCTGGTAAGATAACTGCCTATAACTTTTTAACAGAGCCTCACTTCAACAATACTGAGCTGTCCCGTTAAGGTTGACAGGTTCAGCAATGGGTCAAGCTGAGTTTTGTTTTTCTTATCCAGTGAGTATGCTGCTTTATTTTGTTGTAACACATAAGGGTACACTGACATTCATACATCTTTCACCATAACTTTTTTATTACTTCTTTTTTTTTTCATCAGGGCCAAGAATATATTTGTGCCAAATGTATGAGTGATTCTTTGAACCGTTTGTTGGCATTGAAATGACACATGCCATGTTTTTCATGGACAATGACGTTTTGGAGGGAAAAACTGGTGGGAAAGCTCAAGGAAAGTATTATAACATCTGGACCGAAAACATCATGATCTAACTTCTTTACTATGCTATGCTTACTGTAAATGTTCCTTTAAAGTGTAAAGACTATTAGGAATCAATTTATTAATTGTTCAGATATGAGATTTGTACAAGAAGAAGGTGAAAACTGTTTCAAGCTAAATACAGTCAGAACAGCTTTTCAGGAATTTTGCCTTGAAATTATTGTAATGTTTGTTTTTCATTGAATTGTAATAAAGGCTGAAATCGTTTATTTACAGTCTGCATTTTTCTTACATGAATCCTAGAGTAGTTTCACTTTGAAAGAAGGAAGGAAGCAAAATCAAATACATTGCTAATTGAATTTCAGTGATATATTTTTGTTTATGCAGCTGACTTTTCAAGGTACTAGCTGTCAAAACATTCAAATATCAGGAGTTTTTGTTCAGGTATTAAGAGGAAGTAACCATTATAAATACTTCATACATGAAAAGCCTAGAACATTTTAAAGCTTTCCTAATTATTTTTTTTCTTTTTAGCCAGAACGTGTTCTTTTTTTGTACTGTTCATCAGTAGTACTCCAGAGTTTTTGGAGGTGTGTCAAAGTTTTTTTTTTTTTGCTTTGAACTTTTGCTGCTTCACAGGTGCAGCAATACAATAGACAAATCAAGACTGAAAGTAAAAACAAACTGTTTCCCTGAGGAAACCCCTGTTTGTATGAATGCAAAATGAATATGTAGAATACATGTCCGTGCTGTGGTGCTTCACATTTAATACTGCTTTGCAAAAAAAAAAGTTAACCTCGATTTCAAGCGCAAGCATTTTTTTTCATGGGATGGCCAGCAGGGGTCTCCAAACCTATTCTCCAGACGGTTTTAGATTATGCATCCCTGCTCCAACACAGCTGAATAAAATAACTGAATTTAAGTTGCCTGTATTACCTCCCACCATTTTTGGCAAAAGCCTAAACAAGCCATACATTTGATTCAGCTGTGTTGGAGCAAGGATGCATGTATGATACATGATACATGAAATGATACATGCACTTTTTTTATTATATAAAGTAAAAAAAAATTAGTATTGGTCCAAAAGAAACCATCTCATGTTTTTCTTTTATTAAAACAAAATAAAGGCTTAGCCTACAAGTTTCCTAACTTTTTGAAAAGAATAGTTTATTTTTTGTCTTTTTCTAGAAACAAAAATGTTGTTTTTTTATCATTATTACTGTCTTTAGGTGTAGTAAGTAATTTACTGCACAAATTTAAATAAAAAATATGTAAATAGTAAAAACATTGTTAGTTAAAAAAACATACAATTTTACTTAACATTTTTAAATTAAACAGTAAAATTGATGTAAAATGAATCCAAAATACAGACTAACTTTTTTAATTTTTTAATGAACAGATACAGAGATGAGTAAAACCGCAGACCGTAGTAAACATGTAAAAAGTAGAAAACTAAGAAGTACTGGGAAAGACGCTAGTTTTTTGCGTGATTGCGTCATCTGCACGCAAATCTGACGCAACGTAAATATATTGAAATCCCGCCTTCTCGCCTTCCCTTTCCGCTGTAGGAACGTCAACGTGCCTAAGGTGCTCGGTTCTTCATCCGAAGCTAAGGCCCCCAATCCGGCGACTAGCACCGTCAAATTTAGGCATCCGAACCTATTACTTTAAAATCCACCATCTACAATGGCCTCCGTGTCCGAGCTCGCCTGCATTTACTCCGCTCTTATCCTCCACGACGATGAAGTCACTGTCACCGTAAGTCTCCTGGATACGCCAGTCGCGACAGCCGGGGCCGCTCTCTGCTAGCGGCCCATTAGAAACAGCGTGTCAGCGCTTACATAATGCGTAGTATACTGTATACACAAAATAAGATGGGTTATAACTTAACCGTTGTCAAATAGAAGAGAGGTTAATATATTTACATAGACCGATAGGTTTGTAAACTGCCTCCTGCACCGGCCATTATGGCGGCATGCTATGCTTGTAACTATCATCGGGTCTTGTTCGCATTTTAGCATTAGTTTCATGGCTACTGTAGTTTTTTTGTATTAAGAGAAGCCTTCAAAGGAATCAGTCAGATAAAAGTGTTGACGTTAATTATTGGTGGAGTAACGAGAGGAAGTAAACGTGTTTCAAATTTTAATTAAATAAAAACTAATGCCTATTGAATTCCCACTCTACGGCACGATAAAGAATGATTCTGTTCTTGATCACAAATATTTAATGAGTTCCTACTGAGCTGCTGTCATCACAACGTCGTTGCTGTATGATAGGATGGCTGTAACTACATGCTGGTGGAGGTGGTCAAACGTGGTTCCAGTGGGGTCCAAAACTATTTTTCACTAGAATTCAATCTCTAATTGAAAAAAACGTTTGATATAAGAAATTAAAGCACGCCTTTCTTATGTTATGCATATGTAATTTTGCGTTATTGGGAGAAACTTTCAGGCAATACATTTCTATGGGGGGGGAATCGACACAGATCTTGCATTTAGGGAAATTCATTAAGGCAGGCATTTTAAATTCTAAAATCGTAAAGGTCTATTAAAATGTGACCCAACGCAAATATGAATTGCGATAATGGGTTTCCTACATGCATTTCTTTTGTTGAACATTATGACTAGGATAGATATGTTAATGTTTGTAGACTACTCATCAAACGAGTATCCATAAACAGACTATTATCTTTATTAATAATAAATACACCTGTTGAACTGGAAGTCCAGTACTGTTCTCTGCCATGGATGATGCATGGAGAGGAAGTCGAGTTAGATTCTGTTCTAAAATATTTTTGGACTAAATTAAGTCCAAGGTCTTGAAGTGGCTTGTTCTTGTTGATGTGTACAACTCTTATGTAAAGCCTAATTATGCATCAGTTTGAAAATATTTCTGATTTCTGTGTTTCTAGGAGGATAAGTTGAATGCCCTGATCAAGGCCGCTGGTGTCACTGTGGAGCCATTTTGGCCAAGTCTGTTTGCCAAGGTAAGAACACCATCAAGCACGATCAGACCTTCTAGTGGAGATGTAAAGGATTCCAATTTGAAGAAAGGTTAAATTACATTTGAATTTCTGTAAATTCATATTTGTATTGTAAAACTTACAAAATTAAAGTAGAAGCCCCAGGTCAGTGAGTTTCTTTTGGATTATTTAGCTGGAGTTAATGACTGATTTTAGACGTTTTCAAGAAATGTCTGCAGTGAAACCAGGAACGACTGATTATATTTTGAGGGTAGATCCAACATAAAGCGCGTTTCCTCCCACTAACAAACGGTTCTGGACTCCCCAAAGCGTAAGGAAATCTTGCTGGGCTCTCTGCTCGTTCCCGTTGTCTTGATTGTTAAATGTAAGGTGATAATCTGCAGTTGGCAACCCGATTTATACCAGTCTTTCTCTACTCTTTTGAATCTAACATGTTTAATATTATTGCAAGTCCTAGTGTTCTCGTAGTGACGTAAAACAACCAATAAAGCCGTTCTCACAGCTGATACAGCGGTTAGTGCGCAGGATTACCACTGCTATGATGGTGGGTTTGAATCCCGCTCATGACATTGTTTTGCCCATTGCCACACATCTTTTTTTTTTTTTTTCCGGAAAAGTAGGCTAAACAGATGTTATATTTATAAATAACAGTTTTGTGGCCACCTATGGAGCCTGGCAGGTTCTATACACAACAAATGCAACATTTGTGTTGCATGGCTAAAAAATGGCCTAGAAATGGACCATAAATCACAAGGTGTGTGCCAACCTTGTCCCTTGGAATACAGGCACAAACCATCGCTATCTGTGCATGGAGCAAGTGGTATAGCATAAATACCATGCTTTAAAGATCTGAGTTAACAAATTACTTGTTACAGTATCCGTTTGAATGCAAGTCTTTATTGGACGTATCTATCTGGGCGAAGAATGCTAAGACGTGTATAATGCTGAGAATTCTGGGATGAATTTGGCAGGAGGCTAAAATAACCTAGGTGTAGTCTTGTAAATATTGTCCCTACAAGATTCAGTGTTTATAAACTCTTTAGTTGAGACTAAAAAACTGTTAACCAAAGTCTTTAGACGTGAGCTGGAGATCTTTGAGTCTTTTCAAAATCCTTTCAGTCTCTAGGTGTACAGAAAGCATTAGTTGTAGACAGTTCTACTCGTCTTCAGGCATATCAGTCGGGAATCTGAACATTATGCATGGATTATGTTGCTAGCAGGAATTTACGTAAAATTCATAACTAATTATAGTTAGTTTCCTTAATATTACCAAGGGCAATTCTCTTAACAGGGACTGGGGATTGGAACAAAATGTAGTCACTCAGGAAGTTGCCACTAAATGGTTGAATGTAAGGCTGGGCGATTATGAAAATAATTATTTTCTCTATATTGAACAATCGCGATTTTCGTTTCACTGTTTGTCTAATCAATGCAATAACTAAAACAAATATAGCCTTCACTATTTATGTCGCATACAGATTGTATGTCCCGTTCTTGTATTGTTAGCGTTTCATCACTTCAAAACGGCGTGCTAAGGCTAACTGCTAACTAGTCGTCTTTATCGTCTACCCTGTTGTCCATTTTCCTTCAAAAATTCTTCCCCAGTTCTATAACCTCAACACGACAACTAACCGATTGCTTTGAGGTACACTGATGTAGAGCTGCTTCAGTGCAGATTAAACAGTTTCTGTAAACTTGTGCTGGTAAGGAGGAAATGCCATTATTTACTGTAAATACACTTTAAAGCTCTGGCAAATGTGCAATTTTAGCTTCTTTTTCTTTTCAATCGGTCAGAATTTTAACTGAAGCATTTAGAAATATACTGACTGTAGAAAAAGAGGCAGTGGTTATGTTTTAGGATAAATTGCTGAGACTTCTTTAAAACAGTTGTCATTTTAAGGGGCAGAAAAATGAAGTAATTGATTTGTGTTGTTGTAGGCTTTGTCCAGCATCGACATCGGCAGTCTGATCTGCAACGTTGGAGCCGGAGGAGCAGCTCCTGCTGGCGCTCCTGCCACTGGAGCTGCAGCAGCTGGTGGTGACGCCCCAGGTGACTGACCATAACTTTTACTTAATAAAGGATCTTGTTTATAATGGATGTGTGCTTTGGGTGTACCATTCTATACAAATGCTATATGTTTCTAAAATGGTGTCTTCCCAAGTGTTCTACCTGTTTTAGTTTTTGCTGATGACCCAAAAGTGTTAGTGACGGCTTTTCATTGAAAACTTTGTAATGTCCAATTTGTATCTCGAAACTTTAAAAATGTTCATCTTTGCAGCTAAAGAGGAGGAGAAGAAAGAGGAGAAGAAGGAAGAGTCCGAGGAGTCTGATGACGACATGGGCTTTGGTCTCTTTGATTAAAACAGCTGTTTTTCTAAGAAAACACAATAAAAGTATAAAAAGTGAGAACTTGTTGTCATTTAAAAAAGTTTGTGTTGTATACTGAGTTTAACCTTTTTGCATTTGAGGTTAAATTGTGGTTAATTTCTTAGTAATTTGGTCATAACTACAATGCTTATTTTTTTTAAATAAACTTTCTTAAGTAAATTGATTTTTGTGAGATTTTGAGATTAGTTTTTAGTGAAGTATAAAGGTGGATACAAGGGAGTAAAAATTTCCTGGTGCTTAATTTGTTTGGTTTCAGGTTAATTGTACCCTTTCCAAAAAATAGAATATTGTGGAAAAGTTTTTCCATAATTCCATTCAAAAAAAGTACTTTAAAGTATAGATTCAGGGCCCAAAACTCAAACAATTCAAATTAAAAAAATTTTGTACATAATTTGGTCTTCCATCTCATACATCACCATTTATCTCAAGGAAATTTCAATCAAACGCAACTGGACTTGGTAATTTGTCTTGGAAGATGTTTCACCTCTTATCCAAGAGGCTTCAACATTTCATGCTCGCCGCTGACCAGGCTGGGACTGGTCCAACTAACTGGTGTGGAGACTCAGCTATTTAACCTCTTGAACAAGAATCATTATGTCATTGGATCCTTTGTGCTCCATGTCTTAACAACGGTCGTTGGCATGTCGCATATTGGTGGAGGTTAGGTTTCGGAAATGAGATAACCATGACCTGGATGAATGAGAATATTCACAGGCTTATCACCATTTATGTTTTGCAGAAAAAAATAGGATCTAATCCAATCAAGATATGGTCCTTTCAAAATGTCAATCTTCAATACTTGATGGGGAATCCCTTTGCCTTGATCCCTGCGTCGATGTGCCAAGGTATTACCTGAGAGTTATGGAAGCACAGGTTTCCTTGATACTTGTCAGCTCTTTTGTTGGGGGGGGTCTGCTGCCTCATTTTAGATTCTGAAATCTGCATCTCCATACAGCTCCTACGCAGAAGGACTGAAGTCTAAAACTTTCTAGTAGATTGTTTTGACCTTGGATTTAAGAAAGCTTAGTTTACCCAAACTGGACTGGATATTTACTAGATCTCAAGAAGCTCGGGTTCTGTTCTTCACTCGTCTTCCTACAAACCTTTGGATCTTGATTCCCGAATTAAAGGTACACTTCATTTTGACCAGAAAAGAGGACTTTGGATCTCTGGCCAACAATCCAATTGAGACGCTTTCTATGTTTGCTCAGGGACTGACAGTTGTAGCCCTTTTTCCCGGATGAGTCTGAATGTTTGTATTTGAAACGGACTCACACCTCAGTCCACTCTTTCTGGATCTCTCCCAGACTTAAAAATCAGTTGAAACCCACGGTCATCTCTGGTGCTACTCCATCTTCTGCCACATTTTGCCCTTCCACTAAACTTTCCATTGATATTATTGTACACAGCACTCTGTGAACAGCCATCCTACTTAGCTTACCCATCCTATGGAGGGTTTCAATGATGGTCTTATGGCCCGTTTTCAAGTCTCCCTTCATTAACCCCAAACAGACAATTTAACCAAAGTGAAGCAATTGTCTTCACACTAATTTTTGAATTCCTGTTCACGTGAGATTTCTGTGCTGTAAACCCAAATTATATACAAATAAACTAAGAACTTGAAATTGTTTTAAGTTGTGGGTCCTGGTTCTATTATTTATGAACGTTTAATTTTAAACAGAATAACAGAAATAAACTTTAAAATGGTAACTAACATTTCAAGTGAAAAATGTGGTTCATGATTTACATTGAAGATTAAAATGCAAAGTATTTTAAAAGAAATGATTCGAAGACTAGAAGTCCACGTAATGAAGTGAAATTATGATTAGTAGCCCCACATCTCGCTGGCTGTCGAAAAGTGTATTACATCTGTAAGGATAAGGAATACCATAGAAAATAAGAGTCGAATAAACCAACAAAAACACATTAAGACAGCATGAAAAAAGAAACAACAAATAACAGAAAACTGTCTGAAAACTGTCTTTTGAAATACTATTAATTAGCTGGGTCAGCGACAGATACAAGCGGTTTCCGTAGTGTAGTGGTTATCACGTTCGCCTCACACGCGAAAGGTCCCCGGTTCGAAACCGGGCGGAAACATATTTTCCAAATGCGTGTCACTGTGCGTAACATTGTTTGAATGCCATTTTAAATCTGCATTTCTATCACAATCACGTGCATTGTAAACAGTTAGTGTTTCTATTATATTGTGAATCACAAAATGTCTTTAGACATCAAAGGTGAAATTAACTGGTTACCTTAACTTGCATTTAAGCCTTTGAATATTCTCATTCATCCAGGTCATGATTATCTCAAGGAAATTTCAATCAAACGCAACTGGACTTGGTAGTTTGTCTTGGAAGACGTTTCACCTCTTATCCAAGAGGCTTCATCAGTTCATGCTCGCCGCTGACCAGGCTGGGACTGGTCCAGGTTCATGGTCAGCGGCGAGCTGACCATGAACCTGCTGTGAACCAGTTAGTTGGACCAGTCCCAGCCTGGTCAGCTGCGAGCATGAACTGATGAAGCCTCTTGGATAAGAGGTGAAACGTCTTCCAAGACAAATGACCAAGTCCAGTTGCGTTTGATTGAAATTTCCTTGACTTAACTTGCATTTATAAAGGTCGTATTCAAACTTTTATCAGTAAGCTAATAAATAAATGTATTTATAATGTGAAAACGTGCCAAACATGAACATGGTAATTTGTGGCGTTGAGAGTATTTAAATCTTATTCAGTCCAAGAATATTTCCTCATGGTGCATTAAAACAAGTTAATTTATGCAACTAAAACTATAATTAGCAAGCTAATAGACGACCAGATTATGACTTGACCGTGGTTTCAATTCAGCTAATATTTTGTTTCATGGGAAAAAATAAGTTAACACGATCAAAGCGTTCTAATGGCTCAAAACATCAACCTCAACTTGACTGAAATGCATTCAGGGGTCTGCAGAAACAAGTCTGGAAGTGTCTATTGATGAATCAATGTTGTAGCAGTAGCCAATGATTTCTTATCGGCAATGTAAGAGAGCAAAAAAAATCACACTAAAAGTGGTCTAAAAGATGTTCCATTAATTAAACAAATGGTGCACTGACATTCTTGCTACAAAGCCACACAATAAAACAACTACTGGTAATGCATCTTAATGACAATAAGTGTTTTATTTGCTGTACAGGTGACTCCATCCTGAGAAAACTGCTCACCACAGGGGAGAGGGAAGAAGTGTGGAAGGAGGAATTGAAGGACTGGAAAGATAACAGAAATAAATATGCCAAAAAAGTGAAATAGGAAAAAGAAAACTCCTGTGTGGATGGGAAGAAAAACAGGACAACCATGAAGGGATTTAGTTTTTACAGCTTCAACCTTTAGTTAAGATCTCTGATCAGTAATAATAATGGTTCATGTAGAAAAAAACTGGAAATATTTGTTACTTAAGAAAAAGGGTAATTCAATGATATACCAATACATACTTCATGTTGGTTGAGCGTAGATCACTTTATTTTATGTGAATTTCACATCATCGAGGCTCTTAGAACGAGTTGACCCTAATCAGTGAAAAAGGAAACATCTGGCTCAGGAAGTCCTAAAATCTCCAACCTCCATCCCCCCCCCCCCCCCCCCCATCACTCTTTTCCACCCAGGTTTCCTGACAGTTTAAAACTCAGATTTGTGTTAAATATAGAACTTCTTTGTATATTAATGAATGTTAACTTAAAAAGTGTAATGCAGCAGTTTTAGACCCCCCCCCTCTGTTAAAAAAAACAACTGTTGCTATAAAAACTAAATCAGCTGTGATGTCACCTGAGATAAAGCGATCTTTAGAGAGGCGGAAATGAGATGTTATGACTTTAAGGGCAGCTCTATTGTAAATAATTACTCTAATAATGTTCAAAAGGAAGACCGTAGATCTCTTACTGCAATAATCAAGGCAGACAACAATAACATAATTACAATAGCACATTTAAAATAATACAAAACATCTTCATTGTCCTTTTCGACATGGCTTCAGTTCCACTTTTTGTGTTGTCCTTCAAATCCGTTTTTCTTTTCTTTTTATGATTTCTAATCATCGAGCGTTTCTCTGGATGCATGAGAAAATGATGGTGAATATCCAAAAAAGGGCCAAAACGTGAGGGTTTCCAGAGAAAAAGAAAGCTGTGGATGTTTTTCAGAAAAGAAAATGATTGTTTCAGTCATGTCTGCTGTCCATTCCTCCATCCCTTGTTTTCATCTTGTCCGTGTACAGATCCCCCATATCGGCCTGGATCCTGGGCTACTGCGGACGGATCTGGCTGATCATCTTGAGGCGCGATTGATCGATGACGTCCAGCAGGTTCTTGGCATCGACGGCCAGAGCGTGAGCTGCCATTAGCATCTGTTTCTTGTAGTCCTTTTGTAAACTGTCCAGAACAAAGACAACGCATATAACACGACTATAAGTGAGAATAATAGAAACATCTTGCATGGGTGAAACGTTTGAACCAAGGCCGCCCTCACCTTGTCATGACATATTGTTGTGCCAGCTTCATCTTTGATATTAACTCAGCCAAGTCAGAATTCAGCAGCTTCTGGGCCATTTCAATCTGGTAAGAGCAAGAAATGAATGAAATGCCTTCTCAAACATTGCCTTAAAATATGAATATAATTGTAAACATTTTGTCAAATTACAACCAGAACTTCAATATAATTTATTGAGATTTTCAGTGAAAAGTCCTATTGGACGGGGAACCTTGATCTAAGTGTTTTGCAGCCTCACACAGGTCTTCTTCAAGAACCACCGAGTAGTTTAGTTCCACCCATCTCCCCATTCACCTGACCACCTTCCTTTTCCCCGCTAAACTAGGCTTCCCACTGCCTAGTGGAACTGACAGCATGTTTAACCGTGACGCGTTCAGAGTGTCAGGCAGAGTTAGTTTTCTGTCACGTTGGTTTGCACTTGTACTATAATCTTTGACTTTGTTTTATAACGTAACCCTGCTCTAAATGTCTCCACAGCTTCCTCCCTGCCGTGCTCCTTGGTCTTTGTGATGCTGTTTGATCCCTAATATTCATTAACAAACCTTTGATGCCCTCAGGGAACCGCTGGAAATATTCTGAGATTTAAATGTTCATTTTGTAATTGATGTCTGAAAGTGCTGCATTTCCTTTAGGTGTGTCAGAATGAATGGTGTTAAAAGACATATTCACTCCACACTTTTCAGCTTTTTGATTTGTGAAAAATTATTTTGCTTCCACTTTACAACTGTACGCTACTTTGTTTTGGTATTTCCCATAAAATACCTTGACGTTTGTGGTTCAAAGATGACAAAATGCAGAAAAAGATCAAGTGGTGCAGAACCGTTTTAAAAGAGACTACACTTCTTGTTCACTTCAACTGTGAAAGCTCCACATATGATTGTAGGTGCTAATGGTATTTTTTGCTTCGTGTCTGTACCTCTCTGTGTGTGCTGGCTGGCAGAACAGGAATCGTTTCATCCACTGTTGCCAGCAGAGTCCTCAGAGCCAGACCAACATCCTGCCAAAACGAACGTCCACATGAATTTGAATCTATGATATTCACTTTCAAATATCTATCATTCCCACGCTGACTGCACCATATCGATAACCGGCCGTCACCTTGACCATGGGGACGTACTCCTCTGGCGCAGCAGGCTGAATCCTGTTGGACATTTCAATCACAGCTTTAACCAGCCCCGTCACATTCTCGTACACTTTGTCGTTTGAGCGATCCAGGTTGGCCGTGGGCGGTGGGCTGATCTCCTGTGGCTGTAACTGTAACCAGATGATCACATAATGAGCATGAATTCATCGGCGCAGTTTCAAGTAAATCCAGTTAGTTGTTTTACTTACAAACACACATTACCGAAATTAGATCGTCTAAGAAAAAATAACTACTTGTTTAAAGCACGTGATGCTTTCATCTGCTGCTTAAAATAAAAGACTGCAGTGTAAGACACTCAACACTGGGTGGCAGTACATGCAAATACATCAACAGTTTTTAAAGAGGTTATTAACATGCTCTAATTGCTATAACTACATGAAAATACTACAGAAAGCGAAAGGAATTAGGTGTTAATTCAGACTAGTTAAGATGAAACAACCTGCAATTAAGTGATTTTTACACTAAAATTCTAGATATATTCCAGAGAAAGAAAATCTGCAGGTCCCAAAAGCATGAAACACCAATGGGCCCTTTATTGATCCATTATTTTTGTTTATCAATGCACAAAAGTCCTTTTAAAACCCCTTCTGTGACACAAAAAGAGATTTTAGTGCAACAATTCTCTAGAAATGGAAACCCTACTCCCATAGATGGATGATGACACTGTGTGTATAAACAGCTACACATGAGTTATTTTACCTAAAAACGAAATATATATATATATATATATATATATATATTTTTTATTATTATTATTTTTATTTTTAATTAAATGCAGCAATTTGATGTGTGGTCTCTCATTAGAAGCACTCAAAAGGATGAATTTAGGTTTTTTATTTCTTAAAAAAACATTTTAGAAGACATCAAATCTGTGAAAGTGAAAAATATGGAATTTTCTCCACCAACCAAAAATAACAGCAACAAAATAATCTGTCCTTTGGAAACACTTTTGCCACAGAAACCACTGAAATGTTGGCTTGAAAGAAACAAACAGTCCTATGTTAAGGGTTGAAGGCCCAACAAAGCTCACGCCACTGCAACAACAGATTTGTTGAGCAGGGAGTCAGCAACAAGATAATCAACCTAAGTGGTGGTGTTGTTTGTGAGCATAAAGTGTCTGAGGTAACAAAATACACAAGGCTTTTTGTTTTGTGTGCAATATGTCAGGTGACATCTAAAAACCACTTTATTATCCAAATGTCTCTCCTTCAGGTTCATCTGTTTTAATAAGCTATAACAGCAACTGTTTTTTTTCCTCAGTGTTTGAGCCAAATGAGTGAAGAGGACTGGGTATCAATATGTAAACTTCCGTTCAATCCGCCAAAAGACAGACTTACAGAGCTGGAGTGGCCGTGTTCTAAAAACAACGTGAACAGCTACATTATTGTAATGCAGTTAAATCACTGTTGCTAGTTTTACAGACACACAGAATGACTCGCTAATATAAAATATTGTAGTTAAAAAATAGTTTGTAGAAACTTGACTGCTGAAGCTTGTGAGATCAAAGTAACAAATCCTGGTCAGGACTGGAGCAGAAATTGTGTTTATCTCAAAAATCCCAAATTTTCCAAAGTTTCATTGGTGGTTTTAAATCTCTCTGTAAAGTGTCATTCTGCTAGATATCCAACCCACTGTTCTCATACATTTCTGCTGAAGCCATTCTCCTCAATTCACATCTGAGCTAGATACTTTCATATGACCCTTTATGTCTTGGATGGCTACTGTTTTTATGGACTGATGCCTGAGTTTAGTGTTCCAAACATAACCTATCTCTTGGGCCTTGTCTTTCTTTTTCCGTAATATTTCTCCACTTTGGACTATGAATTTTGAACAACTATTCTGAGCCAAATATTCTCCAAACAACTAAAAAAGCAAAGTGATAAGATAAATCCTTTAAAAACTGGCAGCTCACCTTTTAAGATCGTTGACTTTCCTTAAACAATTACCATAAAATGTTTGCTTAGCTTGAGTTTTCTACAAGTAGTCAAACTTTTTTAATGAAAAAAATAAAATCAAGTGGAAATAGATGTTAGGCAACCACAATATTATCACGTTTCCTTAAAAGAAACCATCAAAAAGACTGAATAGGTAAAAATTGCATTTATTGACCTTTTTTAAACAATCCTCAAAGTATAATCTGACTATTTTCAACTTTTCTTCACGCCCTTTTTAAAGTGTAATTCAAGCACTCATTTAGAAGCAGATGATTAGCATCTCACTAGTAAACTGTACTGAAATGTGTTTCTTTCCTGCTGTTTTAATTTGTCTCTGGTGCAGAAATCACTATCAGTGATACAAAGAATTAAGATGGAGGTGATGGTAACTATCAGCTAACTAACACTATGATGGTAACAGACACACATAGATCTGCTTACCCTCCACGGCTATGAGGAGTTATGAAGGTGTGTTTGAGAGCAAGTAGGTTGAAGGGGATTGTAGAGCGCATGGCACAAAGAAAACCAAAAGAAGCAAGCAGTTGTGTGATTTAAGAGGTGAATGGATGTAGAGGATAAGAAGAAAAAAGGAATGGAAGGAAAGAAGTAGAAAAAGGTTTGAAGTAAAAGAAAAATGGTTTAGAAGGAGGGAAGAGAAAGTAAAACACATTAGGGACAAAGCAGCAATAACATAAGCATGACAAGGAACAACATAGATCCCATAAGCATAATGTGACGTACTTAAACCAAAAGCTTCAACAAATCAATACATTTGGATTAAATAAAATATCTAGATTACAATTTCTATTTTTTCAAGAATCCCCATCACTTTGAAGCTAAAACTGACGCCTGTGTTCATACACACCTTGACTCCGTCGTTGTAGCTGTCCACAGGGCTGATGCTGGCCATGTTGGTGAGGTGACCTGGAGCTCCAGGGCGGGGGGGCTTCTTCGGGGGGGCTATAGGCTCTGCAGAAAAACAGAGGCTTCGTGTTGCTTATTGCATTTATATATCACAAAGCTTAAATTGCCTATTTCAACACAGAGAGCTGCATATTGGTTACCACAGTTTGTTTGTACATAAATGTTTTTCTTTAACTTTTATACTTACATTTGTGGAACCTAAAGTTAGACACAAAATAGAATGTATTACTTAAACACTTTAGCGTTTTTAAATATCTACAGAGAGTGTGGTGCATATTAACCATCTTCAGGGATTTACAAGCATCAAGCCTGCAGGTCTGCCCTGTAAAGATATGGTTGGTGTTCTGACGTCACTGCTAAGAAAATTTGGGCTTTATAGCGTTTAACCGTTTTCCGAAACTATGCATATCTTCATTTATTCAACAGATTTGTTTTCTTTGCACTTATACAAACTTTCTACCTTTTTTTATTAACTTGTATTTTACCTGTTGCTGCTTTTGTTTTGTGATGTAGCCTCCATATGTGCTTTTATGTGTTATAGACCAGATGGAGGAAGAGGGGCTTCTAATTTCTTAGTAAGGATTCAGTGACAGTTAAGAAATCTGATTTGATTCCTTCCATGTGTGCATCAGTTTATTTTATACATCCCCCTTTTTTTTATTCGAACATTCATGCAGTCCTTTAATTTTTGTGCGGGATTAATTTATCTATGTATGCATGCAGATATCCTTTTTTTTAAGTCTCCATACATTCAGTAAATCCAGCATTCCTTGATTTATCCATGGATTCATTCATCCATTTTGTATATCCATTCACTAATGTACTCATTCAGGCATAGTTTCATTATTACATGTATGTATTTATTGGTTTATTTATCTAGTCATTCTTCATGTGACCATCCATTCAATGATTCTAGCACTGATAAATGGGAAGAGTAAAGTCATCCTGACGTTTATTGAGTTAAATTGGGATAATCTTATGGAAACAATAATTAACAATATTGCAGTCAGATGAACAAGAGATGCTAATTTGAACGAAACTTTTTGTATAGATAAATAAAGGATCTATAAAAAAGTAATAATGATAGAGCACTGTACTGACATAAGGTGAATTATATCTAACAGGTAATAAATATGTCTTTTATGATTTTACACTAAATTCAGAGCAGAATCAGCCCTATAGAGCTCCGGAAGTTGACGTTACTTCTCCCAGCATTCAGCAGTTCAAATCGGATCAGCGCCACAGTGTCAGGAGTCTCCCGTAGTTATATTATAGTTGTAGTTATTTGCGACTATCCCAGATTTAGAAAAAGTAAATATGGTGGATACCTGCTGTGCCCCAGGATGCTATAACAGATGTGGACGAGATAAAGAAAGAGAATTCAACAAGATTCCCAACGATCCAGAACGCAGAAAACGGATTATTCTAATGAAACGTTCTAGCGATCAGTAACAATGAAGCTGTGGGATCCCCGTGAGGAAAGGCTTACGGTACAACCATTGTTCCCTCAACTTTATATGGTATTTATTTTACATGCTTTTATTAAGCTTTTAGCAGACTTCCTACAGTTATCATGCCGGGGATTTGTATGTCTTATTGCTCACATAAAACAAGTGAACATACATCACATCAAACTTTTCGTACTCTTCGTACTCTATATGATGTCTGCAAGCTACTGTTTACATGTCTTGTGATCATAACGGGGAACAGACTATGTAATTTATTTATCTGAAGCAATGACCGATTAATAGTCCGATCCTGACAGACATATGATAGCTGCCCGTTGCTCATGGTAGCTAAAACGAGGACAAGATTCTGCTTAACCTTCCTGTCACACAGTCCTATGTTAAGGGAGATTCCAGATCTGGATCTCAATAACAAATTTAGATTGTGTCCATTTTTATCCCTCCAGGCTTTTATCTGCTTTAAGCGATGCTCCGGAGTAGGACGAGAGAAAATTGATCAGGAACTTGTTTTTCAGGGTATCTCAGCTCCGGTAAAAGGTCCGCTCCGACAGCTTCTAAAGTTTTAAAAGGTATAACAGGGGCATGGTAAGGGTCGGAGATGTTTAATATTTTCATTTTCCTGGTATAAACAACAATATCTTTTAAAAGTAAACTCTGACGGAGTAAAATCCCAGCCGGCGACTTTCATTTTGATTACGTTCCCGCCTGCCAGTGTCACAAGAGTGACGTGCCGTTTGGAGCTCTATACTTACGAATCATTATGTTTCACACTGGAATGAGTCGTTTCATGTACCTGGTTTCCCGACTGGCTGATAGATATGCTGACTTCCACCCTGTTCAGACAGAGACACACAGACAGAGCCTAATGTTAGGAAAAAGTTTTAAGACCAGGCATGTTTCTAACAGAGCAGGTTTTAATCAACACAGCCTCACAGTTTTCGTCTTATGAGTAAAACAAGATATTCCAAGAGCAGATCAGGCTGACGCTGAGACCCAGTGTTATAAATGTGCCGTTCCTCTCAGTTTAACGTTCCCATGGGAGCTCTGTGGTTAGCTGGCTGGTATGTAGGCACTGCCTTTCGTAGCACACAGACAGAAATACTTTCTCTGCTTGCCCTAGAGTGTTTTCACTGTCTCTCATGAATGCAATAATTCCCTCTGCTTCATTCACTCCTTCCTTCTCCTGCAAATCCACATCATCCCAGTTTGACCTGTCCATCTATTTATAAAGGCGCATTCCTATATATATATATATATATATATATATATATTTTTTTTTTTGGCAGATAAAAGAAAATGTTTGGAAAATGTCCATTGGTGAATAAACTGACCGGTGCCTGTAGAGTGCCGTCTTCTCTGTCGATGCTGCCTCTGCTGTTCCTGGACTCTGTTTTCTGCAGGAAAAAAAAAGTTCAAACTGAGCATGCACTTGCAGAAATTTTGACCGAACGAGATAAATTTTTTATTGTTTTATGAATTTCCGCAATAAAAAAAAGCAATCACTGCTTTTGATAATGTTTCTTTAAAAGGTGCACACATTTAGGCAGTTCCGATCAGCAGTCTTGAAACAAGAAACAATGCGAACCAAGCAGCACTAATCAACATATAAGCTTAGATAAACAGAACTCGACAGGTAGCTACCACCTGAGTACAATGTCAGCATCAGAAGATCCCTAATGAAGACAGCTAAAGCATCTGTAATGTCCAAAATAAGATCTCAACGCGTCTGTGCGCCTTCAACCACCTCCAGCTCCTTTTCTCTCTCTGCCTCAGTACCGTTTTGGTGAAGCACGCCTTGAAGAGATGCATCCTGAAAGAACACGGCGTGAGGCAGACGGGAGGCTGAACCAAGAGGCCATCGAAAGAAAAGTCCGGACAGGGACAAAAAGTGTTAAAGAAAGAAAGATGAAAAAAATGTAGAACACAAGACGCGTTGGAAGACAGAGAAAATAAATGAAGAGAGGAAGAAAAACTGAGTCAGAGGGGAAAGAAGAGACGGAGAAGGTTTTTTTTTCTTTTTTCTTTCCAGAGGATGAAAAGTTCCACTGAAACACAGAGACAAAATCCTGGAAAAGAAAACGATCCAGCTGCATCACTTTCTTTGTCTCTCCTTCAGCTCTTCCTCCCTCCCACTGTTTCCATCCCCCTGAATCTCCCTTATTCCTCCCTCTGTGCTCCTCCTGCCAATCCCACTTCCTTTCTCCCTCCCTCTGCCCGCCTCTCATGTCTCTGTGCTTTTCTCCTTTTCAATCTTTGTACTTCATATTCTTTGCTGGAGATCCAACTATTACCAAACCTTTGTTAACATTACATGTAATAAAACTTACAGGAAAACAATATACACTAAATTTAATAGCAAAACTCCTTCAATTTGCCTTTCCAAAAACTAGATTATTTAAAGTCTGAAAACATATCAAACATCTTTGTTCCTTGGTATCAAAATCCGAGCATCAGAATCCACATAGTAAGGCATAAAACAATTATTCCAAAAACCTATAGACACCTTTGGTGAAGATACGTAAAAGCTCTAAAATAAACATTTTCCAAATTTTTGAAAAATCAAAATTTTAATTTAAGTTTATTCATTCTGCCAGGGGAAATTATCCTACATTAGGTAATCATTTTCAACATAAATTCCTATAACATCTTAAACTTCTTAAAATAAAGAATTTATACCTTATTTTTTATTCATTTTTAAGTTGACTGGAGTGTCTGTGCAGTAAGGATTAAACAACTCGGAGCCGTGCATTAGACGGTTATAATGCATGACGCAGAGTCAAGAACACCGCGACGCGCAGCGGAGTGGTGTTACTCCGCAAAGTGCATTACAACCGTCTAATGCACGACTCCGAGTTGTTTAATCCGCTTATACCATGGTACCAATGTTTATCTCATGTACTGAACTCGTCAAATATCCCACACTACAGGGACTATTTTATGTGGGTCTTTATTCGGTCTACTGTCTGAATGCTCGTCACAGAGCTGCGAGGATCTCCGTCAGGCGCAATAAAAACACATCACCACACGCTGCATCGCCAGAATCACAACACATTATGACTATTCCTTCACTTTTACGTGGAAATAAACAGCAGTAGTATGCGGCGGTCTTGGGCAGGAGCTGACCTGAAGCTAGTAGCTCAATTGCTTATCGTTACTATGGAAACAGCTGTACTGGAGCGCTTCAGCTCAACGACTTATCACTTAACGTTTATTCAGCTGTTGCGTGTTGCTATGGCGACGTCCGCAGCGGAGTGATAGCCCAGTGATTTAACTACCGGACTACGTGTGCGGTTATACGAAAATAATGCACGCTTGTCAGCACCCACCAGCCAATCAGAATGGACCCAAACCACAGATTTTCAATTGTGTTTAGGTTAGGACTTTAACTGAGCCATTTTATCATTAATATCCCTTGATATGAAACATTTCATCAAAGCTATGCTGCCACCACCGTGCTTTCCCAAAGGAATGATACACAGTGCTTCACATATAGGCTAGAAAGCTCACCTACAGTCTCCTCAGACCAGAGCACCTTCATCTAGTTGCTTGCTGTTCCTCTTCATGCGGTGTTCTTTTTACACCTTTGCCACTTCACAAAGACCAGATTGTTGAAGATCACAGCTAACAGTTGGCAGATCAGCAGATATTCCTCTAATGTTGTCCTGGCCCAGCCTGATGGCTTAGGTGGCCGGCCGTGTCTTGGTTGGCTTTCAATATGTCTGTTTTCAGATGATGGACTGAATCAGAGTGGGTGATTTTCAAAACTTATAATATCGTTTTATAACCAGATAAGCCTGTGAATATTCTCATTCATTCAGTTCATGGTTATCTCAAGGAAATTTCAATCGAACGCAACTGGACTTGGTAATTTGTTTATAACCCGATGTTGCTTCAAACTTTCTCCCTCACCAGTCTCATCTTTTCCTTGATCATAATGATGCTGTTTGTTCACCAGCTGGACTCATGCTGAAGTTAAGTACCAAGAAGGAGGACTCAGTTTCCTAATTAGGTGACTTCTGGAGACGATCGGTTGACCTGAATTTTACTTGGTGGGAAATTTCCCATTTTGTTTTATAATTTCCAGTTTGCTTCCTGATACTGGGGGTTGGTTCTTTCATATCAAACAGAAAAAAATCATTTCTAGCTGATTTTTGCCACCGTCTTTATCCACATTGTTGGATTTATTGCATTGAAATCTGGTTATGAAGGACACATTTTTATATGAGAGGTGTAATTTTAATAAAAACTGTGTCATCAATTATCTTAGACTGTATTACGTTTTTATCTCCCAACATCCCATCAGGTGTATGAAAAACAAAGCCCATATAAGTAACTTCTTTACCGGTGCTCCTCCGGTTTACATTAGATATACCAGGGGTAAAGTTAAGTATTCTTGCTATGAGGTAGTGAAAATAAGCAGCGCGGGTCACACACTTTCAGCTCGGCTCTCGCTTTGGTTGACATGAACTCTGATTTTTGTTTGTGTTTGATTACCATGAGGCTCTCCTCCTGCTCCAGCCACCGCCGGTCCTCCTCCATCTGCTGCTGCTGCTTCATCAGTGTCTCCTCCATCATAACCTGGCTTACACACACTCTGTCCTGGAGGAAAACAAAGCCACATACATTCTCAGCTTTTAGTTCACAGGTGAAAAGTGAAGGAGGCTGAAACAAAGTCAAAGCTAACAAGGGACAGCGCATACCGCCACAAAAACGACACATGTTCCTGAGAAATGTATTTAAAATAAAAAATAAAACGAGAGACAGAAATTTGAGATCTTATAAAATTACGTTGGAAGATTCAAAAAACTTTTAGTGTACCTTTTAGTGTCAAATAACATGTACATTTTCAATTATCGTTCCTGCTAAAAGCAATACTATGATGTGGCATTTAGAACAATGAAACCTGAAAATGGATGCTCTCACTAATGATAAAACGGAAGCATATTTCTTTTTTTTCCGTACCTCCGTATTGGGGGCCCACAGTGCTGTATGTTCGGGTCTGAGCTGATTCCATGAATCAGTCGGAGGATAGCTGCCTCCTACTCCTCCAACCCCACCATGAGCTGACGGCTGGAGAGGGGAAAACAAAGGAAAGGTTTCATTTCATCATGTGAAGATTCCTCGCGTTTTGGGCACACAGATAAACAGCAGCAAAAGCAATCATCAGTCCACTGCTTGCTAGTTGCTGGAGGACTTCCTCACACAGATAACTTTTGAAAATGTGTTAAAAAGTAGAAACTAAATTTACTTTAGTTAACAGGGATTGGATTATATTGCATATTTCTATGTAATTAAACATGAATTGGACTCTTTTTTAAAAATGCTTTAAAATGACATCTGAACTAAAACTGTATACAACTGTATACAATTTAAAAAAATTAAAATAGAATACCCTATAGAATTATTCCAAAAGTAAAAAATATACACACACTTTTAATAAAAACTAAGATTCAGAGTTGTCTTTTCTTACAATTGGAGCAAAATGGTGGCTTTGATTTGTGCCTGCGTGGCCACGTTTGAGCGGCTTTTAGCATAACAGGAAATGCCCTCTGTCTGCTCAGTTCACGAGGAAAGGATTAAGAACAATCTTTCTTTTTTCTGTCTCTCTTTATTTGGACCCATGCAACAGAGTCTGACTGACATGCTGATCTGTGTTAACGGCCCTCAACCAGATACCTTCACATACTCAATGGCCTTTAAAAATTTAAGTTGTACTTTTTAAAAGTTTATCAGAGTTTTGTAACTTTTATTAAGTTATCCAAGGTTACCAATTTCCCTGTGGTATAAATAAGACAATACAGAAAGCAATTTCCTGACCTAAGTTGATCTTTTGTGGGGGATAAAAAAATAGGGATGCACCGATCCACTTTTTAAATTTCCAATACATATACAGATATCTGAGGTTCATAATCTGCCAATACCGGTCGGACACAGATTAGAACAGAACTAAATTACATAAGCTGTGTGTCATTGAGAGGAAAACGCAAAACAAACAAATAAATAGGCAAATGAACTGAAGAACTAATTTCTCTGACAACTGTGCACCAGTACAGCAAAAACAATAATAATTAACCAATAGCTTCATAAGCTTGGCCAAAGATGAAATAAAATAGTAACAAATCTTCAACTGGTTCCATCAGTGCTATTAGGAATACAAAAAGGGTAAGAAATAATTATCTTAAAAGCAGAAGAAAACCTGTGACTTCGCTGCCTTAAGCTTGGTTTATACTTGACGCATCGCAAGGTCCGCAAAATTACGTCATTTCAGCAACCACGCCCCTGAGCGCGGCATCTGAGAAGCCCAACTTTTTCGCACCGTGCCCCTAGGTTATTTTCTAACCACGCGGACGGTTCAGAGGGAAAAACACGGCGGACTGGCAAGAGCTCCTACTTGCGGAAGTTCGTAAGTAGAGACATCTTTATGATTCGAGCTATTGACAGTGAGGAGTTGTCGTCATGGTACGGAGCCCCTCTCCTCGATATCGCGGTATCTCATGGGATCGTCACAGTCTCCGCCATGTTGGCTTGATTCCAGCGACAAACCGTTATTGTTTAATGTGTTATTAATTCGGTAGTAGAGGAGGTTCTCTCAATTCAACACTGTTTTACAATGCCTGGAACTCACTGCTGCGTTAAAAACTGCTCTTGTACCACACACAAAATCTTGGTGCCACAGAGTCTATGCCTGGTACAGTATGTGTCATTGGGCTAAAATCAAATAACAACTAAATACCTAAACATACGGTACACAGCTTTAGGCTACATCAAAACATGTTGGAAACGTTTGTGTACTTTGAACATCTCGTCACAATCTAGTGTTTACGAAGCAGTCGCAGTAAATTACTGTCATTTTGGTCAACAAGTGTCTGCTAAATGCAATGTCATTGCGACACACTAAAATTCATGTTAAGAAAAATTACGTTTGCCAGTACAACGCTGTTTACGCCACCTGGAGGCTTGTAGATGGCCAAGTCCTGCCCCCAGCCACAGCAGAAAGCCTCGTAGTTTTCCAAAGATTTGTGGCTTTTAAACTCCTGTATTGTGTAGTAACTCACACCAAAAACAAGGTAATTTACAATATCTATATACGTGCACGGAGGCAAATGGTCCAGGTCTCTGTTTGATGTCTGAGAGTTTGTCCAAATACCGCTGTTTTGCAGTAGGTATAAGTTTGTCCCTGTTAGGTCCATTTTTTTTGCCTTGACTTTCTCCATTGCTCTACTTTCCTTTTATTCGCAGATCTGTCCCGCCGGAAATAATAAACGCGCAAAAATTAAAGAGCTCCGGAATGTTAGTCGTGTCAATACTGTTAAGTTCTGAAGGCATTGCCCCTGGCAACCGATAGAGTCTCCTACCATCATATAATCAGAATATTGGCTCCCAGGAGGGACAAGCAGCAAAAGTTATAAATGCTACTAGAAGGCGTCTCGGCCGGGTCCGCACGTCTAATTTCCGCGCGGAATGTACATGTGTCAAGCATAAACCAAGCTTTGGTCAAACACGTAAACACAAGAAAAGGACCTCTTTGCAATCGTTCACTTGGTCTGACTAGCAGATTCAAAAAGTAATGCAAAATAATTGAAAGAACTGAGATTGAAAAAACAAAAAACTGAGCCTTTGGGCGCGTTGCCTCTCGCAGCACACAGCATAGATATAAGATGAACAGATTCTCAACAATACCCGATCTAGAATTTTCTTCTGCATCTGTAATGATTTTGATATTAATATCGGATCAGTGCATCCCTATTAAAAATTAAATCTTCAAAGCTCACTGTTATTAAACTGCAGCAAAGACTGGCTTCTTATGGTCAGCATTTCTGATGTTTTTGGGCACATATTTTGTTCCTAATGCAACGAGGAATGCTTTGATTTCAAATTAAAGCGCACCAAACAGCACGACGGTAAAAAGAAGTAATTGAATATATTTATGTTTTATATGTTACAATAATCCTTTTGTGTAATCCTGGTTCGGTTTACCTGGAAGTGGTTGTGTTGTGGGCTGGAAAAGAAGCCCTCACTGGAGCGAGGACTGGGGTAACCTGGTCGACTGGGCTACGAACAGACAGACAGCAGCATGTTGGAGTTTGTCATCGGGTTCAAATGCCTCAGAGAAACACGAAGTGATACAGTAGCAGGAGACAGGAGATAGAAAGAAAGAACCTGAATGTGTGTGAAGTCTTACTTTAGGTGGAGCTTCGTCTGAACCTCCGGAATCCCAGGAAACTGTGACTTGCCTCCTCATTTCCATCCTCTGTCTCTCTTCTTGCTGAAGTTTCTCCTCCTCCAGTATAGTGCTGTAGAAACAACAGCAGAAAAACAAAAAACACGTTTATTTAGTCATTTTCTACCTATAATGGAAATCATTTAACGCTTGTTATGCGTTTTTATCAGTGAATGGCACAAAGTATACAGATTACTACAAAGACAGCCAAATTACTGAACTGAAAAGATGAAATAAAAATCTCATCTCAAGGGCTGTCAAGATAGAAAAACCACCCTCATCTCTAGGAATGACACAGCATTTCCTGGATGACTCAGAGATTTGCAACACATTTTTGTCTTTGGTAAAAATGTAACTTATCCTGAATTAAAATTGAAATCTGGAGAATCCTGGATATGGCCAGGGTGCAGGAGACTGGCTGAACTTAATGAACGATAACTTAATCACATCCGTACATTTTAGTACAGGAAAAGTTGTTTATAATCTGGATTATTGAGTTAATGTAATCATAAGTAAACGAATACCCATCTTTTGAGTAATTGGTGATCCCAGGTCATTCATGAAATTAATTTAAATAGTGCAACTTCTCTGTCTTAAAGCAACCACTAAGGGAGAGATTTCATGAAAAAGAATTAGATATGTATCTAATTTATGACCATAGAATAAAGTGGTTTCTAAGTCAGTATAAATAAAATAAATAAAGTCAGCTGTAGGTCACATTTGGGAAAAATTATCAGATTTAGGCAGAGAAATATGTCAGACTATGACAGCTCATGCCACAGAGAGGCGCCATTTCTCCATCTAGATCAAAGCCTAGTTTCTACTTCTCTGTCTGCAAGTGTGCATCCACATCACCAACAGCGGAACCACTGGAGATGATGGTGCAAAGAAGGAATCCTGAAACAGCTCTGAAAACATAGAGACACACCTATACCATGAAGTTCAGGTAAAATTACTGGATCCGGTTCTGTTATTTTGGTCTAGCATCAGACTGGGAGTGACCATATAGAACCGTGGCTCCAGAGACACCAGAAAACTACATTTCCTTGGTCCAATTTAAAGCGCCATTACTGTCAAAAAAATGAACAGGGAGTTAAAGTTAAACACACTTAAACATGTTACCTGAGTTGTGTTTTGAGTTCTGTGAACCGTGGCCTCTTGCTGGGGTCGTACGACCAACATTTGGTCATCAGGCTGTAGAGCGTGGGGGGGCACTGAGGAGGCATAGCCAGCCGCTCCCCGTTCTCTATCCTGCCAATCACGTCGTTGTTCTTCACCCCCTGGAAGGGCTTGATGCCGTACATTAAAATCTCCCACATACACACTCCTGCAGGGGAAAACCCGGAGAGGCGGAGCAGTTCAGGACATTAAATGTTGCTGCAATGACATCAGCAACACAATGATATAGTTTAGGGGTGAGCCGATTCACTTTGTAATCAACTAATTGTGATGTGAAAAGTGCTAAATCGGCAGCGATTCTTAAATGTTCATAAGCAATCACCTTGTGCATTTTAGTAGATGGAATAAACTCAATGGCGGCAGCTAGCATTTCAGCCATGCAACACGAAAATTATTCAGCGAGTTTGATGGCAAACGTTTGGGTTGGATTCCAAACTCTCGCCTTAAAGTAAAATGTGCGCTGCATGGATGAAACACTCTCTGCTGCCATCAGAATAAAAGAATTAAGTGCGACAAAAACTTCCTCGCCTTTTTTGGTATATAACCTTGTCTTAAACGTCAGCTTAGAGATGCAATCATGTGTCAACACAGCAGTGTTTTAAATTGATCCTGAACTGTTAAAATAAACAAGAAAGGAAGGAAGATGAATAAAAAGAACAAAGGAAGATAGATAAGAAAGTCTGTTGGGGAGGAGGAAGGGAACGAAGAATGGAAGAGAAGCAGGAAAAACTCACCAAACATCCAGACGTCACTAGCAGAGGTGAATCTCCTGAAGTTGATCGATTCGGGGGCCATCCATTTTATAGGAAGTTTACCTTTGGAAGCTGAGAGAAACACTGACTCACTAAATCTACCCAGCAGGGCACCAGAACTTCTCATGCACTGAATCCCTATCATTAGGTTGATGGTAAATTTCAATCTGGTTGAATGAGGGGCTGCAGTTTCCAACCGTCACCAGTAGATGGAAGTAAAGCTCCTCCAGCCAGCAGCACAGACTAATCTAGTTTCTTCTGTGTTTATTGGAGCAATTACATTTCTATGTAAAGCCTTTGAGAAAGTTGATATATGTACTCAACATGCACGGGGTTAGATGTGCCATTAACCTTTGTAGTAAGAGCTGTCCTCCATGTATCGAGACAGACCGAAGTCTCCGAGCATCACGCAGTCCACAGAGGAGACCAACACATTGCGTGCTGCAATGTCTCTGTAACACATACAACATCTGCACTTAGCCTCGAATATACAAATCAACCCTTCATTCAAAGTTTTAGTTAGTTAAATTTTAGACACAGAAATACATTTATTTCAGTGAGAGCTACTCAAAAAGAAACTATGTTGAACGAAAATCAACGATCCTTAAACTAGTTCTCATTGCTGAGAATATACTTTTTTTCAATCCAACACAAAGGAATTTGCAAACTAGATGGGATATGCTGACATTTCCCTTTCCTGTATAAAACATGACTTTGCTTTCTTAGTTTAATACTGAGAATGTAATAATAAGACACAAAAAACACATTGTCACTTTAGTTTCTCAATGAGAGATTTTTTTTGTTTGGCCTGCGGGACCAAAACGTTAGACAGCATTGCCTTAGATGCTTTCTTTTCACCGGGTGTAGAAGCTGATAGTTATACCTGTGCACGAAGCGTTTGCTCTCCAGATAGGCCAGTGCTGTACTGAGCTGATAGGCAAACAGAATAAGAGTGGCCAGGTCCAGGCTGTACTTCTTCACCTGCAGGAACGACCGGAGCTACACACACAGAAACAAACAGAGAGAACCATAGAAATATGTTCACCCACATCTCTGTTTTCACAGCTGAAGGAGAAAGAAAACAAAATGCGACACGTCTCTGTCTGTTAATGATGCCGTGGTTCTTTGAGGTCACAGAAAACGAAGCGCTCCGAAGAACACGGCCTTAGTCGCACCTCTCCAAGCGTGCAGAGCTCCATGATGATCCACACCGGGTTCTCTGTGATCACGCCGATCAGTTTGACAATGTGAGGGTGGTCGAACTGACGCATCGTTACTGTAAAACAAAGACGGGAAGAGTCGGCGCTTTTAAGGAGCAACATTAGGGACATACAGAAAACACTCAACGTGAGGCCTTACGGGCTTCTTGAAGGAACTTCTCCCTGACGCTGTCTGTGGTGCAGTTTTTGCAGGTTTTGATGGCAACATGTAAGGCGGGTTTGTCCTGAGGAACACACAGAACACAATGTAGCAGATATATCACTTTAACATCATAAAGATTTTAAACTTTTGTAGGCTTTGTCGGTTTACGAAATATAGTACAATGACTAATTGGTGTTATAGGAAGTATTTTATATTTGAAAATGATTATATAATCACAGCAGAACAAAGTTAACTTTTTTGGCATTTAATTACACAGTATAGCAAAGCCTTTATGTAGTTTAATTGCCGGTATGTACGAACTGCACAACTTATCTTGATATATTGTACCGATAAACGGTTGACATACACTCCTTACTGCCACGGATATCACATAACTTTATGCCTTTATTGAACCACTCACAACAAGTAGCATTAACAGTTTGATGTTTGAATTTTCTGGGTACTTTTCAATCCATGCAAAACTAGAAGTAAAATACAAGCTCAAATATATGCGTACCTTAGGACTGCAAAATTTCAGAAAAATATGTGATGGCTACTTTATGGGTTGATATTACAATAGTGTTAAATTCACACTTTTCCTCTATCTCGAGTATCTACTGCTGGGAGACTCTATTTAACAGTCAGAAAATATTATTGACATGCAAAGTGTGGGCTCAGAACACTGGAATTATATTAGCAAACAAATAAAGCATTACAAACAGTCATTTGCAATATGATACACCCCACACTGACACTGCAGTGAGGATATGTTTGTCCCTTAAGGCTTATAGAGAAGTTCAACCCTTTTTTTATCCATCAACAAGGTGTTGGCCTATTTGAGAAAATAACAGAACCACTATTCTTTGGAAAGCCAAAACGGGTTCAAGTTTCAAACATTTGGCTGTTGAGCTGAAGTGATGTAGAAGGATTT
Organism: Apricaphanius iberus; assembly: GCA_028564705.1. Classification (NCBI taxonomy): domain Eukaryota; kingdom Metazoa; phylum Chordata; class Actinopteri; order Cyprinodontiformes; family Aphaniidae; genus Apricaphanius; species Apricaphanius iberus. The sequence continues at coordinate 1,527,057 of JAPXFQ010001662.1, forward strand.
GGAAGTAGAACTTCATCTTCATAATTCCACCTTGTACCAGGGGAAACAGACTCTAAGCATGATTGTGCCACCACATGCTTGTCAGTGGGTACAGTAAAATGCCATTTGTGTGTGTGTGTGTGTGTGTGTGTGTGTGTGTGTGTGTGTCTGTGTGTGTGTCTGTGTGTGTAGTTTTCAACATACCGGGCAGTTATAGACTCCTTGGTGAACGTCGCCAAACTGACCCTCTCCGATGCAGCGACCCAACTCTATCCTGTCTCTCTGGATCTCATAGTCCCGTGCTGACAGTGGAGCATGAGAAGAGAGGAAAGAAAACAGGAGAAAGACCTGAGACCTGCACATCCACCTGTATTCATACCAACAATAGCTATCACATTTTAAAAGTGATTTCTTTTAGGCAACATGGATGAAAACTTTCTGCTGCCCTCTCAGGTAAACCCTATTCACTTGTAATAGTCTTAAGTTAGCAAATCTACTGGCAGGTCTCCTCACCCTGAACATTAATGCAAACGTTGCATGCATCGTGGGCTGAGGAAATCTCAAACAAATGTTCTAAAACATGCAAACCAGCTTTATCACCGCTATCCATTCTTCATGCAGAGTAAATAACAACCTGGAGTGCTCAGAAATGAAAGCGTTTTGAAAACAATCCCAAGTGTAATTTTCCTCTGACTGATAAACAGATGTGCAGCATTTGGTCTGGGCTCTGCCTGCACGTATCGCTTTTACAATCACTGAGAATACCCACAAGAATTCAAAGGGAACTGCTTAGTTTTGCAACTAAAATCCACATTCCTTGACGTTTGAACTAAAGTTGACATTTAGGTTCTGCTTCTGAAAAGGTCAAGAGCTTAACTTTGAGATAGCAGAGAATTTAACAATAAGGATGTTGTGAGTTAAATATTTAGGAATGTTCTGGGTAACAAACTGTAGCTTTTGTAACTTAAAAGACACAAAAATAAGAGCTTAGGCAGTGACAAAAATGCATTCCTTTTAAAAGGATTTACAGCAATTAATCCATAGTGCCATGAGAAATAAGTATTGCTTCAAACATGAAAGAAGCCACAGAGAACTGACATGACCATGATCGTAAATAAAGACATTTGACCAATGGATGGAGCAATGAGAACCAAACCACCAAACAACATAAACAGTGCAGTTATTTAGCTTCTGAGGTTTAAAGCGATTTTATGTTCTCCAAATGTGATTTTGAAGCAGGTACTGAGCCCTTTTTACAGACTGGCTCTCATTGTGAAGATGATTGACTAAATTCACTCGGATTGCCTCCAAAAACACAAGCAGCTACAAGAAATGAACTCAATAAAATGGCTTCTGGTCAATCCGACCCCTCTCCAATTCACATCCTCATGTAATTTACACTTCTTACCCACACACAGACCATTTTATACCCATTTAATGAAACTTAGTGTGTATGTAAATTTCTCTTGATATGTAGATGAATAAGGGAGAAAATGCACAGGAGTTAGTCTTAATTGGCCCTGACCAATGATTGGCTAAAGCTAGCCCTTTTAATTATCAGTGAATGAATGCACCAGAAACAGAGATGTAGCGCGTTATTAAAACAAAACTAAGTTTTGCACAACATGCTGAGATTTTCTGCAATAATGCATTATGTCAGCTATCAGAAAATGTCCTAATCAAGGGTAGAATCTTCTTCCTCAAAGAAATGCACACGATATCAGCTTTTTTTGTAGCGCTATTCACAGTAAGAAATAGGTAATCACTTGAGTATAATGTTTTACCTCTGAATCTTCTTGAATGGGTCTTATAGGGCTGGGTCTTATCAAACGAGTAAACACCACACTGCTTAAACGGGCCTCCGGTTTTTAATGTGTGGTAACGGGTTGTCGCTTTTTGGCATCTAGACCAACTTATGCCACGTTTCCACTGAGCGGTACCGTATTGGGTTAGCGAGGTCTGGGATGCTATTTTATAGTCTGGTGTATTCAGAAGAGCGTTTCCACCACCAGTTTGACATTTGAACCCAAACACCTAACGAGGAGTCATACTAGTACAACAACAAAATTGACACTAGTTTGTCTCGTTCTTGTCGAAAGCAGTGACGTTCCTCTGTCCCCCAGCCAATGGACTGTGTTGTGTGACGCCTGTAGCTCCACCCAAACCCCGCCATACCATTGTTGTGTTGACCTAACAACAGAAGGGGGTCCAGGAATGGTACATTACAGGTTGGTTGTAAGATGGAAACAGTACCAAACTGCAACAACCCGCACTGTACCGCTCAGTGGAATCTAGACATTGGATCCACTCCATTTCAAAATCTATAAACCTTTAGCCTGTTTCAAAAGACACACCATGGTGGCATATCGGGGTAATAATGTCACCTCGGTGTTTGCCTTAACTGCGTCATGGCGCTATGGCGAGGCAAGAATACTGTGGCATTGGTGCAGCAAAGTTTGCTTGTAATATTACCGGAACGCCAAACTCGACCACTTATGAATGACCAAAGGCTCCCTGATGGTGCCTCTGCTTTGCAGCAAAGTGGCACCATTGTGTTTTTCTTTGAAACAGGGTTTTGACTTGTAAAATAAAGACTGGAATATCCTAGACCAGGGCTACCCAAGTCAAGTTCTGGAGTTCTACAGTCCTGTAAATATACGATTCATCTTTCCTCTAACACAGCTGAATGAAATGGTTGAATTCCCTCATCAGCAGTCATTCAGCTCCACAGAGGCCTGGTAATAAGTAGATAATTTGATTCACATGTTTTGGAGATGGGATGCATCTAAAGTTGAACTGGTCACAGAAGGTTAAATTGGCGAATCGCCCTAAATATTCTGAAAAATGCTCAAAAATGCAAAAAATCTTTTTTACTAAAATTATGTGCAGCTATTTACCTAAATGTTTCATACGACACTCTGCTATCATTGTTTTAAACCCATTAGGGCCGGCTGATTTGCATGAAATAGAAAAGATTAGAATCCTTGATCAACCTAGAATAGTTCTGAGCAACCTACTCCTGATCAACATTATCAAAGTCAGACTACCTGATTTCCTCACAGCAGATTAGGAGAAAAATGTTAAAAAATATTATAAACGATCAATTACCAAAGCAGGTATAAAATGTCCCCAAGGGATTATGAACTGACACTTTTGTTACAAATCCCAGGTGGGAAACATGCAAAGCACTAAATGGCGAAGGGTTGAAATGACCAGCACCCATATAAAACATACTAAGTATTTTTTTTCCAGGCACGGACAGTGGGACAAGAAATGTTGAAAGGGATTCCCAGAGAAATGTACATAAACATTTAAGCAACCTGAAATTTTAGTCGCATACATTTTAACACTCATGTGGTTGAACTATACAATGAAGTAGGCAGGGCCTGGAAAAAAAGAACACTACAAATGCAGTTCATTGGGATATTATGAGAGAGGCGGTTAGTTTTACCTTCAACTACTCCATAGCTCACTGTGTTGGCGGTGGGAAAAAAAAAGAGGAAGAAGGACAGATGAAGAGACAGGGGGAGAGCCAGACTGCTACATAAAGATTAAAAATAGCTCAGAAAACACACATAGTTCTTATATCTGACATTTGGTTAATAAACATAAAATATAGCGGCGAAATGGTTAAAAAAGCTGGACTGCTTCAGACATATCATTGCAATTTTAGCCAAAGGACCGACAGTTTGACATGAAGATGTTTATACACTCAAGAACAGAGTCAGAAAATATGCTAAAAGTCTGAAGAAATGCTGATTAGAGGAAGTAACTAAAAAGAAACTAAAGGAAAAACAAAACAAAGGAAGATATATATAGCAAGAAAGAAGAACATAGTCTACTTTTAAAGTTAGCCATGCAATTAAATACATAAGTACTTGTACCGGCCAAAACATCCACTTTAAAAGATATTTGAGCCGAGAGCTCCAGCAGTGGTTACAAACAGAAGTACAGCCAAACACACAAGCGAATGCAGGGTTTTTATGGACATCTGAATGGATCTGTCACATGTCTCCCGAGAACCACATCTGTACTCTATGATTTGTACCCTCCAACTAATGTCTTTGCTTTTAATAGAAAAACGAAATAACCGGCCTAAATTCGATAGCTGCGCTCTGGACAGATGTGGTTTATTGCAACTTATTATGTGAGTCTTTAGTAAAAAACATTCAGAAAAAGAAAAAAAAAATTTCTTCAGGTTCTTCCCGGATAATTAAAAAATAACTTACTGGAGGGCATGGTGTACGTGTCCTCTTCATCAACTATCTCTGCGTAGTCATCGGTCTCTGCAGGGTTAGAAATAAAACAATATAAATATACTACAACTGGCACACATTAGGACTCACAAAATCAAAGAGAAAGCCTAAAAGTGAAGCAAGTCCAGCTAAAAGCAACACCCTCCCGGCTCCTCACCGTCCCTAATGCCCTCCCTTTCTTACACACACACAAACACTTGGCGGATCGCGTCAGCTGAGCATGTGTTGTGAATATCTGTCGGTGTGAGAGCAGCTGGATCCCAGGGAGTTACTGAGGTGGAGCAGGAGGAGGAGTGGAGCAAAAGAAAAAAGGAAAGAAAGAAAACCCCCTTAAAAAAAGAAAGAGAAATGAGGGAGAAAGTGGAACAAGAGCTAAATCGGCTGGAAAAAGGGAGAATTAGGATGAAATCAGTGAGAAGTAAGACAGATAAAACGAGATTAAAAAAAGGGAGGAGAGGAGAGCAGAGCCAGCGGGGAAAAGATGGGTTGACTCAGCCTAACCAGATGGTGGTGTTTAAAATAAAATCAGTGTGCAGACTCAGCTGTTGGAAACTAGAGTCGAACATCTGCCATCCTGAACGTTCTCACAGCTTTGCTTGAAATCCATCAGGCTCTGTGGGAGTCGGACAAATTTATGTGAAAAAAGCCTACGGCTGACTTTTCTCTTGATGAGTCTCGAAAGAGCAACATGTGAAATAACAACTAGTGGTCTGTACAGCGATTTAAACAAGACAGGCGAGGCAGAACACATAACACGCTGAAGAGGGGTTTGTTTGTATGCTACAAAAAACTTCAGCAGACGCGTTTTTAAGCTACAGCTGCTGCACTTTTGATTTAGTTTGCGTTTACGATAGACTTAGATGCATTCTTGGGAAAATGTGTCTAAAGCCTTTGATTTGTGTTCATTTATTCAGTGGGTAAAAAAAGAAGCCCATGTAAACCAACCATTTACCATCTATTTACACGTATTTTCAGTCCTACCATCACTAGCAGAAATGTCTTTAGTTTGCTAGATACTACTCTCTGCACAATGTGCCTTTAATCCGAGATTAAGATTCTGTTTTTCTGCATCTCACACAATGGCTTAAAACTCCTAAGTAGGGTTGAGGCTCTGTCATGCTGTGGGAATATTTCTCATCCAAAACGACCTGGGGACATTCTCACGCCTCATTCACACCAAGTGCGGTTCTGTGTGCGGAACGTCTCCGGACATTTGCTCTAACCAGAACACTAAATCTCAGTAATTCATGCGATAACAACTACATATATAGAGAAAGGCTTGTAAATAAAAGCCACACTCACTTTCTCCTACTTTTGTTGGAGAATGTTTATTTACATGGGATGTTCTACAATAAGCGAGTACACTCCTTTTTTTTTTGCTTAATGTTATGTTAAATGAAGTCTCATGTTGTTTTTTTGTCTTTTAAATAGCCAAATGGTGTTAACTTTAGCAATGGAACAAAGTTATGCGCGTTGATCATTTCCTATTACCACAAAATATTTTTATTACTTCTTTAACTTAATCAAAAAACAGATGTCAGGCAAAAATAGACTTGACGTAGAAAATTAACTGAGCTCGGCATACCCATGACACACCCGGTGTGACTGCTCTGATTAGACTATGTTTTTTGTCAGTGCGACAACCACACAGAAATCTGACCGCAAACATACCACACCTGGTGTGAATGAGGCGTTAAAGTGCATCGCATTTACTCTGGAAAATCTGCATATTTAAAATCTGGTGGCTTCCAAAAATAATCTGAAAATGGGTCATTATTGGAACTAGGGATGGGTATCGTTAAGGATTTATCAATACTACTACTCTTAACGATACTCCTCATCGATCCGGTACTTTATCGGTATCTTTATCGGTACTTTTTTTTTTTTTGAAAGACTCCGTTTGTATTTGGTGTATTTTAGCAAGGTGTTTGGTCAAATTACTCATGTTCTGGCCTTTGCAAGCAAAGCTTTTGTTACATTTGTGACAGTGTGCATTGTCGGCTTCTATTTTTGTAAAACGAAGCCAAAGTTTTGATCGTTTCGTTCGCTCTGCCATCGTGTCTATGTAACAACGGGTGCAGCAATCGCTCCTCCCACCTTCAATCCCAGCGACATGTGGTTTTTAAGGGGAAAGGGCGGCCAATACTGTGTTTGGCTTGTGTTTATATTTCCCGCAAAACATGAATACGACCTTAATATTACCGTTAAAAGGACCAATAAGGCTGAAGCTCATCAGTCCGGGTTCAACGTCAGAATCAGTCCAGGGGCGATTTTAATACCGAGTTGCGGTACCCATCCGTAATTGAAACATTCAGCAGGAAAATGATGCAGAACATGAGGCCAAATAAACACAGAAATGATCAATTAGACATAAAATCAACCTTCTTCCATGGCCATCTCAGTCCCAAGATTTTAAACCCTATAGAAAATTGTTGGGTTGGGCTGAAGAGAAGAGGGGGAGGGGTTTATTTATCTCAGATCACGATGCATAACATAGGTGAACACTGATGGAAACCAAAATCTAATTAAAGTGACTTACTTGTAAAGACATTAAAATTTATATAAGCAACATAAATACTTATTTATTTACTCAGTTTCATATAAATCCACTGGTTTTTACTTTATAGTAGGGCTGGGCGGTATACCAAAAATGTACCAATACCGAAATTTATGACTTTAACGATGTCATTTTTCCCATGCCAGTAAATTCGGTATTTAAAAAAAATGAAAGGATGTGTTTTAGTTTAGAGGTGCTTCCGCCTCTTTAAGAAATGAGCGTTTCCTTGAGTCGCGTGACTACATACAGTCATGTGACATCTCATCCTGAGGGAAACAGCGCTGCTAAAGTAGCAACACTGCAGCAACTGTCTCACTATATTTTGAAGTGTTTAGACTCATCTTGCGACTTTTTTTTCAAAGAAATGTGACTAGCGACAAATCTAGTGACTTTTAATGGTGTTGTTGGAAACTCTGAGAGTCTAATGTGGAGCACGTATCATTGTTACTGCAGCAGCGGACCTACAGTGGAACCAGAGCGTTTCTAGCCCGACAGCTCCGCCCGCCCAGGTCCTGCTCACTCAGCAGATATTAACAAAGCTGAGTCCAGAATGTTGATACACCGCTTGAAGCAGCCGCTGACTGATCCTACCGGTGCTCCGATGTAAATGCAAAATATTTTCCGCCTAAAATAAAAGACTGCACACTAAGGTCATCCAAATTTCACTCACACCCATCACTTCTTCATCTGGTCTGTGTGATCACTTCTCTGAGTCTAAACTGGACTCTTAGACAAACAGAAAGTTCAATAGCAAGAACCCATCAAACTTTGAAGCACATTGTATAAAGGCTGACATTGAATACAGAAAGGGACGGGTGGTTAGTTGTTGTTGTCACTGTTATCGTCCACTTACCGTTAACAAGGTGAAATGCTCAATATACCGTGATATTCATTTTAGGTCAGATTGCCCAGCCCTAGTTTATAGTATAATTTCTAATCTGGAATAAAGTTTTTATTTATTTTTTGCAAAATGAGTTTGTTTTCACTGAACTGACCACCTTTTAGTCCCGCATGGTTAAGGATCCATCCTCAACAAAAATGAACAATTCTCTTCTCTCTCTTTCAGCTTGCAAGAGGGAAAATGAACATGTTCCTGCATCTAACTGTGTGTGATTTAATAGACTCCTTATTGCCAGGAATGCACCTCCGTTAGAATCCAGCAAACTTCTCTCCGCTGTGCTCTGTATGCGAGTGTAAATGCACAAGAGTACACAAGTCGCCTTGTCCGTTTGTTAAGAGAGAAAGGGAAACCTTAACAGATAAACTACTGGTTTACAAATTAAGCTTTTTGTGGTCTTTTTGGTATAAAGCAGACATGCTTACACTTTGTGTTAGCACATTTTGAAAATGATTTTTAAAAAAAGAAGCCAGACATAGACCAATATTAGAGCTGATTATGCTGCTCCACACAGTAAGAAAGTTTGACTATGCCAGAGATGATTACTTAACCTTTAATTTTTTTTGCCTACTTTGCTTAAACCACAGAGCATTTACATAAAAGAGCACAGAGCTATTGTTAAGGATGTAGGAATGTAAGCATCAGTTCAAGCCGCACACAAAAATACACATGCTACCCTATCCCAGGAGGTTAGCAGCCAGTGTGCAGCCGGGGAGGCACGAGAAAGAAAGAACAATACAGAGGTTGATAAACAACAGGGTAACTTTACCGTCCCCGCTAAGGTCTTCTGCGAGGTCCAGGAGAGCATGCAGGAAATGGGACAGCAGAGGAGAGATGGCAGCAGGACGTGAGAGAGAGAAGCCGAGGGCACAGCAAAGAGAAGAGGACAAAAAACAAAAAAAACGAAACCGAGAGGTTAGAGCATGACAAGTCAAAGACTGTGAAAGCTGTTAGTTAAAATGAGAGTTGACTTTCATTAATTCACTGCATACATATAGTGTGGTCAGGACGAAAAATCTCTCCAAAGCAGAGTGAAGGATCCAGCAACAGCAGGATAAATCCAATTTCTTTGAATGCAAGACATTTCATGACAGTATGTACCTTTCAATTTCAGCTTCTAAGAAAACATAATCATCATAAATATGCAGTCATGGGCATTCAGTAGAGACCCTCTGCTTTAGTTGAGCACGTTCAAATCGGAAGGACCCAATATTATTAGTGCTTGGAGTTTGTAACAGGTTCAGGAAGGGTGGCAAGAAGAAAGCTATGGGAAGTCCTTTAAGGAGCTTACCACGAGTCAGTGAATTATGGCCTAAACTCAAGATTCCATCTCACAGTGAGCCTAAAGACAATTTAACACTGAAACATGGTGGTGTCGGTATGTTTTTCCTCAGCAGGGCTGAAAACTGATGGATGGCCCAAAGTGGAAGGGAATACTGGAAGCTGCTGCAAAAGACTTGAGACTGGGATGGAGATTTAGCAAATATAAGGGCACAGCCAGAGGTATAATGGTTTAGATGCATCATGTTCAGCACAATACATGTCATACATTCAGATATTTTAAACAATTTTAGGAGCATTTATCATTTTCCTCCCGCTCACCCAGCTATGCACTACTTTGCGATCATTTACCACCTAACAATAAAATAAAATACGCTCAAGTTTGTAGCTTTAAAGCAGAGAAACTTGTATGGGTATAAATGTAGACATTTGAATATATATACAGTATATATATATCTTTTAAAAAAAGTAAAACACCAAAAATAAGTTCATCCTGTTTGTGTATACTATTCAGAAAAAGGTTTGACAAAGACGCAGCTGCTGTCCAGATTCACCCAGAGCTGTCCTGCAAACAGCAGCCAAAGCCACAGATGGAGACACAGAGTCACATTTTGTCCCATTCCGGGTTGTCACCAAACATTAATACATCAGATGGAAACGATTATACTTCAAGCACATCATCTAAAAAACACAAGGTTTTCACAAACGTAAATAATTCAGGAGTAACTTTATGAAGCTGGAGAGTTAGGATCTCTAAGCAGGTTAGGCAAAAATGGAGGACATTTAAATGAACATAAAACACATGAAACAATGAACGTGCTAAGAAGAAACTTTGAGGAGAAAGTTATTACCTTAAAAAAGATTTGTTTTTCTAAACAGATAATAAAAACTGAGTTGTTATTTTTCTAGTAAACGTACCCAATTCTCTACCAGGTCACGGTGACCACAACACTCTTCGGTGTTGGTGCTGTGACTGAAGAAGCCTCAAAGTGAACTAATTTCAGACGTAGATGTTTAAAAAGGTTGTCTAGGGAAGCATATGTGAGAAGTTGAGTTGCGTATTATATTAAATCCGAATCATCATAGCCGTATTAATGTGTGCAAATGTTGCAAAGGCAAAAGATCTGCTTGGATGGATTCTTGGGACTTATTTTCATGTGCCATGCATGTACATTCTGCATGCCAGTACAATATCTGATCATTTTGGATAGTCTACATTCCACTTTCGATGTGTATTTTAAGTCAAGATGCTAAAGCTCACAAAATATGGATCTTAAATATAACCGATATAGTCATTGCAACATTCACTAACAGTATTGCAACTGCATGTTTCTATTATTTATTAGTAGTAAAAAAACATCAAACATCAAATCTTTAAGGCAGTTTCTTCATTTTGTGAGTAATGCAATGGTTTTATGCAATAATGTTAACTGTTACATTGATTAAATTCTGTCAAACTTACTACAGCAGAGCAGGCATGTTAAAAAAATATAGCTTTGAAGAGCTTTTAAACGTTGGCCAATTGGGATGCAGCGGCTCAAACTGTTTAATCGTAAAACCTTTACAACATTAAATCAATGAGACAGAAAGTTCAAAATATTCCTGCCAGAAAACATTTTAGTTGCAGTTTCTTTCTGGAGCAGGAAAAGACTTAAAAATAGACAAGAAACTTTAGATTTTATGAATTTTCCATTAGCAATGAAGGTTTGTTTCTTTATAGGCTCTCAGTGCCTATTTTGTTTCTCCTATAAGAACCATTACGGAAGGGTCTGAAAATTCACTCCGCCACATCACAATTTTATGCACATGTTCCTTCACTAACTGTCCAATGAGAGCCGGTGATACCATTAGGCGGCGAGTCTGAACAGAAGACAAAGGGGAGGAGGAAACGTCGTGCCTTGGTTGGCTTGGGAGACGTCGATGTCGCTAGCTCTTTAGCCAATCAGGCGGGGGAAGAGGACGATAGAGCGAGAGGAAAAAGACAAGAATGAATGGATATAAGGAAAACAAGTGAGGAGGATGGAAACATAAGACAGCAAGGAAAGGAGAGGAGAGGGCAGGAAAACAGAGAGGGACAGGAAGTATCCACAACGTGTAAAAAGCAGATGTTGGAGGATACAGAAGGAAGATATGTCTAATCAGTTAGTTTGTGTGGTTTTGTGTCTTACCAGAAACAGAGATTGCTCTTACGCCGCTCCGTACTGCCTCTAACTTTTTCTCATTGTTGGAAAGTCTAAATTCAAACAGGAAAAAAAAATAAGAGAACAGCAGTTTAGTCAAAAATATCAACAACAAAAAAGGATTCCTAGTCATAGAAAAACAGAGAAATCCCAAGAGATTCCAAAATAAGTTCATATAAACAAATTAAACGCTTTGTTCAAGTTACTACACACAGCTCACTAAAACTGGAAAAAGGAAACCATGACTATGACTCGCTGTAGACTAATCCTTACAGTTTGTCCTCTGTGGTCTGCTGCTGTGTGTCCGCTGAGCTTCACTAAGGTCTGAACATCACTGATTAAAGTGGGAATGAGAAAGAAGAAGTGGGGAGCAAAGTGAGAGGAAGGAGGAGACTAAGAGTGTTTAAAGACCCAAAGTGGAAAATATTTGGCTTCCTTCTTTATCTCCTTATTTGACCAAACAGAGTGTGGGGGAGAGATTTAGGTTGAACAGTAAGCAAAAGTGCTCATGTTTGAAGTTTAACAAGAAACAGTGAAGTGTGCAGCCGATGAACTCCAGGCTGCGAAAAACAATCTGACGCCCAAAGATCTAGATCTTTGATTAAAACGTAGATAAACGCAAAGTGCAAATATTGGAACATTTTAAGATTCCTTTAACTAACTTGCAAAGAGCATTTCTGTATGTATTCAGTATCAAATTCCAACCTATCTATGCTTACATTTCTCCTGTTCTTTTTAGCCTAATTTTAATGTACATGTACATGTTTGTTTCAGATATTTTACATTGCAATAATTGTGGAAATGAGGATGGGTGGACTGATGGGTGGCGCCTTTTACAATAGTTTCTGAAATAAGGGTTCCTCCACATTGTTGATGTAAATATTGCAGGTAGTTTACAATCCAAAACACAAATGTTTGCTCCAAATTCATGGTATATATTTCTACAATGGTCAGAATGTAAGGTCGGATGGCTGGATGGATGGATGGGAAACGTCAGACAGTTTGCTGAATGTGATCAATTGACCTGTCGCTCAGTCCTGCTAAGCCCAGCCCTCCTTAGTTACTGTTGCTAACTCAGACAAACCGTTCCAGTTTACTGTACGGTTACAAAGAGAGTCGTGAGAGCTGAAAAAAATTACTGAAAAGACTCTTGACATCTTTTAAAGCCAATAAAATTGATATCTTCAAGGGCCCCTCAAAAAGGTCGGCATTATGCCATGGAGGGCTACGAATGAATCAGGTTTCAAAACAAGGGGGAGATGCCTCATCCGAAATCCCTCGTCTTTGAGAACTGACACATTATTGAAGATTACCAGGGTAATGTGTTAAACTCTTAACATAACAATAGCCTGCTAGGTGGCTAGCTTCAGAAGGCTCATGACTTTATGTGATTGATATCAAGTTATATAACCTGATTAAAAAGGCCAATGTCTTACTAGGAATGTCTAATAACATAGATATTCCTGTTTAAAGTTGTCATGTTCAGTTGACTGCCACACAGTTTTATCCCATTTGTTCATTTTTTTTTGTTTTGTTTTTGTTTTTTGGGAAACTGAATAAAATAAACTCTGTAGCTTAAGCCTAGTTTATACTACTCTGACGGCAAATTTTTCATGCAGACGCAGTATTGTATTAATGTACTGACAGAGACGTTTTTCGTTTATGGGTCTCCATTTCTTTCTCTCCGTTCTCCATTGATTTTTTAGCGTTGCAAAGCAATTCTCGACAGCAGGGGGTGCTAACTTCTCATGGCGGCTCTGTACTATTGTAGCGTTGTTTCAGTTTTTTTCTTTAGCTTGTGAACTCGTTTACCCCTCAAGCAGCAATGGATGACAGAAAGTAAGTTTTGATAAAGCTGTAAAGCTTTTTACTAGAAGTGCAGCTCATAGAATTCTGTAGAAATGTATGTAAAAAACACAGCAACCTTTTTTGTTGTTTTCTTACACCTTGTGTCCTTTCAATATAAAGCATGTAGTGCCCAAACGCTACAACTACTAATTACATTGACTATAGAGCCCTGTTTTAGTGAAGCGATCTCTGGCTGTTGTTGAGCTGACCAATCACAGGCATACGCTCCACGTTAACGGGGATGGATAGTTAGAAAATTGGCCTGTACTTGTGATGTACTAAAATTATTAGCTTCATCTAAACCTTCAACTTGCGTTTTAGACCCAATCCCAACTAAACTCTTAAAAGAAGTTTTCCCTCTGATCGCTGCTCCAATTTTAAATATAATGAATCTATCCTTAGTCAATGGATATGTACCACAGGAGTTTAAGATTGCTGTAATTAAACCTCTACTTAAGAAACCCTCTCTTGATCAAAACGACTTAATTAACTATAGACCGATATCTAATCTTCCCTTCTTATCTAAAATTCTTGAGAAAATAGTTGCACACCAGATATGTGAGCATTTAAACAATAATGAGCTGTTTGAGAAGTTTCAGTCAGGCTTTAGAGCTCATCACAGCACTGAAACAGCTCTGGTGAAGGTTACTAATGATATTCTCATAGCCTCAGACAATGGACTGGTGACCATTCTGGTCCTGTTAGATCTCAGTGCTGCCTTTGACACTGTTGACCACAATATTCTCATAGAAAGGCTTCAAAGTGTCGGTATAATAGGAACAGCACTAGGTTGGTTTAAATCTTATTTGTCTAACAGATTTCAGTTTGTTCAGGTAAACAATAGATCTTCCTCAACCTCAATAGTTACTTGCGGAGTACCACAGGGTTCAGTGCTTGGGCCGATTCTCTTTACTATATATATGCTTCCTATTGGTAAAATAATTAGGCAGCATGGGATAAAATTCCATAGTTACGCAGATGATACACAGCTATATCTATCCATAAATCCTGATGAATCCAATCAGTTAGGTAGACTACAGGCATGTCTGGAAGACATAAAAACTTGGATGACTCTAAACTTCTTGCTTCTAAATTCTGATAAAACAGAAGTTGTCGTCTTTGGACCAGAAGCTCTGAAAAAGAAACTACTTAGTCAGCCCCTTCACCTGGACGGCATTAAATTAGCCTCCAGTAATAAAGCAAAAAACCTCGGTGTCATTTTTGACCAAGATATGTCATTTAGAACTCACATTAAAGAAGTCTGTAGGATTTCCTTTTTTCACCTTAGGAATATTGCAAAAATTAGAACCATCCTGTCCAGGACTGATGCTGAAAAACTAGTCCATGCATTTGTTACTTCAAGGCTGGATTACTGTAACTGTCTATTATCAGGTAGTCCACAGAATACAATTAAAAGTCTTCAGTTAGTTCAAAATGCTGCTGCTAGGATTCTGATGAATATTAAAAGAAGAGATCACATTTCCCCTGTTTTAGCTTCTCTTCACTGGCTCCCAGTAAAATCTAGAATAGAATTCAAGATCCTCCTTCTGACATATAAAGCCCTTAATAATCTAGCTCCATCATACATAAGAGACCTGATTGTTCCATATGTTCCTAACAGAGACCTTCGCTCTCAGACTGCAGGTTTACTGGTAGTTCCTAGGATTTCTAAAAGTAGAATGGGTGGCAGATCTTTCAGCTATCAGGCTCCCCTCCTATGGAACCGGCTCCCAGGGTTGGTTCGTGAAGCAGACAATTTGTCTATCTTTAAAACTAGGCTAAAAACTTTCCTCTTTGACAAAGCTTACAGTTAGAGATATGTTTATAGGTAGTTAGAGTCAGGTCAGACAGGTAGATAGGAAGAGACAGGTTAATGTTAGTAGTCAGGCAGAGTGTCAAAAGTTAGGAAGAGATAGGAAGAGGTAGAGTAGCTAGGTAGAGATAGATTAATGTAAGCCAGGTAAAGATCCGGAGCCGGTCGCGGCTTACCGCCGCGGAAGAAATGTGCCCCACAGGGGCCAGCCAGCGCCGGAGAGGGGTCCCTCAATGGGATCCTCCCGCACAGTGCGGCCGCCCATTACCTGCCGGGTTGAATCCCCCGGGCAGACTGTGCGGACCCCACCCGTTTATCTCTTAAACGTTTCTCGCCCTCTTCAACTCTGTCCTCTCAGTTCTGTCTATTTTTCCTTAAGATAGTTGTCGACTATCGGTCTCGTGCCGGTATTTAGCCTTAGATGGAGTTTACCACCCACTTTGGGCTGCATTCTCAAACAACCCGACTCCGAGAAGACCCCGGCATGACGGGGGCCGTTACCGGCCCTACACCGTCCACGGGTCAGGAGGACTCAGACAGAGTGTTGGTAGCCAGGTCTCCTAGTAGCTAGGAGACAGGTTAATGTTAGTAGCTATGCTGCTTTAGGCTAGGCTGTTGGAGGACATTATTAGGGTCTGTTCCTACTTTCTCTCCTACTTCTCCCCAACTGCATGATGTGCTGTCAATTCAAGCACTAACCTGTTTTCTATTATAGTAGGTGCTCCGGATTAGCCCTGCTTGACGACCCTGACTAAGATGGCATTGCAGTGACGGAAAATTCTCCACGTCCTGCAACAAACTTCTGCATCAGTTCTATTGCTCTTTCTGTGTCTCTGTTATGTATTCTCCAAGCCACAGACGGTCGCGGCAGATAACCGCTTGTGCTGAGCCTGGTTCTGCCGGAGGTTTCTTCCTGTTAAAAGGGAGTTTTTCCTTCCCACTGTCGCTGCATGCTTGCTCAGTATGAGGGATTGCTGAGAATTCCACGACGCAATCTTCTGTGGTTCTGTAATTTCTACACTAAACATTGTATTGTAATAACTCTTTTTGTAAAGTGCCTTGAGATGACATCTGTTGTGAAATGGCGCTATATAAATAAACTGAATTGAATTGAATTGAAATTACTCCGTCTGTCCTTGCATAGGTGACGGAAAGCCCTTGCGTCGACGGATAATGGCAATGCGTTGATCCGTCTCTGTCAAACCAGTGTAATATAGACTAGGCTTTAAAGTCTCAGAATACGAAGTTCGTACATGTGTCACTTTTGCATGTACCCCAGACACATTGAATAATCAATTATGAGCGTTGAAATACAAGAACACCCCATAAAACTACAAAAGTGATGCAGGTCCTAATGCCCCGTCATGGAGTGAGACGGCGAGAATGTCCGGGTCTGCCTGTTTCCCGGATAACTAGTACTTGGTTTTGTTGCACATTGCATCATAACTTTAGTCATCGGTAAAAAAGTCATAATATGCAGGTTACAAATATTTTAAAAAATGTCCTAATGGCTGTTTCAAAATAATAAGGAACTTGTGTTCTCTCGGGAAACACCCTTAGAAAAACAGCTTATCTACAAAAGTGAGAAAACTTGTTCTGTTTTGAATACCTCAAAATGTATATTTTCTAGTCCAGTGTTTTTTAAGAACACAGCCAGGAAACAGACTTTGTTGTTGAGCAAAACTCATTTTCCAAGGACATTTTTTCAAGAAGACATTTTACAATTTGTTTTGAGAAAAATTAACCATTAACCAAGGCCTTCACATTTGTTGTGTTGATTTAAAACTATATGATAAAATAGACTGAAAACCCTAAACAAATTGTATATTTTATAATTAATTTGAGGTCTTAAACCTTTGATAGGAGGCCCCAAAAGAACATGACAGATTCGGAGACTTACTTAGGAATGGAAGGCAGAGCTCTCTCTCCCTCTAGAGGACAAAAGCAGACACTACAGTTAAAAACATGAACTCACCAGGCAGAAATAAAAGAATCTGTAAAAAAGGTCTTTGAGCAGTTTAGTGTTTAAAACTGAAAGAAAATCAGATGAAAGCTATTTAAGCATTAAGAATATTACAACAATGTAATAGAAGGATTGTTGTTTTTAGAGAATATTATGAACATAATCCATTTGGAATGTTAAAATGCAAAAGATTACATTAAACAAAAACAGCTAGGACAGAGTTGTTCATCTTTTAACAAGTTACTGCTATAATATACAATATAAATCCCCACAAGATTTTTTTGAATAAATATCGTTCTGTATAGGAAATTTTATTCAATTTAATAAAATTTCAAAAACAAAACGTTTCAAATATGTATTTATAAGGTGAACAGAGAGTAGAGAAGACTGGAAAGTAACTGAAACTTCTAAGACCGGACAAAATGTCAATCTTGTCCAAAAATGTTTACATTTGCTTAAATTTTCAACATTAAAAAATGACTTTTCTGTTACTTTTCATTCTAACACACATATAGGTATAAAAAGGCTGATCCACTGCTGATCTGATCCCTGTAAGTTAATACTTCTACCGGCCCCTTCACACCCACCTTTCTGTACTCTGACAATGAACGAGTGGGTTCCCATGGAGACAAGCCGACAGTAACCATCGATAAGGTCCGCCAAGTTTTCCGCTGTGGTGAGCGATGCTGTGGTAACTGTGAGAGGCTACACGGGTCAACACAAAAACACAAAGAGGCGGGCCTGTTACACACAGGGATTATCTTTTTAAGAGACACACACACAATCAGTTAATACACAGAGTGTAATCCATGTGGTTTCCAAATGCCTCTTACACCAGGGAAAACTATTCACTTACAATGTTTTTGAAATTTAGTGCTTCAAATGCCAGTAAGCCAATAAAACTCAAGTTGATCAAAGCATTGTTTAGTTGTTAGGCATAGATAGGCATGCTTTGTTGTTTCTACTGTAATTATCCTCAAGAGACCTGAATAATAACGACAACTACATGAAATAAAAGAAAATATACACAACTTCAGCCACATGTGTGAAAAACCTCAGTAAAATAAACTTTTACAGAACGAGGAAAATCTCAAGATGGATGTTAATGAAGGACAAAACCTTTACTTTAGTTATTTTAATTCAGTAAAAACAATCATCTGTGCATAAGAAATAATTGTTGAGGGGGAGGGGCGGGGTTATCCATGGAAGAAATCTTATCAGATTGAAGGTTCTCCTGCTGTTCAGTGTCTAGCCAATAGAACAACACTGAGGGCCTGATTTATCAAAGGATTTGTGCTTGTTAAAACGGACGTAAACCTCACAGCAGTGCAAAAACATGCAGCAGCTGAAGTACTAACCAGGCACAGAGAGCATTGCACTTGTTATACCCACAGCAAGATGTGCTCAATTCATTCTCATGCTTTGATGAGTATGCAGTGTGGCCGTTTCTGTCAAAAGGCGGAAAATATTGGGGTGGAGAACGTGCAAATAAGTTGGCGTTCCAAATGCAGTTTGATTGATCAAAAATCTAAACTTTTCTAAGCAGCTCTTTTAGTTCCTATTTTTACCACCTATGGAAGGCACGTATTAACTTTGCTTTACCACGATTCAACATAAGTTTATCACTGACAAAGGAAAAATATAATTCAGACATATTCTAGCCTAACAGTAATTAACACTCTAATGGTCATAAACCTGACAGTTGTGTTTTTTTTCCAAAGACGCCTCATAACTCACTGCTCACTCAATGGGTCTGCATCTGCTGTTTATTTAGCCATGCAGGAAGGTTGAAGACCATGATCCCATGCACTACACCAAGGTTCCTAGTAGGGCTGCAGCGATTCATCAAGTTACTCGATTCCAAAAATTGCTCAAGGAAAAAACAACGCCACGAAGCCTCGTTACATTCCTATGACGCGCACTATACGAGCAGGGATCGGATTGTTCCACACGGACGGATGTTTTGTTCACAGCAGCGCGTGATACATTTTTAATTTAGTTGGCGCGATAGCGGAGAGTAAAGATGCCCATAAACGGCAGAAAATGTGTAAAGTTTGGGATCATTACATTCTAAAAAAAGAAGAGAACAAAGTACAGTGTATTTACTGCAAAGTAGACCTGTACCACAGCAGTACGCGCTCAATGATCCAGCATCAGAAAACATCCTCATGATTTTTCACCAAGCGTCGCTCAAACAAGGTAACGTCACCTGAAGCCTGTATACAATGATATTCGCTAATTTTAATACTGTATTTGTAGTGATGTCATGATGCTGTTTGACTAAATATGATGTTTAGCTTTGATGTTTTTAAGTAGTAAAACTTATTCACGTTCAATTGCAAGAGAGCTTTGTCCACACATAGCCGTGTATCTCACAAATCTGAGATATTTTTCTACGGTTTGGCCTGTCATCCACACGTAAACGCAGATTTTCGGCACAAAAATGAATCTTTTAAAAGACTCTGGCCAAAGTGGAGATCTGCGTTTTCTCTGTTTTCAGTATCTGCATGTGGACAGATGAAAACAGCAACGTCACTATCTAAAACAAAAAATGCTCCAACATTTAAAATCAACGCACTTAATGCTGCGCTGCGACCAAAGTGAGAAAAATAAATAAATACTTTTTCACTCTATCCTGACACAGAGACTCCTGTGAGTTTTCAGAATGATAAAATCGTTCTGCATGCATTTGTTTTGGTTATTTAAAAACGTTAAAAAAAATAATCCGATTAATTGATTCATCACATCGATAAAGGGCTAGATTAATCGATTACAAAAAGATGCCTCCAGCATTACAGCTCCTCGGTTCCACCTAAGCCTTAGGTCATCTCATGCCTGATGCTTTCCCAGATGTTAATCGTTTGTTTTACATTAGATACATTCAAATGGAGAGTTAAAGTTAAAGGGTAGATATTACTAGTTGCGTCTCTGCTGCCTCTATAAACACTCCAAACTTTTATAAAAACTATTCATAAATGTTTTTTTAATTTTTGCTTTGAGAAATCCTCTGCTTCTTCAAGCCGTTAGAGAAAAAAATGCCTTATTGTTACGTCACAATAAGCAGAATTAGCACATAAGTGCCCCTCAAATCCCGACGACCCCCCCAAACCCCCCCCAGTTCCAATTCCAGACCATTCTCATGGGTGTCAAACCAGCAGCACGCAGTAAGAAGATGGGTGGGTGTGGTCTGCAGCCACTAATTTGCATATAAATGACAGCAATCTAAAAAACTCATTCTGAAAGGGACTGAAACTGTCAACAACTGAGTTAGTAAGATTGCTTTATGTAAGAAATATTTTTTTGCAAAGAACTTCATAAACATATTACATACCATAGACATATTATAACTTGTTTAAAAAGAGGCATAATATGTCCCCTTTAAAGTCCTCAGAGACTACCAAACTCAACGTTTACATTTGTGATAGTAGGAGAGCTGATGGATTCTCCTAGGGTGCCACTAACACAACTGGTTTTTCTGACTAAATGACTGGCAGAAAACCACTAATATTTGTATCTCAGGACTGATGGGGAACAAAATTTACACCAAGAATACGTGACATAAATTCTATTGCTGTACCTCAGCAGCCCCAGCTACATTCAGCTGTAGCATGCCTTTCCTGTCTTTCTCCTCCATAGCAGAGTACTGGATGGACTGGACTTGGTTGAAGTTTGCTAAATGTGTGGGCTGGAGACAGAGAAGCAACGGAAAAATTAGAGTGGGAGACATTCAATAATAAAAAACAACTTTTTTTAAATCCCTGTTATAGTGATAATGTCTGATCAGATTTTTTGCCTTATATTTCAAAATAATCCCTGGATTTTTTTCACTTTTTGTATCATTACAACCACAAACTTATGTGACAGACCAACACAAGGTGGGTGTATTATTGTGAAATGGAAGAAAAATCAAAATCATAATTGTATTCCAAATATAAATATGAAAAGTGTGTAGCTGATGACTTACTGTTGATCCCTTGTCAGTGAGGTAACTGATGCCTTCTTCTGGTCCAATCGCTAACTCTACCTGGATCACCCAGCTGGACTGGAAGAACCAAGAGAAATAACAGCAGAGACTAAATCATCTCCAACTGTTGCATGCAGGACCAGATGCAACCAAAAGGGGTCAATGTAACACAGTCCACAAATGCTTCTGCGGCTCACAGAGGGACACTAAGCTTGAATTTTGGCTGACTTGGGAGACACTTACCCCGAGGGCACATTTAAAGAACTCCTTGTCATAGCGGTGGATTGGTGCGAGGATCTCCAAGAATTTGAGGATGCACTGCTCATCGTTGAGATTGGCCACCTGCTTGAACGTTTGCTGAATCAGCTTTCGGAGAGTTTTAGCCTGGAGAGAAGCCGGAACAGTCAGTAAAGATTTTTCTTTACACTGTGTCTGACAGGATGACGTAGAGGTGGTAATAGTTTTATCTCCCTGTATGAATCTACAGTGACAGTCATTGATTTACTAACAGTTCTCTCTGTTTCCAATTAAAGTGCCTCCGCACTTTATACTCAGATCTGATCAATAGCTAAACGAAGGCAAACTGACACAGTTGGTTATAAAACTAAACATCAATGACTCAGCCTATTCAGGGAGTCTAATTTACACATAATAAACAAATCTTACCTAAGTAGACTGTAGAGTTAACCTAAAAAGGATGTTTTTAAATGTGCATTATGTCACTACAGAGCAGACAGATGGAGGCAAATCCATCTAGGAACAATATTATGTGATTTACAATCGTACCTATTTATAATGAGACTAGAAGTAAGATGATTGACACACAATCATACTTTACATGCATCCAAATGTAGCTGAAGAGGCATGCACATGTGGTGCGAAAAAACTTTGATGCATGATTTGAAATTACGCATTTAAAAAAGCAGAAGTGAAATCTTAATCAATATGTGGTCCATGTGATGAATTTCACATTTATGAGCATTAAAGCAATGATATAGTGACAGAAACTGACAGAGGAAGGGAACCTGAAAAAAGTTAGGAGTAATTTTAAGATTATGATTTAAAGACCTCTATT
Source organism: Apricaphanius iberus (assembly GCA_028564705.1). Classification (NCBI taxonomy): domain Eukaryota; kingdom Metazoa; phylum Chordata; class Actinopteri; order Cyprinodontiformes; family Aphaniidae; genus Apricaphanius; species Apricaphanius iberus. The sequence goes on from JAPXFQ010001662.1 coordinate 1,548,871, forward strand.
AATTTAGGTTATTAGTAATTCACGCATGCACACTCAGACCAATCGAAAGCAAAAACTGGTTGCAACAGATTTAATTTAATGGTGTCAGAGTAAGCTGAGTTGAACAGAAATGCTCTTCATTTCTGATTTTCTTTTGAAAAAACGTTGGTAGAAAATTACCCTCGCTTCACAATTATGTTGGCCCATCACATTAAATCTCAATAAAAAGTTTTGTCTCACAAAATGCAGATAAATTCATTTAAACCTTTTCAAGGCACTGTATTGTGTAATAATGCAGTATTCAATCGTAAATACTGTAAAGACTACAGCTAGAGCACTGCTCCCAGCTGTCGCTGAGCTCAAGGGAATCATCAAATCAGCACTACTACACACACATATACACACGCCTCCCAGCAGTATCCCAGCGTTCACACATCAACAATGGCAGATGTGAAAATACACTCAGGATTTCATGTTTTTAAGTGTTCCTCATGCTCTAGATAGGATTGCTGTTTTAATTCCTTGAATTCCATCCCAAACACACAAAAATGTCCACCCTTCCTGAGAGGAAGTACCGCAGCTGGCTATCAGTCTTCCCATCAACATGATGTCCAACTATCGCACAGTAACCATTATATTTTGCTTGTTTTTTTGTTTTTTGTTTTTTTTCTCACAATGTTTTTTTTTATTTTGTTTGTCCGAAATGCAGATTTTAGACTACAAATGCTAGCTCACAAATACCGCTTCTCCATTTGAACTGAGAAGAAATTTCCAAGTTGTCTGTAGACATAAAACCACAGGAGGGAAATCCAAAGTTGGAATTTTTAAGTTGACAAGTCAGAGTTTCTCAGTAACATCAGAATCCATTATGGTTGCTATGTATTTACTATGGTCCCTTACTTGTATTCCATTTTTAAAAACTTTCATTTGATAAAAACTTAAATTGGAAATTGTCATATAAGTGTAAGATAAAGAGGTTCATTTTGGGGGAAATATATATTTCTATCTTTTTGATTATGAAAAAGGAAAAAGTCTGAACTCATATTTTTCAAAACTACTTTTTTCTGAAGTCCATAAAATGGTAAATGATGAAGTCAAGAATTACATTTGCTATAGATTCTCAACTTCAGGACTTCACAGCAATCCGGATGCAAAGTTAAAGCTGCTGTAATAGGTTAAATGGTGCATTAAATATACAGGTTTTGTTAGAAGTTTAGTTCTTTTTATGTTTTTTTAAGTAAACACAGTATTTAGATTTTTAAAAAGTCAAATCATATAGTGAATATATACAATTTTAAAGCAAATGTACTGTGACAAATGTAGTAATCCAAACTAGTTTTTGTAAAATTCTAAAAAAAAAAAATGCCAGTGATTCATAAACATTTTCACAAAACAAAAACAACTACTCTCATAATGCAGTAGAGAAAGTTTTTTTTGAAAAACATAAAAACTAAGAACTAAACTTTAAAATGGCAAAATGTTCTTACATTCATTTATAATGGACACTGCTGACACAGTGGAGCGAAACTTCAACAAAGACAAAGCTTTACAAAGAATCTTTGTAGAGGAAGAAACTTCCTGAAGCGACAGGCTAAGAATAGCTTGTGTCCTGTTGCGGACCATGACTCACTCCAATAAGTGGTAAGTTTGACTAGATATGCACTATATACAGTATGTTCTGTCTATTTACCATTCCTATCTATTTCGTTAGTCGTATCCAATAACTTGGCTTGTTATACATGTTCTTTTGCCGTTTCAGTAAATCATGTGCAGAAATAAAAAGGACAGAGAGAATTGTCCTTCAGCTTCATAAAGTAAGCAGCTTTGTTCCACATGGTTGTGGGTCTGAGGGAGATGTGAGAAAGAGAGAGCTGCAGGGGCCAATACAGTCTCTCTATTCTGATGAAAACAGTTGCTGTGGAATCCATTTAATTCTGCAAACCTGGCCACATTTTCTTCAGAAGGCATTGGGCTTTACTGGTAGAGGATATACAGAATGAATCTCACTTCTTTGGCAGCAGATTGCCAGCACGTTCTAATGCTTCATCATCTTATATCAACATATGGCCACATTAGGCAGTTTATTTTTTATTATTGTGAGAGTCTATGAAAAAAAAAGAAACAAGCTAATGAAGCCCCTTTAACACCATATTTCAAAACGGTATTCATCCAACGAGAGGGAGAAGCTTGTCAAATTAAGCTGTGGCTAGTTCAAACTTTGATCTCCAAAGGTCAGTTTCACTAAACCTGCTGCCCAGTCTGTCAATACCAATGAACACACTCTGCTGTTTATAAAAGCTAACATAAGTTACTCTTTACTACCGCAGCCATCTGCTCTGGGCTGTGAGTGTGTGTGTGTGTGTGTATGTAGGTGTGTGTGGGTGTGTGTGTGTGTGCGTGTGTGTTTGTTTGAGAGCAGAGTCTATTGAGAGAGAATAATCCCATTAAACGACCACGGTTCCCTCTCGGCAGAGTGAATGGGAGAAACGTAAATGACAGCTGCGCTCCCTCCCTTGGTGACCCCCACACACATTAAACACATGTGCACATGTGTGAATTACAAAAAGCCGCAGAAAATGTAGTTGTAGTGTCCCTCCATCATAACATCTTCATCAGCCTTACACAGATAATACGATAAAAAGTATTAGAAGCAGCGATTACTAGGTCATTCAATTAGTTAATTATGAAAAGAAGTTAATCTGCAAAAAAAGCTTTAGATCTTTGAACCATTTCTATATAAACTGTAAATGATGTTATATGAGCAGATGGCCAGGGCAGGGATCCAAAAATAAATATGATACAGGTTTTAAGACGTAACTATGTGCATAAATAGACTCTTTATATTACAGAATAAATAATAACATGTAAATAACCATAGCCTCTTTACAGTGGGAATTTACAAAGACACAAATAGTCCAACTAGGATATAGCTGGGACTGTAAATCAAAAACAGAACAGGACGATATGTGAGTTGTTACAGCATCATTGTGAACAATATTTTGTCTGTATAACAAGAATTTGGATTTTTCTGACCAGTTTTCAAAATTCAGTTGAAATGAGTAGAAGACACAGGGAGCATATTTGTACATAACTTTCTATAATGCACGATGGATGGATGGAACAGACAGACAGACTGACAAATGTGTATTCTGCACAAAGAATAGCTAAAAAATATGAAGTGTGTTTAACTCCATAGCAAACTAAATCTAAGGATGCATTCACACCAGCCCCGTTTGGTCCGCTTGAAACACACTCTAGTTCGTTTGCCTGGAAAGTCTGTTTAGTTTGGGGAGGTGTGAATGGGAAATTGAACTCTGATTCGGACCAAACAAACAAACTCTAGTCCGCCTAAAAACGGTGGTCTCGGTTCGATTGAAAAGAACTCCGCTTCGGTTCGATTGCATTTAAATTGCAATTAAAAAGATTATGGAAAACCCTGAGCATCCTCTTCATGAGACTATCCTACAGCAACAGAGTATCTTCAATCAGAGGCTTCTTCAGTTTCGCTGCAACACAGAGAGCTACAGGAAATCCATTCTCCCCACAGCCATCATGGTCTACAACAACTCCTTGAAAAATGAGTTAGTAGTGAGCTACAACAACACTTAATTTCCCTCTGGGATCAATAAAGTATTTTTGAATTGAATTTTGAATTTGAATGTGTGAATGGTAAACGGACCAAAAGCAGAAAGCGGACTATTGTACAGGGCATCCTGGGTAAATACAATCTAAACAACCACTAATGTTGGAGAGAAGAATACCTGATCTTGTACATACCTTGCTCAACGTCTGTATAAGGAGGACATCTGTGCTGGAAGTTGTATTCAGGTGGTCCTACTCATTGCACAATGATCATATAGAGCCGTCTCAGCCGTCTTGTATATAAAAAAAAAAAAACACATCCTCCAAAGTCCTCCGCCTCGTTCTATGTGTTATCCCGTGTTGCTGCTGCAGTATTTATCAGGCACATTTGCCAAACACAACAGATAAATCCTAAAACCGCTACAATCTGCTGCTCCTCCATGTTTGTTTACATTAGGCTTTACTGGAAGTCCCCGCACCGTGAGGAAGCACCGCTCTACAACAGCGACAACACAGGAGGAGAGGTGAAATTGTCGCTCAAGCTCGGGACTTTCTGATAATAAAAAGCCGGTGTGAGCGCAAACTGCACCAGCTAAAAACAGCAACAATGTTGCAATTTTGGTCCCCAATCGAAACAAGTCTACCGGAGTATCAGATATGAATGCATTTTTACAGATTAGTATTCACACCTCTGACCACTTGGTGCAGACGGCCAGGCATTTTTACTGTTGCGCACAGAGTACAGGTAACTGAATCAATCAAAAAAAAAAAAGATTCCCTTGCTTGAGCATCCCATAGGGAATCGCAGTAAAACATGTAATTACTGTTATTTTAAACAGATTCTTGCATATCTGTTCTTCCTCAAATGGTAAATAGTTAACTAATGAGTGTCCGTCAGAAACAACGTGAACACTGAAGGACGTAGTTGTCAGCCCAATCTGGTGCCTACGTTGGATTAATGAATCCATGAAAGATCAGACTTTTGAGTTTATACCCGGTAAGGTTATGGGTCAGAACAAATCATACTGGGGAAAAAAAATAAAAAATAGAAATCAGATTTCAGATTTCTGTCAGACAATTTCCCTTATCAAAATACTCAATAAGATTATCTAAATGAGGTTTTCCTAATATATTACCAACTTAGTTAAATAAAAAGGAAAAGTCAAACAAAAACGTCCCCAAACTGAATATTGAGTCATGCATGCCTATTGATAAAATGGTAAATTATTTTCTTATATTTTGTTTGTTTGATTCTATAGCTATTTTTTCATGTATCCCATTTCACAAATAACTAAACACATTTTTCCTTACATACAAGAGTCATTTATACATGTTTACTCATGGCATATTAATCAGTTTATAAATGTTTCATTACACATATGTGCATCTTTTGGATTTAAAGTAACAACTTTAATGGGACAATATGGAGGCCATTTAAAGTGAACAACATGACAAAGAAGGTAAAGTAGGAAGACAGGTGATGAGAGGGGAGTAAGCGCCGCTCGACAGACAGAAGAGGGAGAGAAGGGGGGAGAAGCTGCACACCGACACCTCCCCCTTCCTCCTCATTGTTGGGATGAAAGAGTGGGTTTAACCGTGACCTAAAGGTCATACACACACATAACACGCGTACATACAAGAGCGTGCACAATCACAGACTCCGTCTCCCTCTGCAGAGCATCTGTCCGCCCGCCTGCTGACATCAGGACCTTTTCGGGTCACTGAGACTTTAAAGCCGAGAAACACACAGACGGACCACGATCTGCACATGAACACGTGCCGTAAATTTATCACTGACTGGACATCTACCCAAATACACATCTTCTATTTTATGCCAAAATCAGTTCACCCTCCTGAGTAATACGCCATTTTAATATATATGATATATTTAATACCTGATCAGACTCTTTAACTGACTACTGAATTGATTATTATTAACTGAGCATTACCGATCATTTTTAACAACATAATACTTTAATTTCCCTTCTAAATTTCCATTTCCAACATCGCTAAAAATGAGCTTCAATTTTTGTGACTTTTCTTAAGCTTATCTTTTTTTTCTTTCTTTTTTTTTACAGGAGCAGCCAAGGCTTCACAACGTGTCGACTACCACACATTGAGACCTGGATGAGGGGAAACCTTCCTTTATTGAAGAGGGATGGTGTAGAAGTGCCTTAGAACCCCAACTGCTCTACTGGAACAGATGGAGAACTGTGACACCAGCTGCTGGGAGTCAAGAGAGCAGTAATTAAGGTGCGTTTTAACTGCAGGAACTAACAAGGGTAGTTTTATTGGGGTCATTAATAAGACCCTTCAGTGTCCACTGCTGGTTAAAACCAGATTAGTACAACCAGAAGACAGCCCAGGTAGGAAGGTGGCATTATTGATATTAACCTGAACCTTGAACGTGAAGCTTTGTGCAGGAAGAGTTGCTAAACACTTCCGTATGAATTTTCTCTAACTTTCATTGTAACATTTTTAAATGATGCATTCCTGATGTGGAGACAACGGGGAAAATCCTTGAGTCAAAGTACAATATTAGGGCTCTTCAGCCATTTAAATAAAAATATTTTTGGGGCGCACAAAAAACCCCCCCATAAATGTGGCTCATTAATAGGTTTTACGTTAGGAAGAAATAAGGCATTATCTCTTCATAGTTCTTTTATATACATATAGATTATAATATTTATAAAGACTTTAGCCTTATAGCTAATTCTTTTTATTTTTATTTTTATTTATGTTAAATGTTTTATGTTGCACGATTGTATCGAGAAAAATTCCTAGTTTGTGAACTTGTTCTCAAACAATGGCAATAAAACCTATTCTGATTCTGATTCTGATAAATAGTAGTCTAAGATCTAGTGCTAAGTATTTGGGTCTTTTTAAGAATTTGAAAGTCTAGAATTAAAATTGTTACATTTAATGTTTTTATGAATTTAAAGAAGAAACACTACCTGTTAATGTTACATATTTTCAGGGGACAAAAGTTAAAAATAAAGGAAACCTACTTTTGGTTACGATGCAAGAAACCAAGATTTTGACCATCATGAGAAACCATCTCACCTTGACAGAATCCAACAGATCTTTAGGGAAAAATCGCCTCAGACCAACATCTTTCCTGCAGAGAGAAACAGAGGTATAGCTCAGAGTACGGCTGGGTGGTATGGCTTCAATAAAATCTCTTTTTATTTTTTCAAACCAAATCCGATTTCTGATTTTATTAGATTATTCTTCTTGCTTTGTTTTCTTAAAAAGAAGTTGCAAGTGAATATTTTGAAAAGCGTGCTTTTATTTCAATCAACCCGTCCTCGAGCTGACCTGAATTCAAAGTCCAACTAAAAATGATCTTTTAAGTATTGTTGTAAAACAAGATGCGAGGTTCTGGGCTTAATTACATAACTGTGAGCTATTATAAGTAAAAGTAGTGCATTGGGGGGGGGGGATCTAAATTTTCCAAAAACTAAATCCTCATAAACAGAGAATTTGATTGATCAATAAAATTTCTTGCCCAGCCCTAGCTCAGAGTTCTTTAATCACACTAGCAATGTCAACAGTTTTGCATTTCTCTCTTGAAACAATCTTATTCGTTTTGGTTCCCTCTCCTGAGATACTTAGAATAATACTTTCAAAACAGGTATTACAGTAGAAACAGGAAAATTCTATCCAGCGTTTCCTGAAAATTGATATAGTCCTAAAATTGCAGAAGGAGAGAGATAGTGAGAGTTATGCAGCCCAGAATGGAGAAAAGGAAACCTTAGTGACAAAGAAAGATGTGCAGCGCTATAACAGGAAGCTAATGACTCATACTCCTCAGAGGAAAATATGAGTACTCCAGGAGGAGGAAAGAATGGAGCGAAGAGGGAGCAAGGAAAAGGCAAGGGAGGTGACATCATCTTTCCTCCAACAAAGGTCACATCCCCAATCAATATTATACAACAGCTTCATTATAGCACTTTGCTTTATATGTGTGAGTCTCAAAAAGATGGGATGAATATGATTCCGGGAATATAAACACCCATTGAGTACATTTACTCTCAACTAGAATGAATTCAACCCCAGCTCTTCACTAATGTGTAGCCAATATTATGTTTGGCAGGCTCTGAACAGTGATTTGCTCACTGAAAATACGATTTTGCTCCAGTCTGTGAATGTTACCATACATGAGCGCTACCAAGTAGAAGGCTGAGCTATTTTCAGTGTCAGTGATGCACTTAAAAATAAAAACCTATCATTTATTCATTGTTTGAACAATTTTTACAGGATTTTTGAACCAACAAATGATTCAGATCTAAAGGTACACGTACATCGATCAGACTTATGTAGCCAATTTCTGTTTCTTTAAGAACGACAATCAACGCTTTAAGACCACAGAGTCTAGAGGGCGAATGTTCATGAGTTTGTTATGATGGAGCAGAAGTGACGTCATTCCCTTGTGTATCAGAGCAGAATCTGTAAAAATGGGGCTTAGCGTAATTAGCATACTAATACTGACTACTTTTGGATTTTCTTTTTGCACCTTTTGTGCTTTCGGTGACTATGACTTTGAGTCTCCCTCACTCAGTAATAGTTTCAAAAATTATAGAGTGGTACTGTTATTACCTACAGTGAGGAACATAAGTACACCCGGCTATTTTGCAAATTCCCCCACTTAAAAAATTATATAGGGTTAGAAATCTCACAATAGGTGCATTTCCACTGTTAGAGATGCCGTTTTTTTGTTGTTTTTTTACTCAAGAAATCATGTATGATTTCTAAATTATTTATTTGTATTTTATGGCTGTACATAAGTATTTGAACACCTGTCAATCAGCAAGAATTCTGGCTCTCAAAGACCTGTTACTCAGCCTTTATAAAGTCCACTTCTACTCCATTTATTAATCTAAATTAGTAGCACTTGTCTGAGCTTGTTAAAGACACCTGACTGCCCTACAGTCAGTCAGACTTCAACTAATACCATGGGCAAGACCAAAGAGCTATCAAAAGACACCAGAGACACAATTATAGACTTCCACAAGGCTGGAAAGGAAAATACAAAGCAGTTTGGTGAAAAAAAAGGTCAGCCGTTGGAGCAACTGTTAAAAATGACTGTCAGTCTTTCTCGGACTGGGACTCCATGCAAGATCTCACCTGGTGGGGTGTCACTGATAACAAATGTGAGGAATCAGCTCAAAACTACATGGGGGGAGCTGGTCAATGACAGCGGTCAGCCTGCTGTGTCGGGAGGGAAAAAGGCTGGTAGCCGGTATAGAAGCAGACAAGCAGGAGGTCAATGCGGTGATCAGAGAGGGGGTTGGCTAGATCAGCTGGAAGGCTGCAGATTCGGAGTCTCAAAAGACTGGATGATCGCTGGTTGGATCAGTACTGGCGTGAGGAAAACAGACCAGGAGATGGAGGCATGTGTGGATCGATGTCTGAGAGATGTGAGTTGAGTCGAAAGTCTTAACTTTTGAGAGGATCTGTGTAGTCATGGGGACTTTGTGACTGCTTTTTGCTGGAGCTTTTGTTCAGCTAAACCTGCCCATGTCCTCACCCTCTACTGTTCTTCTGAGATGGTAATGGAAACACAACCATCCCGTTTTAGTACGTACTGACCCGACCTGTTCGGGTCTTGTTATATCGATATGTGTTCCCTTCTCGAGATATGTTTCGGGGTCTAAAGCGACCCTAGTAGAAAAGGGGCAAGAGTCTCTCAACTACGGACTTCTAGCTGAAACCGGCTGCAGCCTGTGTTAGCTTCAGTCAGCTCTGGACTAGCTTCTGACTAGCTTGTAGCTAAATCGGTTTCAATCCTTTGTCCCCACCCTGACAGCGCCACTCTCAGCTCCACTTCTTTGCCCATTTTTATATTTTCTGAGAGTGAAGAGGTGTGTGACGCGGCCAAGATGGCGGTGATGAGAACCGCCCAGTTGGCTTCATATTTGCTCTTCAGAAACCTATGGGTGACGTCATCCGAGGGTTTGTCTATTGCATTTACAGTCTATGGGGAGAACTTGCTAAATCACAGGGTGTCAAATACTGTAAATATGTTAGTATTATGTGTAATTAGACATGATGGACCCTGAACAATCAGGTCAATTCAAGCAATTTTATAACTAGGGTATTTATCCCTGCATCTGTAACTAAAAAAAAACTGAACTCAAAGTGGGACTCTAAAGAAGCATTTTACTGCCAGACTAGGAAATAAATACAGGAGCAGCATTTTAACACTTTCTCGTTATAACGAGATGATTTACTCTGTCACCCCTAAGTGCGGAAACATAAAGGGACTCTCTCTGAATCTCCTTCTCACTCCTTTTTTTTTTAGACGACACCGAAACATCCTGCGAGTTGTCGTTTAGCTGTTTCAATCTTTCTCATTTAAACAACATCTTGTTAAAACAAAAAAATTTTAGGAAATCACACTGTAAAATGTTCTCGTTTTACCGAGATACTGCTCCTGAATTACTACCCCAAAACTGGCAGTTATGCACTCCCTAAAAAATCAATGGTGTGTCCAAAAATAAAAGACAACTTCACGAAGAAGAGCTCAAAATCAATTTTAAGAAACTTTAATATTAGGAGTTTGTCGTAAATGCACAGTTGATTTCTATTTCAGTTAATTTTCTAGAAAATAATGCAGATAAACTCTGATAGAAATTTGTACTTCAGTTAACAAGCAAACGAAGGACGATGTGTCAATGTGGTTTAAAGTCCATATTCATTGTTATTATCAAGACAACCCTAATCATCAGCAAACTAATGAGACAAGGAAGATAGCATTTTATATAATCAGTAAGGAATGCTTTTTGGCAAATTATTGCATATGTATGTGGATAAGGAATGACTAAAACTAGCATTGCCATAAAACTTCTGATACATAAAGAAGATTCCTGTCTTCAGCTGCTAAACGAGGAGCCAGCAGTCCCTTTTGGCCAACTGTCAGCTACGTCAGAGCCCTAACAACACTTCCCCTCTTCTGTCTTGCTTGTTTAAAATATGAATGACACTACAGCTTTTTCCAATCAACAGAGAGACAGACAGCAACAGACACAAAAAAAAAGAGGAGCAGCTTGGGAAGACAATGAAAAGGCAGAAATGCAGAATGTGAGAGAAAGACAAAGTGACAACAGGATTTGGTGAAGAAACAGTGGACATTCTTCTGTTAATTGCAAAGCTCATTAGGCAGAGGTTCAAAGGGAAACCTCTCAATGTGAATGGGGCGAGCTCATTAGCATCAGAACATGTCAGAGCTGGGCCTACTTTAGACCTCTCCCTATTAATTCTTCATTCGCAGCTACCAACGGAAGAGCCCAGAGTGGGACAACACAAGAACCAAAGGCAAAGGCCAAAACCTTCTGACAGAGTTCACAAACTTTTCTCATCACAGTCTGACTGTAGCTGATGTAGAGATTTAACACTTCTAGACTGATACGCCATTTTATTTTATTATTAATGACCTTCAGTTCAAAAAACTGCTGGTAAAATATTCCAGGAAAGGCTCCGATTCCAAGGTACATTCTACTTCAAGTTTTTTTTTTTTTTTTGCCATACAAACAAACAAAAACACTTACTCCAGTAGTTCATAGTTGGACTTCTTGTCCAGAGCATTTCCTCTCATCTCTTTGAAGAACCTCCTGGAAACAAAACAAGTAGCACAAAAGATTAATAATAAAAAAAAAGAGTTGGATCAAGGATGGCAACACTCCAACAGTAGATTTTACTTTTAACTGAAGCATCTAAAGCTGCATTCAACTAAACATGAAGCTTCACTGAAGTCCTATCTGAAAAAGAAACGGCTGATGCCTTGAATAATGAGTTGCACACACTGACTGATGCTGGCGTGGGTTATTAGTGCAGCTCAGAGGCAGACCGACTGACACGGATTGAACCAGTGAACCTAATAAAAAAATTTCTCCAGAATACCGCATCTTTTTAGTCATCCAGAACCGCTTTATCATTCAGTCTTTACCTGATTTCCAGACAGCCCAACTTGAGAGCTACATCTTGTTCCACTTGATCTCCAACCTGTGTCATGTAGTCATTTTTCACCTGAAACAAACACAGGACATAGCGCTTTTTATCTTCTGATCGATTTGGACAGTTTCTCCTACAAGTCTTGGTGACCTGGATTATCTAGAATCAAGGCAAGGCAAGGCAAGGCAATTTTATTTCTATAGCACACTTTCAACACAAGGTAATTCAAGGTGCTTTACATGATTCAGTGATAATGAAACCACATGATTACAAAGCATATAAGTTTAACAGTAATCAATCAGTAAGAAAAGATATTGTAAGGAACAAATCCACGTAATTAATACACAATCACTTAAAAATAAAGCTAAAAGATAGAATAAAATATAGAAATTAAAACGACAACAATAAAATAATATAAAGATCAAATGTTTCCCAAAAAAAAAAAAAAAAAAAAAAAAAAAAAAAAAAAAAAAAAAAAAAAAAAAAAAAAAGCAATCAAACAAACATTCCTCCAGCACTGCCATATGCCTCAGCGCTGGCGGCCAACAACTAAAAGCTACATCGCCATGCCAAAAATATTCAAAAATCTAGAACTTTCTTTCTCTTCTTTTTTACATTTTATTATGTTACAAGCATGAACTTGATTCTATTTAATATGTAATTTTATGTGAACGGGAAATTGAAATATATGAATATACTTTGATCCCATTTCATTGTATCTTTGGCTCTATATTTTGGGATGGTTATCCTGTGGAAGGTAAACACTTTTGCAGCCCTTCACAGTTTTTTTTCCAGCTTTGCCCTGTATTGAGCTCCATCCATCTTACCATTAACTCTGACTGGCTTCCCTGCCCTGTTGTCACCTCCATGTTTCCAAATAAAATAATGCGTTCTTGGTCAACCTAGATGTTAGTTTAACTTTTTTCTTGTCTGCCCAGAGCATATTCCACGGGTTAGCCGAGTTCTCAAGTGCCAAAATGTAAACTGGACTTCCATTGCTGTCCCTCTCCCAACATTGCTAAAAAGTAGAACAGGAAAAATGTTTTCCTTCACTCAAGGTAACAAGAACAAAGTTCCAGGACATGTCATACTTCAGTAGGACGCCATTGCGTCGACAGATAATGCTGTTGTGTCCATCTGCTTCGACTAGACAGAGAAGTAAAAACTAAGCGTAAGCCTGAAAAGGTGTCTTGACAAAAGATTTGCCCACCTGCACTATTGATCTCTGCAGATCTTGCTGAGTTTTTTGGCAGCTTTTCAAATTAATGAATTCATTATTAGTCTATTTAGCAGTAATTTCGTCTGACCACACATTAACAGCATTCTTTTCAGATTTCAATTGCAAAAATTAATAAAAGCTATGAATTATCTCCCCTCAGCTGCATTACTATGCAGTAATTTGATTTGTTTTCACACAAGATACTCAAGTTTGTAGCTGTAACAAGAAAAATGTGAAAAAGTTCAACTAGTTTGAATGAATTTCTAAGACACCATATGAGTCTAGATGTCTCCATTGTTGTGTACCTGATGGTAGAAGTAGTTGAGTGTAGGTTTGTCTTCTGTAAACTGCTGGACAAAGCCTTTTGGGAGGTAGCGGATCCTTAGCTCATACCTACAGGAGAACAACAAGACAGCAGAGATTTAAAAAAAAAATCTGAAGTTTCAGCAACAACTTTAGCAGCACAAAAGGTGATGGAATAATTTAAATAAATTTCTAGAAAGCTAAAACCTATTTTATAAATACAAGAAGGTGCAGATGAGCTAAAAAAGCAGAAAAAAAGAAACTGCGTTTAAAAAACCCGTCACAACTCTAGGCATGAATACAAATGAGATGCAGGATTGTAAAACCAGCATCACTGACAGAGACGCAAACAAAGAGAATGTTGTTGACTTAGTGAGACAAAGCAGACATCTGTTTTTCGCTCTCCGTCTTTATGTTCACAGTGAAAAAAGGTCTACTTCTCACAACAGCATTAGCACCAAGACAGCAGCAATAAAGTGAATGCATTCTACAGCCTCAACATCCAGACGGCTCCTCCTAAACATCCCCACAACACACAAGGTTGAAAAACACACGGGTCACACTAAATTTTCTGATGCTGTTTGCCACTTTAGATTGCAGCGTGACAGACTGCTGACGCTAAACTAGTGCTGTGACTTTGAATGGCCATAAAAGTCATGCAAACTCAAAGCAGCAAACCGTTCAGAACCATTAATCTCAGTTTTCCTAAAAGATCTGCGCTTTCAGATACAAATAAAGCTGCCCTGTTCACTATTCTGATATTAAAAGGGAAATCTTCCAAATTTTATGTAAAACTCTTTAGGGTAGCCATTAACACTCTACGGTTAGGTAATAAAAGTCTTCTTAAATATAGAGATCAATCACAGAGACACACTAATGATGATATATACAATGCTGATAATGAATAACTGTGGAGCTGTAAAGCTTTAATCCAATTGGAAGCAACATAAGGAATCCTTTAAAAAAAGTGACAAGTAAACGTTTGTCCACTTGGCGTACACTGTACAACATTATCTCTATAGGTGAAGTGTGTTCCTTGATTGTTTAAACCAATAAAATACTGCTTAGGTTTACATTGCTTATAGTAGATAGCACTACAAATGTTGCTAGTTTCTCTAATTTTCTATATCTTAGATAGAAAGCTGGAGAGTCACGTCAGAACAGTTTAGCTTAATGCTGAACAGCTGCCTGCATAAAAAAATAAAATAAAGTAAACTTTTTATCAAGCTCTGTAACAGAAAAGCCAAATATAATTATCAATAATGATAAAAGTTCAATAACAAGAGTTGTGCATCTACAACAGGAAGTAGCACAAATCTGATGGGAGTGTGCTCATGGGATTTCCACTGCTTGTTTACAGCTGGATTTATTTAGGCAAGAATTATTGCAAAATCTGAGATTAAAGTATAAAGGATAAAGTATGCAATGTATTTATAAGTTTTAAAAAAACATAGCATTTTTTAGGCATAATCAGATTCTTCTAAGTCAGTATTTCTTTTTCCATGCTTACCCACCTTGGAAAATGATTAAAGAAAATTTTGTACTTTCCAAGATTTTTCAAAACCAAATAGTAACCCTGATAATATGTCTAATCTTTCAAGTACATCTTCTTTCAATGATGACGTTAAACCTCTTTTAGAAAACAGGAATAAAAAAAAATAAAAAACAGCAACAGTTGTGGACAAAAACCTGAGCAAACAGTGCTTAAAGGTTGTATATGGAACATTTTCATAAAAAGCTACATTAAAAAAATAATACATCTATGGGGCTTTAAGACGGGTGCAGAATGAAAGTACAAAATTTCCTTTAAAAATTATATTTGAATTAAAATATAAAAATGTACATTTAAAGCGGGAAGAACAGAAACTAGAGTAGTTTTCCGCGGCATCAAACACACACAGAAACGATGAATTTCCTCCTGGATCGGTAAGCTAACTATATTGCTAACTTTGCTAACGTTAGCTGTCAGTTAAACTCCTCTAAAATACATTCCTCGCTGGATACAGTTCAGGCTGGTCACTGGGCGTATCGGCGGCGAACCAGGCCACCCAACAGCGGGAAGTATATTTTTGTTGTTGTTATTGCAACCTAGGTAAACTATATGTCGCTATCATGCTCATGTCCTATATACAACCTTTAAAGCTATAAATGCTCTGGTTTAAAAAAAAAAACAGTACATAACTCTTATAGTATTCAGTTATATTGCAAATCCTTTTTAGTAAACCTTTAGGGTTTTCTGTAATCCCCGTCTTTGCCTTGCTGGACACCAGCGCCCCACAGAACATAATTTACAGTTCAGTAAATCAGCACTGTGTTGCCCCAACTGAAGAGATTAGGATGAATCTAATCACACAGTCTGATGCTCTGCCCTGTCGTCCTCCTACCTCCACTCCTCGTTGGGTCGTGCCTGCTCGTATTTCTCCCTGATGTGGGACACACCCATATCCGGGTGAAGCCAGTGCACTTGGTCTCTGGACTGGCTGTTGCTGAGCCGGAGGCCAAAACATGAAGTCCAACGCACCTTGTTGATGTCCAGAATCTTCTGGATGATGCCCTACATTTATGGAGGGAGAGGAAAAAAAGGTTAGAAGATAGGTAAGTCTATCAGGCTGCACAAATCTGGGGCCTATTTAACCATTTTGTTTCTTCAGTCTACCTGGACTGGGTATGAACAGACTAACTGTATACATTTGTATACAAAAGCAAACATTTATCAGCCCCGTTCCAACAAAAAGTTCACACTTTGGATGTGTTTACTTCTAACATTTTGTTTCAGGTCAAGAACTGTGTGTATGTTTGTGTGTGTGTGTGTTTGACTTCGAGCGATTTCACATGATGTTCCCACCCAAACAACTTGGCAGACATCATACGTCCATAATAATGCTCACAGGACCATGTGTGTTGCCATGTAAAGGCTGGGGGCTCTGACCTAGATACCAAAGAAGATTGGAGCGGATATTTTCAGTAACACATCCTGTATGATCACTGACAATTCAAGCTGAGTTAGGTCGCTTTTGTGTCACGGTTCAAAATAAAAAGCATACCGGAATCCAGCGTGAACAGACAAACATTGGCCGCTTGGGTTAAATGCAAATGAAAATGCTGTTTGTGTTGAGTTTTTATTATCAGAGCTGAGAGCTTGGACTTTTGTCTGTGAAAAACATCAGAAATTGTTCACCTTTAACTCAGCTTCTGAGTAAAAACTGTTAGTTGTGTTAGAAATCATCCTTCATAAATAATTAGTACAGGTGTACCTCACGGCTCAGTTCTTGGCTACTTCCTTTTTAGTTTGTATATAACTGGAGTCCTGATGCGGGTTTCTAACTGTATGCTGATGAAACACTTTTACATGTGGCACATACGAACATTGCATTTGTTTCAACACAACTGTTTGAATATTTGCAGTCTGTTGCAGAAAGATTTAATCAGTCGTGTCTCATGCTGAATGCTTATAAAAATATATCTATTTACTTTTTTTCAAGGGCCATATCCTTGGAATGATCATAACTGTTTAAATCTAAAGAACTAGGAGCAATTTATCAAACAAGTCCATTTAGAACCAGGTTTAGACGTGAAGCAGAGTTACTAAAGCAAACTTGCTTACTTTTGAACTAATTGTGTGCAATTTCCCCGCTGCAAAAAATGTAATGTGTTCTAGTATACATCTTGACAAGTACTGTCATTCTTGGATAAACCCAGCAGCAACAAGAAGAACGCCTCTTTGGATTACATGTAATAGGGCGACTACCATCCTTCTTGTGTTGAAACTGTACAAGCTGCATTTCAAGTGCAAGTTCCAATCTTCAAACTTGTTTTTAAAGGCTTACTAATAAAGCTACTGTGGTGGTTTCAGTTGAAGTTAATACTAATGGTGAGAGAAAAGAGAAAATACTAATGGAACTCTAAAGGGTTTTTACCTAAAACATCTCTAGCATTAACAGCTTTCTCTGTACGAGTAAAACAAGTGAAATTACTTATCTGCAGACCTAAAACACACAAAAAAATTCAGATTATAACAAAATCAGTTACTTAAAAAAGGCGAACTATGCAGTCATAAATGATTTAACGGTATTGTGTATCATTATTTACCATGGTTTTTTTTATGGAACCTAATGAGCATTACTTTGTTTTTTTGTAGTAGTTTTATCTAAATAATTTATAACGTTAATCATGTTTGTATTGAACTAATGCCCATCCAGTAACAACAGGCATTGTAAATTGAATATTTCTTTTAGTA
Organism: Apricaphanius iberus; assembly: GCA_028564705.1. Taxonomy (NCBI): domain Eukaryota; kingdom Metazoa; phylum Chordata; class Actinopteri; order Cyprinodontiformes; family Aphaniidae; genus Apricaphanius; species Apricaphanius iberus. The sequence continues at coordinate 1,566,144 of JAPXFQ010001662.1, forward strand.
TTTAACACTTGTCTCTAAAGAATTACTTTAATAAAATACGCTAAAGTTACTTGCAATGCTCTTAATAATGCTAAGAAGAGGCTGTCCTGTTCATTTTCTAAATATTGAGCCTAAAAACACTGTCTGAACTTCAATATGCTCCTACAGCAGCTTTTATGAACTAGATTGGCAAAAAAGATTTTAGTTTGTGCTCTTGTTTTTTTCATAATTACCAAATTTTGTGCTTTGTTGAGGATAAAAAAAGATTACAATCCAAGATGTCAGTAAAAAACAAAAAGTTGAGATGAGCTGAGAAAAGAAAATAAAGATCTGAATGTGCTTCTTACCCTGACGTCAGTTGCATCTCCGTATCTGATATTGGAGGACCAGAAGCTGTGTTCAGTGTTGGTCTCGAAGTAATGGAAGACTTTCAGAACCCTGTCCACGGAGCCAGCCATGGTGCGGTCCGATCCCCCTGTGCTCAGCCGCGACTTGGCGCCAACTAGGATAGCATTGTTCAGGTTGGGGTCCATATAGGCTGTTGCCATGGTTTTCCCTGATGAGACTGCTGCTGCTAGGTGTCTGTCATATTCTGAAGAGTTCAGAGAAGAAAAACCTAAGCTGAAAAATTATTTTTGATCAGAGAAACAAATGCTAAATCCTTCCTAAACGTGATGTAGTTTTGAATTTTCAAAGGTGCGACTGTTCATATAAAAATAACTTCTTAAGGGGGGTGAATTTTCTGTCTGGGGTGATCAGGGCATCTCAGTAGACAGGAAATTTGGATAATGGTCCTTATGTGTCAGGGACTTTCCTTAAACGTCACCAAATACACCTTCATAACCTTTTTAGAAACGTTTTTTCAAGCCAAGAGCAGTGAGCAAAAAGTTTTAAACATATAAACAACAAATTATAATACCGTTAGGTCTCTAAAAACTACCACAGCCAAATCATATCAGGTTAATCTTCAACATCAAAAGTAAAAGAGAATATCTCGAATGAAAATGTCAAGTTAACTATAGTTTTTATTAGTACAGTGTATCTGGCTTCAAGAAAACAACCGGCAAACAAGTATTCAGAAAAAAGCAGCTGATAATTCCAGTTTTAGTCCATGAGGCTGATAGGCTTAAAACCTTCCTTTTTGATAACGCTTATAGTTAGAATGGCTTAGGTCATCCTGAGTTATTTTCGTAGTTATGCTGCTATAGGCTTAGACTACTAGAGGACAGACGACCACTTTTCTTCACTCTTCAACTTTTCTCTTGTACGACTTGTCAGATGTATTTTTTGCTGTTATTTGGATTGTTAACCTTGTTTTCTCTGTGTTTTTCTCTCCATGGAAGCTTCACCTGGTCTGGTATCCTGCTCAGCTACAAGACCCTGCTGGATGGAGAGCATCGGTTCGGATGATGCTCCAAGTGACTGAACATCCTCTTTTTTACCTCTTTTTTTTTTTTAAACATATCGGTATTACAGTTTTTGATTTGTATTTTTTCCCATACAAGACCTTTCATACCCACATCATCTTATAAGAAATAATTAATACCCTGGCTTGGCTTGTTTGTTCCAGACACAGGTAAATGCTATGAAAAGAAGTTAAATGATTATGATTCTAGTCAAAATAGAGTAGACATGCTTGATGCTCTAAGGCTGAAAATATATTTGTTTTTTAACCTAATTTACAATAAAGGTGTAACGGTATTTTTTAGATAACAGAAATGATTAGCACTAGAGGGTGGCTCTCTTGGATCAGGACTCACTATAGTTACTGCAGAAAAACTAGTGGAGACACATTTGCTCCAGATAGCTCATTGGACCAAGCAAAATGCAGCTAACAGTGGTCCTCCTGTTCACAATGCGAATGTGGACTTAACTCGCCAGGAACTCAAAATTTCTTCACCGGTGATTTGAGAGTAGAAGGAGTAAAAAGGGACTCCCATACCTAGCAGGCAGATCAACTGGTGTTCTTGCACAAAAATCCTCAATATTCCAAATTTTAGCAAATCATTATCATTTTCCAGTATTAAAGATTTTTTTTAGAGTCTGCGGAGCATGTTTTAACCACAGCCTGAGAAGTCACTGACTTTTGAATGAGCAAAGTTTTTTATTTTCTTCCATCCAATAACTTAATCAAATAATCAAATAACTTAATTATATGGATGATTTTATTTTCAGTATTTTACTACAGTGGCAGTAATATAATTGCTGACTTTTGTTTAGATAACTTATATAAGATGGCACAGGGACAAAAGCACACTGACAAAAACTGAAAGACTGGTATATCAGGTATTTTAATTTACCCTCTTCTATATCTACTGTCAACTCCAGATTGTAACTGCACTAATGTTGCACAACGGAGCTCTTGTTTTCCTCCTCTTGCCTTCCTGTCCTTTTTGACGCAAACTCTGTACAGCATGTATCCATCCTTGTTGTTCTTTGGCAAGATTAAAAACAATGAACAATAAGATACCAGAGAGAAATAAAGTGGCGCAAGTGCAACCAGGGCCAAGTCTTTTAATGTAGCTCTAAACGAGCGTAGACAATGCACCACCGGCTGCCATGTTATCCTGAATAAGAAGTTCTGACATTGACAGACTTCCTGTAAGCTTAATCTGGAAACATGCTCGCATTTCTCTGTCGTCAACATAAGAAAGCGGAGCTTCTGATCTGCCTCGGGATTCATTGTTCTGCTTCCCTTCCTTCCTGTGCTTGTCCTCCATTAGAAGAAAATGGATATGCTTTAGAAGGTAACTGCACCTGAGAGGACTGGACAGGGTGTACACACACACCCACACACATATATACACACTCGGAGACATATACAAACGCACTGTCTGCTCCAAGAACTGGTAGCTTTCCCTGAATGCCAGCTCCAGTTCCCATGGAGTCAGATGTCACGCAGTGAGCAAGGAGCTTCGTGCTCCTTGTTCCCCGTTTCAAAATGTGTGCTTTGAGGAGATTTCATTCATACCTCTGTCCCAGCACGAGGGGAAAGGACTGCACCCGCTCATCGCCATAGAGACGCATGTCTGCCCCTTCCTGTGCCTGTCCACTCCGAGGACGGACAGGCAGCTCTGCGCGTCACGGCCTCGCATCACAAACAAGAGCAACGAGATCCCGTGACGGCTTTCACAAAGGTCTTACATAATCCAAACACTAATTTACACAAAAATATATCCTTCGAAAGGATAAAATAGCTCTTATGAAACTGTGTGCAAAGTGTTACTTCCAGTGGGTGAAAATCCTCACAAGGCCCATATTGAAAGTGCTGAAATACAGTGAAAAAAATCCTGCAGAGAGGTAGATCTGCAAAGAGTCCCAGCTTGACAAAACTTGTTCTCTTGATATTTTCCTTTCATCCAAAGTACCAGAAGATCTCCAGAGACCCTAAAAACTAAATTATCTTCCTTTTCTGTCCACTTTTGAGTTACTCCTCAGGAGCTCTTCTCTGATGACAACCCATCGTTAGTTTTTAGACTTAAATGAGCCAGGTTCCTGACCTCCACAGTCTTGGTTTCGGTGAAAGTCTCAAGCAACTGTTGCGCAGGGGAAAAGAGTAAATCCTCCAGCTTGCTGGGATTGCTGTGTAAAACCTCCTTTATCAAGAACACAAAGCCAAATCCAGCTTGTTCTGAAGAGTGCTGATCCAGGGGAGCTCCAGTCCGTAAGTGCTTAAAAAGAAGGAGCCGCAATTACTGTGCTCAGAGAGAAACAAACACAAGAGTTATCGTCTTTTGTCGGAAACAGAAAGTGAGAGGATAGATTGGGCCGGCTAAACAAAGGAAGCAGAGACAGAGATGGGAAGGGAGACAGAGATTGTCTCCAAGTGAATGAGAGGAAAACGAGGACAGAGCAACACGACTGAAAGAAAGTTGAGGAGAATGGGAGAGCTCCAAACAGAGGGGACTGCTGCTGAAGGGGAGGAGCTGAAAACTATTAATATGCTAATTCAACACTCTCTAGTTAACAAAAAAACTGTCCCACCCCTACTCAGAAAGCTTATCTCAAAGTGACTCTAATCTTAAACTAATAGAAGCGAGTAAAGGAATGTAAAAAATATATTTCATGTTCAGCAAATTTATATTTTATTCACTAAAGAAATATGCAAAAACAGAGTTCATTTTGCTTAAATATAGAAAAGAGCAAAACTGAAACCTGACCTGAAAATTCTGATTTTTTCCCTTTAACGCAGATAAGAGAAAAGTTGTGAAGCAGAATCATTGATACAAGTTTTCTATCCAACAACAAGGAATCATAGTTTTTTTCCTTTTATTTATACATCCAAGCATGTCATTCTTTTTTGTTTTTCATTTTAAACTAAAGAACTGGCATCAACGCTGTTGGTTGGTGAGATTGCAGATGAACAATGGTGGATATTAGTTTTTATGCATTTAATAAATAGGGGAAAATCTCCACTTTATTTCAGTATTTTAGATTCCAATCACCAACCAGAGCTAATTAAGGGGAAACAGGTTGATGCTGATTTCTGGATCATTGATTGTACCTCTAATTATGGGGGTCGTAGTTTTGTTAATTCATAAAAACTGGTAAAAGCTGAATAAATTTAAGATTTTGCAGAAATGCTGTAAATTTTATTCTGCTGTACAATCAAATCAAATAAGAGTTGAGATCAGGGTTCTAAATGATTAGTATGAAGTATCAGTGTTAGTATGTCATGTAATGACTGTAGGACAACAGCTAAATATATCAAATAAGAAGACATATATATACCTGCTTGATAATAATGATTCTTTTTTTCCCCAAAACTTTTTTTACCCCAACATTTTTTGTGTCTATATTTATAACATGGTTACATCCTTAAACAGAATTTATCAAATTAAAAATAGAAAGAACTAAAATTTGGGTAAAAGTACCTATAAAATTTACAAAACTAATTTTCTAGAAGACTACAGTTATTTTAAAATAAGTGTCCATTAAACAGACATTTAGGCTTACCTAAAGAGCTGGAGCAGCTTCAATGCATTGCTAAGCAATTATTGACAAAACTGTAAAATCCTGATACAGGTTTGTCTCCAGACACCCCAGCTGAGCAGCCATTTAAGTGGGCCTTTTTATGTGTGTGTGCACGTGCAGATTTCCTATAATTTGTGGTCTGTCTCAGGTTTTAGCCTATTGTTATGAAAATCTTCTGGGGAGCTGGGGGTCTGTGTACTGGTGGGGGGCTATTAAAAGCCTTTTGTCAGAGGGGCCGGATGTTGCCATGAATGGGAAGAGCTCTTCTGGGATTCAGCCAAAACTCCTTGTCTTATTATTTTTCTCTGAGCATGCGTGTGAACAGGATTAGTTTGGTAAAAAATGTACATACAGCAATTAAGACTTTAGATCTGTACTTGGGTCTGTAAAAACATTTACGTCTTACAAAGTTTTTTTAGGTTAAAGAAATGACTCGGTGACAAACATTTCCTAAAATAAGAAAAAATTACATTTTCTCCTTCACTTTTGTATCTAGAATATTAATCTTCAGTGAATAAATATACAATAAAAATACTTTATTAATGCTGCATGTTAAGGTGGAATTGTTATAAAGATAATCTACTAGTTTGTAAATCAGTAATAAGGCTCAAACACAGCTTAATCTAACCAATAATAACAAAACTCCAACTTAGTAACAATAAAAAAAACAATAAAAACGCCTAATAATAGTAAAATAATCCGTTTAAACCAATGTTTCCCATAGTTTCCAGTTTGTGACCTATAAAATGAAAATATTAATGGCTTGTGAACATCACTGTTGGTTTGTACTGTGTACAAAGGCCACTGTACTGAACGATATGTTGCCTTTATCTTTTTCAAACCCTGTTTTCAGCTTTTACAACATTTATGAAATGCATTTGCTTTTCTTTTGTCATTTTCTGCGTTAAGATTAGTTTCTGAGGAGGAACTCAAGACCCAAGACTCACATATTTGTGACCCCAAGTGTGGTCATGACTCCAAGTTTGGGAGCTACTGGTCTAAACGTCACTTTCCCACAGCTGGCTGTTAAACCTGAGGTTTATTCCAAAACAATGTTCCAATCGACTCTAGGAGTTTGGGAGTGCTGAGGTGAAGGAAATTCATTTTTGACAAAATGACTCAACTGATAAATGAAGGGAAAAGTTGAAGGGAAGACCTCTCATGAAGAAGTGAGTTGGAAGCAACAACAACAAACTCTGCTCAGGGCCAAATGCTGCTCTCCCAGCTCACAGCAAGCTGCATTATCTTCATATGAGTCAGGCGCACCGACACAAAAGCAGGAACGGATGGTTCCGGGTTCCCAAAATAAATCATCTCTTTACAGTGTGGCTTGAGGTACCCGGATGTAAGGGTAGGTGGTACTTTCTTTGATCACACAAGACAAAAAGGAAGCCTTTTGGTCCGACTATGAACAACCCTGAAGGCAGAAAGCAATCTGTTGGGAGGCCCTTCTTCAGCAGGGAGAAGGAAGCCCCTCAGTGTATAATCTGACACAATCATTTGCGATAAAAAAAATACATTCAACCACATCGGATGTCGTGCAATGATCACCATAGAGCCCAGGAGAAATTAAATCCGGTCTGGTGGAGAATACTTCATGAGAAGAGATCATTATATTTTGGTCATAACTGACAGCGATGCAGACACTACCAACAAGAAGTGTGAGACGTTTATGTGAGCGTGATTGAAAACAGAGAAGCTAGTTGGAAAAAGCCATGCAGCTGGTGAGTAATGTTTTTATTATCGTAGCAGCTGTTAGACTGTATGACCATTACTGCTCCTAACAAACATGTTTCATTTGCATTTTGCCAGTTGTTATAGGGTACGGTTCCTCATTCCGGACATGAAAGTGCTTCACCTGTTGGTGAAATTCGCCGTTTTGAATCCAAAACAGGTCACCTACATGATTTGTTTGTGTCCGATGAGGGAAACAATCAACTGTAATTAGTGACGCACGCCGCAGCAGCAATCTGCAAGTTTTCAGAACTGTCTTCATGTGACTGAAAGAAGCTGTAGTGTCTAAAAAAAACAACTCATCATTCACTCATCCTATGAGTTTTTAGAATGTTGCAAGCGCTCCCCCCCTTCCACCACCACACATTGCTTTCAAATCTGTAGGAAACACTGATTTGCTTGCAGTTATTTGCACTTTTGTCTCATTTAAAATACAATTTAGGTCATTATTCACTTCAAAACTGCTTTATTGATCATGAAAGCAAAATTAAGTCTTGTAGCTGATATTATTGAAATTTCTTCACAGAGGTGTTTAAAGGCTAATGGGCAGGAAGGATCTCCTATAGCAGTCTGTGGTACAACAAAACTAAAGAAGCCTCTGACTGAAGAAACGCTTTTGTTGAAAGACAGTCTCACATCAGGATGCTCACCATTGTCCAATATTACACTTCTTGGTTGTTTTCACATTTTTTTTAATTGTACCTTTTTGTAAACAGACTGCTCTTTAATGTACCAAAAGAAAACATGGGTAAAACAAAAAATGTTTTAAAATCCGATCAAAATCCGATTTGGTATGAAAAAAAATCGACAAGATTAAATTTTTTGTAATTATTTTTAATGATCCTGCGTATTTGGACATTTCTTGAAACAGAGTACGTATTTTTTGATAATTTCACAGTATATTAGTTTTGTGATTTTGCCCTTACTTTCCACTACTACTCTTAATTCTCTTTAAAATAATTTTTTTGATCTCTGTGTGCATCTCTCTTTGCCGCTGTTACACTTGAATTTCCCCAGTGTAGGACGATTAAGGGAATTTCTATCCCATTGAATGTATTTCAATATGATCTAAATTGCTCACATTTCTCAATGCATATGCACATACCTGTGTATTAAATACATTCGCACTAATATAAAGCTAATATGTTAGCATTTTTCATGAAATAAAGATGTAACATTTTCATTGTATGCATTTTTATCATTTGGCAGTGTTTAAGTAATGAGACACACTGCTGTTTGTTTTAAAGACATTTTGTCTTGGTGCTACAACTTTTTACTCTGTGCAACACAACCAGCAACCTCTGTAGCTATAAGCTAAAAAAAGTTAACTTACAGCCCTGAAGAGGAGGAGTGCTAAATGTAGGTCAATCCTGGAAGAAAACCCTACTTAGAGGCTAGAAAAGCTATAATATACAGCCTCGGCTTTATACTACAATGAAGTGATGTAAATCAAAGCATATTTCATGTGTTAGAATATCCCAGGCCCAGTCAAAGTCCAGGCTTAAATCCATCTTAGAACATGTTGAAAGTTGGTCTCATCCAATCTGAGGTCACACACTGACCCCACACTGATCGGTAAATTCTTCAAAATTCATAAAAATGTTTTCCTACTCCTCAAATGGAGTCCAAGCTGTCATTTTTATGTTGTCTGCAGATTTAGTTTCTTTACATTTACTTAAGGCTTTAACCACATGGAGTATTAACAGGTAGTCAAAATTCTTAACATACTTGTGTAAACCTAGCAAATCTAAATAAAGATCTAGTTAAGAAAAAAACAACAACAGATGAATCTGTTTCTACAACATCTGAGGCTGTGGGTGAACTTCATACTGTTACGCATGAGTAAATGAAGCAGCTGAATGATCTCACAGACTGTGTTTGATGGTCAGTTACCCACCTGTGTAGTAGGCGATCCTGGAAATATCTGAAAGACAAACAGAAAAATATCCCGGTCAGCTGGCTTCTTTGGCTATGAGGCTCCAGACAAACAAAGCAGATGTACCTCAACGCTGTTCAACTGAATGACCTCCAAAAGAAATATCCTGACCTGCTCAGCAATTTACGTCACAATAAATGGATTAAAAATCAATCCGTGGTCTTCTTGCCACACACACATTTCACTTGGTTATTGATTGACTTTTCAAACCAATATCCAATTGGGTCTTTATTCACCTCTCACTCCCATGTTGAAGCCTCACTATTTAAAAGTAATCATGGGTTTAAGTGGGAAACTCTGGAGAATAGTGCTACTGTTTCGTGTTAGAGGTCCAGCAGCTGTGAGATGAGGATGTGGTTTAACCTTTAGCCTTTTCGTCCGGAGGTTTAAACTTCACAGGAACATGGAATACACTCCTGTGGCTTGACACGAGTGGAAGCTAAGACTTTACGTAGCTTTAATTCCAGTTTACCAGTCCGCATCCAAATGAAGATGGATTAAATAATCAGGTTACTCGCCAGCAGGACTTGGAGTCTTAGGAGGGAATCCATAAGCTGCTGTAAGATCTCAGATTTCCTGCAAAACGCTTTGGATTGTAACATTCTCTGCATCTTCTTTGAAGGACAACAGGAAAAGTCTAGGCTGAATGTTTAGCTTCAGGAACAGACATGAACTCGTCAGTGGCTTGCAAACATATTCATAGCCTTTCATTTTGCTGGTGTCACGTAACAACAGCCATCTGAAGTAGATTTCGATGAAAGGACGAAAAGTGGCACATAGGAGGAAATAAACGTGGAGCGTTAAAATTTTTTTCTCAAATATAAATCTGAAATTGTAGATCTTTTTAAGCACATCTTCTAGATTTGTACACCTAAAAACCATCCGCAAACACCCGTATTTTGATTTAGCTCTTTTTTTTTTTGCTGTTGTATTGTTGAGAGACGAACATCAGTGGGAGTTTCACGTCTTTTGGAACTTCCAACTGTTTTTCTTCCTGGAACAACCAGTTCCCTTGTTCCTAAGCATCTCCACAGCATGATTCTGCCCCCACCATATATAAGGATGGGGTGTTCAGAGTGACATAGAACGTTACTTTTCCATCATTTGCACAATTTTGCATGTCAGCTAAAAAGCATAATTCAGCAGATCCAATCTGTTTTGACTGGACAGTAGACTCTGCCATTTACCTGCAGGCTAGTGTAGGAAACAATATTATGACCGGCACAGATCCTTTTATTTTTTTAAAGGCTAAAATAGTATGTATTTTATGTCCACCAATGTCTTAATTAAAAAATATATATACATATATGTTTATGTTTTGTGCTATGTGACAGTTTGCTGTGCATCTACAAGTCAACTGGACTTCCTACAACATTATTCTAACAATGGCTTTCTTCCACTCAAAGATCAGGTTTCCAAAGCAAATGACCATTAGTTGCTTTAACGATTATGCTCGCCTGTTAGTTATGGTGTACGGCCATCTCCTGGAAGGTTAACATTTGTGCCATACTCTTTAAATTTTCAAATTATGGATTGATTAGTGCTCTATGATATTTTCAAAGCTTGTGATGTTGTTTTATAACACAGCCTGTCTTTAATCTTTCCCCACCACAGCTTTATTCCTGTCCGGTCTGCTGTCTCCACTGGGCTTCATGATGCCGTTTGTTCAATAATGTTCTCTTGCGCACGTTTGAGGCTTAGATGAAAAGAAAATGAATACAAATGAAGGCTCTTAGATTTATATTTGTCACGAGTTTTTAGAGGCATTCGTCATTAGCTTTTTACTACTTTATGTAAATCTGGTAAATAAAATCTCACTCAGTTACATAGAAGTGTGTAGCTTGAAAATGACAATATGGGAAAAAGTTAAAGCTGTAAGAATACTTTTCCAGGTCACTATTAATACTTTTACTGACAGCTCCAGCAAGCTTCGTTGACATAGCAGCTCTGTTGCCCTGACAGGAAGCTCAGAAGGAGCTTTATGGGAACTCTACACCCACTTATTGAACTGACAAGGCTGTATTAGAGAGAGGGTTATAGGTTATATAAGGATAAGTGTCTAAGTGCTTTAGAAACAAGGATGTACACAGACATAGCGGGTATGAAAGTCCAAATACAGAGAGGGTTTAAGGAGAGGCATGGCTGTCAGCAGAGACTAAGTAATGATGGGAAGAAAAATCCTGAGAAACAGAAAATGCTACGAATGACTAATAGTGGGTGTATTATTAATAATTATTGTTATATGACACAAACTGCAGTAATGGAAGAAGGGAAATTTAAAGCTGCATTTTGTAATATATTTGCTAAAATAGTCACGTTTTTGTCTTTATTTTTTATCTTCTTGCCACAGTGACATTTAGGGGATGCAATTCCATTTGTGAGAAAGCGTGCCATGACGTAATGACGCATGTACGTACCCACTTTATTTTATGTGTTCTCTGTCTGTTACCCGCTAGCCCACCAAGACACCCACACAAACTCCAAGTGAAAGAAAAGAAAAATTCGGTCCGGCACTACAAAAAGAGCAAAAACGGCTTCCGACTGTCGTAGACCTTGGCCTAATTATGACGCGCTTGAACGTCATTGGAGTGCGCGTTTTGCTGACTGCAGTTCTTCTAACGGCCACATGGTGACAGCACTCTCAGCAAACTTTGCAGAGCAGCTTTAACAGGGATAATATTTGTTAGGGTAAAAAATAGTGGTTAACCTAGAAAGAATCTCACACACAGGGGTCGGAGAGAAATTGAAGTTAAATGAGCTCTGCAGACGGAGATAGAATAAAGTTTTGCAGGGGGAGACCAGGAAGATGAGGTTGACCGTGTGTCTGTTCTCCTCTTAGCTTCTCAGACAGTCTCACAGCTCTGTCTCCTGGTCTCAAAGGCTCATCCCCCTGCAGTCTCCTTTTATTCAGTTAAACTTCATTAGCATCTTAAAAGAACAGGGTGTCATACAAAGGAACATATGTTTGAAACCAAATGAAATTTAAAAAGTACATTTAAACTAGGTGATAAAGAAATACACCCTAAATGGTAAATGGACTGAATTTATACAGCGCTTTTCTAGTCATGTTGACCACTCAAAGCGCTTTACACTGGAGCCACATTCACCCATTCGCATTCACAAACGCACACACATTCATACACCGATACAATCATCGGTAGGCAATTTAGGGTTAAGTGCCTTACCCAGGGGCACAACGACATGTGACTGGAGGAAGCTGGAATTGAACCTACGACCCCCGATTGCAAGACAGCTACTCTACCCTGATCCAATCAAGTGATCGGAAATCGTCCCTGATCGTGTTGTTTCAGACGCGATTGGATTCAGAAGCTACCTCCCAATCAGGACTCAGATATGTATCTATTTATCTTTTATTCGCTTTAAATAATGTTAAATCAAAACAAGCTGAACACATACCTATGTATTAAAGTGAAATAAAACAGTTGCACCTAGAATACCCCTGCTGCAGTTCCTGCTCCACATGGAACCGTAATGGGGTTGCTGCAAAGGTTGTTGTCATGAGGTTTAGGATTTTTGCCTTAAACAGATTACTTCTCATGGGGCTTTAGATGTTCTGGATGCTGTATCCACGGGGAGACTGGAATTACATGTCACTTCAGCCAAAGTTTTAAAATGAGGAACCAATTCTCCAATTAAACCCATCAGAAGTTTAAAAGACACTCTTTGAACCGTTTCCTCAACCGTAAACTGTGCTTCAGCGGCAGAAAAGCCAGCGGGAGGTAAGAAGCAGCAGCAGGTGTTTGGCACACATCGTAGCTCTTCTAACCGCAAAGGCAGTCATGCACCCAAGAGTCTCGCAGAAACTTTGCAACATGCAGTCAGCTCACGGTCAGCAACATGCCTTGATCCAAGTGTCTGGGAATCTTTTCTTTAATTGAGTTATTTACCTGGAATCTGTGTGTAAAGTTGAGAGCGTGCACATTTGCAACACGCAATCACTGTGATTATTAAATGACCAACAGGCTGCCACAGCCTTCAGATTTTTCTGTCACCATTCAAATAAACCAGTCAAATACGGAAAACATTCAGTTAATGTGACCCCAGATATGTAAATACATGATAATTTCTCAATTTATTTAAGCTGAGGTGCTATTTGCTTTTATATAAGACTGTTTTATGTGTAGGTTACCGTTGCACTAAAGTCTAAAAGTGAATCATTTATGTTAATTATTACTTAATAATTCAAGCTAGCTCACAGAAGTGCTCTGTTTGTTAATAATTGTTCATTGTTAAAATAAAGTGAATAAAAAAAGGAACATCCTGTATCTGTTTCTTCGCTCTTCTTTATTCTTTTTTTATGCATTACCTATAGAAGTATCGGATCAGCATTCTGTATCGGCAGATATACAAAATCAAATGATTCGGACTCCGATTTGAGGGCAAAATAGCCTTATCGGGACGTCCCTAAACATAAATATGAGCGTTAGTAAAAAAAATGCAGACTACTATGACATTTGATGTGATGTCAATCGCTTTAGTCAAAACATAAATGTTTAACATATTTTTGTAATATGGCCAAATATTAGATAAAGAGGTTATATTGTATTAATTTTCAGACTTGATTACCACAGCTAAAAGGGATCATATATATTTTTCATACTGAAATTCCATAATATGACTTAAATTTTTAGAGTTGTGTTTAATTTTCAGTCAATTTAACAATGTAACTTGAAACATTCAAGTCAACAGGCTCTAAAGCTAGGTAAGGAATGATGTTGGTTGGATGGATGGATGGCTGGACGAATGGACAGACAAACGGAGGGACAGATGAATGAGTGAATAGATAGATGGACAAACGGGACAGAGGTGGAAAAGTGGCAAATTCAAGACTTTTCCAAACTGTGTAGTAACTGCATATATTTTGTGTTTCCGGTAGACAGACAGAGCGATTAAGGGTGGGCTGGGTGGACAAAGGGATAAACTTATTGGTGGAAGAACAGTTGAATAAATGGACTAAGGGATGGGTGGACAGACAAATTGAGAGATGGATGGACGGGCAGATGAGTGGAAAAAAGGAAAGGATGTTAGATAATAATGTAGTACAATCTCATTATATTTAAAGTAAATATAACCTAGTTTCATCATTGGCTTGTCTTTATTCTTTCAAGTATTACAAACGTACCAAATAAAAGGAAACAGCACTGTAAACCGAAACTGGACCAGTAAACTGATTAGAAGTTAATGCTGACAGAATCTGTCTATAAAGTGTCTGTAATGACCATTTAATGGAGCAGAAATCTCCCAGTAGCATCTGCTGTCTGGCCTGCAGACTCTCTGAGCTCTGTTGCATCTCTATTTGTCCTTCCACATCTCTCTCTGTTGAGAATGCAGAGTAGCTAAAGTGCTATGTAGTCTAAGTTTTGCAGCCACAATGCCAAAGCCGCAGTCCAGGGTTAAAAGGTGTGGAGACAGCGGCTTTTCATGATTGAGGACCAAGTTGGATTTTAGATTGAGCTTCAAACAAAACAAAACCAAAAAAATAAAAACCTTCAGTGCAGAAAATAAAATGAAGAAGTTAGTAGTACATAATTTTGTTCTAATTTCACCATGACAATGAAAATACTGCGAGGAGGCATGAGTCTAAGCAGAAAGCAGTCAGTTAGCTGACTTTAAAGACAGACAACAAGCTTGTCTGCAGACATTCAGCCCAGCAGACACCTGCTCCTCCAACTGAGCTCGGAAAGGATTCAAAAGCCTGTCTGTGAATTGTGTCATGTGTCACTAGACGTAATCCAAACTGACTTGGATTTTTAGATTTAGTTATACTATATATGATGTCTAGATTATTAAACAAAAATCCTTGAATTTGTCAACGTATTACTGAATTGAATTTTTATTTAGCAGTCCTGTAAGAGCTGCAATCTGTGACCTCTTGGTTAAGTTAATGTGCCCTTTTCTTGGAAACAATTTTCCAAAAGGTTACTGATTTCTAATTCAGCTGATTATTTAATTCAAATTACTTCTTCCAAAAACGTTTTGGTTTTGCTTCTGTTTTGCATCGTGAATCGAATGTTTGAACACAAACCAAAAGGTGCTAATTAGTCTTAAACTAATTAGAATTAGGTTACAACTAACTTAGCTTTACTCCAAAAACTTGTGAATAGTGTATAGGTGTAGCCAAGGAAAGAGAAAATACGTGTGCTTCCCCATCAAGAAGCTCAAGCCTAAAATATAGATTTTTTTTCTTTCTTTACTAATACGATGAGCAGAGAAATGTCTGGCTGTTTTTGGTTTGATTTTGAAAGGATGAAGCAAAGTACGTTAGTCTGGTTAAAGCCAAAAAGACCGTCTTTGTAGCTCCAAAGATTTCCCAAACATCTGCCTTGTCTCCGAGCACAGACAGACTGCAGGGTAAAGACTTTTTAAGGTGAGCGCAGAAGTTTGAAGAACAGCAGGGCAATAATCTGTGTGGGAAAACAAAGAATGCTGGTATAAAATGGAAAACCTGCCTTCTGGTAAAAGACTGTATGAATTGTTTATAGTTGTAATCTATCATTAGAGATTTCAGATCCCAACTTTAACCCTGAGTTTTCCAAATTCAGCATGCTCCATAAAGAATATATAATATGGCAGGACCTTTAGTTCGGAAAAAGTTTTTGGCTGAGCCAGTCAAGAAGAAAACAAACACATTTCAATAAGACAGAACTTTGGACCCCACAATAATCTGTATATCTGCTTTTTATTAAATGTCAACAAACTGACTCAGAGAGGCTGGTCTTTCAAATAACATTCACATTTATTACTCATTTAACATCGACTTGTGTCCTAGATAAAGAGAAGTATGTAGAGTTCAGCTACTCTAAAAGGTCCAGAGCAGATCGAGGTAACACTACTGTCCCACTCAGACAGATAAAAGTACCCAGATGTACACAAACACTGTCTCTTCAAGCTGACTATAATTGCGTGTTACCATTGTTTTTTGGTAACTGTAATTATACAGAACAATTACCAGAGAGGCTGCAACGCAAGTGTTTAAACTCCTGCTCTAGATCTGAAATAGATCAAATTCAACAGTTTGGAAGAGACCAGAAAGTTAGATAAGGTAACAGATTTAAATTGTTGCACACTTAATCATCAAATGTTCAAACACAGACTTTTTGTACATTTCATACTTCCTACACTACAACTGAATTAGTTGAACAAAAGGCGGTTTTACTTTCTTGTGCTGTGCTGGAAGGTTAACCTTCAAGCTTATCTGACATCCATTTGCACGTGTCAGTCTGGAAGTAGGTACGCCAGACGCTCAACCATGGGCGATATTCGAGCGTGAAGTCCATCAATGCAACAGCACAATGCTCGGGGCGCCGAACACACCTGCCCTTCAAATTTCCCCATCTTGAAACTGACCTTTAACGTGCTTCGCCAACGTTGCTGATCTCTTGTTCAGAGCAAGCTATGAAACATTGATACCTCTGAAGCTGCAGTTCTTCCATTTATGTATTTATGAAATGAGTTTGACAGAGGCGGGGGTGCATTTACTCACGTTCTTGTGAATATCAAACAATCATCCAGCATCTGTCCCTTGCTACTTGAATTGCATTAAGTGCACACATACATATTCAGATAAATCCTATGCGCACTCGCAACATAATAAGCCCATGAAGACGCGAGACTGCTCGCACTTTTATCTGCCCAAAGCAGACAGACGTTTGCGCAAGTGTGCGTCGTTCAGGTGTCTCGATAAACCCCCAACGGCTCACTGAAGCTCCTCGCGTGTTGGTGTATCACACTAGGAGCAGATACATCATGTTTAATTCAACACAACAGATTAAGGCCGAATGAACTGATGATAGATTAACCCTTCAAATCATTTTTTAATGATACCAGAGATACTTATGTGTTGGTTTAAATCTGTCGAACGGCTCAGTTAAAGTGCAGCTATAGACTAAATTACACATTTAAACTTCTTTACAAAATTAAACCCTGTTTACGTTGAAGGAATGCAAATGTGACATTAATTATTGAATCCAGCTTTTATCTTACATGAGAGGAAACAGCTGGGAGCTGCTGGGAGAGACAAATTAATCCCCAGTTTTTATTGGTCGGTATATTCACACTATTGGTTCTTTTTAACTTTCTAAGATGTATAAACTAGTTCAGCTGAACAGAGAAAAGATGCGAAAAGTTGTCTTTAATTTAGCGGTGCTCAGGATATTGATTTTAGGTCATATTGCCCGACCCTAATTAGCGTTTAAATAGTTCAATGTATGGCTGGGAAATGTCTACATTTTTTTAAACACAATAATATTTTTATTATTAGTTAATATAGATATATATCATAATAAAAAACAAATCACTACTTATGTTGATAACATTCCTTGGTACTATTTGAAGATATCAGGTTATTTTTGAATATTTTCAAAAGTTGAATATGTCATTATACAACTGTTTCTGGAACATTAAAGGTATTAAAGGCTTGGTTATTTGAATTAAACATCTGAGATTTTTTAATGCCAAATTAGATTTTTGATATGAATCAATATTTTTTCTACCTTTATATCCTTAAAAATAAACTAAAAATGACAGAAAATATGTTTTGAAATGGGTTTTTATTTCAGTCACAAGTTGACCTAATTTGTATGTAAAATTAAAAATTAAAAAATACACGTTGTAAAAACTCGTAAAACAAGATGGGCGGGCAGAAATCACTTTAAACTATTAAAATCCAAGAGATAAACAGGTGAGTTTTTTTTTCTTTTTGAAATTCTCAATATTTAAAAATATAATGTACTTAAAAAGAAAAAGATAAATCGATATATTACCCAGCCCTAGTACTACAGCATACAATATGGATGGATGAGTTTGCCAGATTTATTGGTACATTTTTGATGTTCAGCTCGGTTCGGCTCAAAATTAACTTGGTCAGTGGAATTTTTAAAACATGAATGTAACACAGAAGTTCAATGAAATACAGAATCAGCTAAAAAATAACCACAGACTAGAGAGGTTAAAGCAGAATCTGTTGGCCATAATGGTGGAAGGAGCGGCTATGCAAATTAGGGGTGGGCGATATAACGATTTAGGACCATTTTATGATCTACACATCTGACATTTTTGAGAGATTGTTTTATCACAATTGTTTTATCCGCTCTCGCCTTTCCTCTCAGAGAATTACTCCCCCCCACAGCACCCCACCCCACGCAACCTGTACAACCTGTAAACAACCATGGCGTAAACGGGGATTTGGTTCTGAAGTGAAAGTCATCGTCCACTGTTTTTTCTCAGACGACAAAGAATAAACATTTGAAAAGTTTGCAAGGACAGCGTCAAGGCAGGTGATTGTAACACCACAGCACTTTTTTAATCACTTGAAAAGAATGCATCCCAAACAATATAATGAGAGCCTGCTGGCAGCTAAAGCTAATAGCCGACTACTGCTGCACCATTGGTGCTTCTTCTATGCAGCAAACCCGAGTAGAAACAATCACAAAACTCACTCCCTACGTCAGAGATAGCAAACATTCCGCACTACGAGTTGCCTTGCTGCAAGTTGGCTTTTTTGCTGAATGCTAAGAGAGAGATGAAAGGAATATTAAGAATATTTTTCCATGCATGGAAGAATCATAATTTTCTTTATAGTATTAGTGTAAGCTGTCCTCACACTACACTCTACCTTCATTATCTTATACCAGCAGCACTTTGTATACCGTTGTGTTTTTACATTACATTGTTAACACGTAGGTTTTTATTAGGCAGCTTTATGTGTGCCCGCTTATTACATCAGCATTTTGGACAAGTAAACATTTGCAAAAAAACATTTGAACATTATAGATTGCACAATACATCTTGAACTATTTTTGCAGCTGTATTTTAGTTTTCTATTGTAAAAGATTTTCTATTTTATTCCATTTGTTCAATATCAAATTTTTAAACCGAAGTAAGGAGCTTTCTGTTTTTTGTTTTATTAAACAAGTCAAGATAAAATAGTGTATGATTGCATTTAAATACGTTTATGATTTTGACGTATTTCTCAGATAAGTTATTTTAAAAAACGAAAACTATTCTGACTTTTATAATTGTTACACTCAGGACTTTCAGGGCATTTTCATCATCTCTGGTGTGAGTTAACAATATACTTATTTTAGCACTGTTGATTACCAATAATTTGAATGAATTTATTTATTCAATGTTTCTCTGCATTCATATGTAATTTAAGCTATGTTGGTCATCATTTAAAACAATTGTGATAAAATCGAAATTGTGATAATATAATTGAAAAATGGTGATATTCTATTTTTGCCATATCGCCCACTCCTAGTGCAAATGTCTGTATCCATCTAAACTATAACTCGTGTTGAGCAAATTTACCGGCATACTGAGCCAAGATCAAAATAGTTCATCTCACTGAAATATAAATGACATAACCCAGAAACAAAATACCACTGGGAGTTTATTGACTAAAGGCAAACTTCACACACAGCACACACACACACACATAGAGAAAAACACATTCTAAAAACAACTGGATACACATTGTCAGCTACATAAAGAACCATGTGGGCAACATGTTGCATGACAAAACATGACGTCTTCAGACACAGCCTACAAAACTGAAACAGTCCTGCCTACACACGTAAACACACGAACACATAAAAAAAATCTATTAGCTTTTACAGCGGCAAATTATGGTCATAAATAAGACAAACAAATGAGTTAAATGACGCCAGTTTTAACAAAGGTAACCTAGTTCATATCATCAATTTAAGGCTAAAATAGTTTAATATTAGGCACAAAGTAGTTAGCTTTCACTATTTAAAACTGTCTCTTACATGATTTGTCAGGAGAACAAGATAACACAATCAAATATCCCAATTCAGTTAATTCCATACATCAATCCTTTTAATATATCTTGAGAATATGTCTAGTTAAGATACAACCAAATATATCTTGTAATATTTGGTACCCTGAGCCTTTCAGTGACACTTCTGTTGTATTTAAATATCTATTAGTGGGTTGTGTAGTTGGAACTGTTTGGTCTGTTTTATTATTTTATATTTTTTCCCCTCTTTGCCTTCCTGCAGGTTTAGGAGCAGACTACGATAAAAGAGACTAACGCTGTGTCCACACCAAATGCGATAAGAGCGACTAAAAAGCACGACACACGCCTAGCTGTTCGCGTGTACATTCGCACCTTGAAGCATGTACAAAGCGAACTGGACGCGCTTCAAATATTGTATTTTCACGCGCGAACTGGCCTTCAGCGGAGCTGGGGCTAGAGTGCAGCTGCCGGTCAATTATGGATTATGGTCTCCGATCTGACGGAGGACAGAGTGGATTACGTGTTCGGCCTGGCCTCCGGTAGAGCTGGGACTGGGGGTTTGGTGAGCTACAGATACAATCTAGCTACGGCGGAGGGATCCATAAACAGCAGCGAGCCTCTCATAAACACCGGCTCCTCGCCGCCTGAAGAACGTGACCTGCTCGCCCAGTTTGTGCTGGGAAGATCCAAGCTTCGCCTGCCGACACACCAACTACATTTCTGAGCAGCTATACATCTGTCTGCGGTTCGTAAAAGTTTATAATATTTGAGCAGCGTGGGACGTGGTGCGGGAGCTGCTACCAGGAGGCACCAAGGCTGACTTCTAGGCCGAGAGGTGCTTTTACAGCAACAACAGCTCTGTTAAGAGCCACCCACAAACCTCTTAAGAGCATTCCTGTCTAAATAGTTAACCTATTTATAATGTACATTTTTTCCTGTCTCTGTATAGCAAACTGCTTGTGTCGTGTAGCTCGGGGTGATTAGCCACGATGTTTATCAGTATTTCCTCCATGTCCTGCTGAGGCTGTGACTCCATGACAGGCACAGAATCACTGAAACTCTGTCCCCTGATTGGTTGTCGCGGTGCGATTTGACGCTGGAGTTCAGATTTTTCCAACTCAAGCGGTAGGCGCCATGGACGCGAATGCACCACATAAAATGCAGCAAGAATTTTCCATCGCATCGGTAGCGCGAATTGTTCGCGCATATCAGGCAGAAAAGCCTTTTTGCGACGCAAATCTGCTTCTGAAGTGTCGCGGGACCCAATGTCGCGCTTCATCGCGCTCCTCCATTGATTTTACGTGTAAACCTGAAGCTCTAGTCGCTCCTATCGCATTTGGTCTGGACACACCGTAACAATATGTGTGGAGTCAGACACATATATACAAGTCTTTAGAAATAAAAGCCTGTCTTGCAGACACTCCTTTTTGGACTAAATGTCTGTAGCTGTCATTATAAATTCTCAAAGTACTGGGGAGATTTCTTACAGTGTCTTAAGCTACAGAGTTTTAACATTTAAAAGGCCTTTATTTAAATGATGTAGTGGACTATGACTCTTCATTAACAAATAACACACAGAGGCCAAAAAAACATGACTGGGACATTCTGATCTATAATACATACAAGCTAACTGTGTATACTTTGTGTAAATTTACTTAATAAAAAAAAAATAACATTCATTTTAAATCTAACGGAAAATGAATTACAAATTACCTACATTAATAATATTAATTTAAAAAAACTTTCATATATGACCTGCAAATCAACGCTCCCAACTGAACAAGATACATTTATGATTTTGATCAAAATAGTCCACAAAATTAATAGCTGACAGCTTCTCTTCATAACAAAACTGTTCTACACATAACTAAGACTAATAAAAAAATAAATTAAAAACACAGCTTAACTTTCAGAGTTTCAGAAGTAGATACAAGATGTGGCAAACTCCTAACCGGCTGAACTGCACATCAGAAAATGAAAAGGCATAATTATAACCTAAAAGTAAACTAAATGTTTCTATATGAAACCACAGACATAATAAATGGTAATGTATGTTAAGTTCTCACCATGATAAAGTCCCTCCATTTACAGAAAAATCCGTGGAGAAGCCAAAAAGAGAACACTAATCCTCTTCTGAAGGAAAGCTAAATTGGAAAAAGCAAAAATCCCAGCCTTCTGTGCTCTGGTGCCTAGGGTTGTACTATCCAGTTCATTCAATAATGACAGCCAATGTCGACTTAAGCTCACAGCTCAGTCCTTCCCGCCTCCTCTCTGTACAACTACTACTTTACTACTACCCAACACAGAGCAGCATGAGTAGCACGAGTGACAGGAAGTGGAGGAAGGAAAAGAGGAGCAGTAGGCAGACTTTAAGCATAGAAGGGGGAGGGAAATGAAAGAGAGAAAAGGAAAAAAGGGGAGAGGGAAGAGGGGGAGTGGCTCTGATCCCTCAGGAGAGTGATGGAGGTGGGTGGGGGAGCAGATGTACAGGAGACAGAGGAGAAGCAAGTGAAGAAGGAAACACATGGGAAGAAGAATAAGCTCAATAAAAATAGCGAACCAAGGTAAACAAAGGTAAATATTTTTTAAAAAGTCACACAGAGCAATAAATAGGCAGAAAACGACAAACAGGATGAAATGTTGCCTCTGGTTGTCCCATCTCTGTCACACTAACACACCCCGGCGGAGCCATTCAATTAGTCCTAATCTAATGTTCTCCACTCAGCGCTGTGCAACAGAAATCATCCATCTTTACAGCAACAAAGAGAAGTGGGACAAGGGGAAAACCAGTCAGTTGTTCCACTGACTTTACACATTTAATCCAATTATACTGTAATCAAATTTCACACAACATGGATGGTACGCCTCGCTCCGGTAGCTTTGCACGCACCATATGGGCGGAAACGCCACAACTTTACAAGAATGGGTCGGTAGGAGATTCTCACAACACGATAACCATAAGTGAAAGTACCCTAGTTTTACTAATATTTGCAATACAGTATACAATAATCAAATTGCCTGCAGCTGATGCTCGGACTGTTCACCTAGGCCTCCATGCAGCTACTGCTTGAAGTTGGAAAAATTTAACTTTTGGATAGTAAACGCGTGGCAGCAATCAGTCAGTGATGACTGGAGCTACTCAATGCGGGGGGAGACTGAGGGCGAGATTACCGGCAGCAGTAGCTGCAGGGTGGGAGAGACAGCCGATCGGAGGATATTGGAGTTTCAGGTATGCAGTTAAATATTTTCTTTTAACTTTCTTGTTAGGTAAGTTAACACTAGCATCCCAGTTAGAATCCCAGTTAGGGCAACTACAGCACTAAATACACATTACAAGAAGGAGCAGAAAATAGGGAGGGAAAGTGCAGAAATAACAGAGAAACAGCAGAGAAATTCCCGCTCCCCTGCTGACAAACTGACGTGATGCGCCAACGCGGACTACAATGTGCGCAAGCAACTGGTTTTAATTTTAACGCATCAACAATTGAGCGCTTTGCTGCCTGGACAAGCTGGCTGGCGTGAAGACACCTTCAGTCTCACCCTTCTACATCCGCACCATGGGGCCCCTACTGTTAAAAAAAAAAAAAAAAGAAAAAGAATGAGAGTCAACTGAACGGTAAACGTTGTTTTTTTCTGATCCAGTATGAAATGTGCAATGGATCTTACATACGATGTCCATGAATTTTAAAGACACATTTTGATGTAGAAAAAGTGCTAATTTTCAACCAGAGAGAAACGTTACTTTAGGTTTTGTGTGAAAGCACATAGTCGACTAGAACTGAAGAAGAAGGGTAAAAAATGGCCGTCCTTCTTCCAAGACAAGGGAAGGAGTATTAAATGTGGATAAAACCGCTATAAATCTGGCCATGTGGAAAGTGGCAGCTAGGCTGTGGGAGAAACTCGAGTGAGAGCTAGCATGCCAGACAAGCTCTACAACGTCTCGATGAGTGTTTCGGCTAGTGCTAGCTCTGAAACGTCATGTATGTGACTTGATTTCTAATCCTTTTAATTACACATTTTTACAAGCAAATAATTCAAAAATAGCAAAACACACATTCAAAAAGGAAATTATTAGTTATGATTTAAATTCAGGTACAGCATACAGTATGTCTGTTTCAGGATGTTCGGCAAAGTGGACCAGAAAATTACTTTTATTGCTCCATTGACTTGAATTTGTTTGTTGTTTGGAATGCGAGGAGACATTTGTTCCCCATAGATCAGCTCCATCTGCAATATATACAGGTGTTCTCCAAGGACCTGTTTTAGCCCCCCATTTTATTCTCTAATTTTATAGGAGTAGCGGGAAAATTTAATTTAAATGCTGATGACACAATTATTGGCAGAACTTTTTGCTCATTTTCATATTAAGACAGTTGATCGTTCCATACTCGATTAAATAACTGCGAAAAATGTCTCTTTATATGAAAATAAGACATTTAACACCTAATTATGTTTTTATTTTGTATTATCTTCTGTAATTCCTGTATTCTCAAGAACTGCTATTTTTGTGATAATGTTCTTACTTTACACTATGCTTTAACTAAATACTTTATCCCTTTTCAAACTATCTGTAACCAAGGGAAGACATTGTCTAGATGTCTTTCAGTGTGCAGTGACAGGAGGGATAGGCTCCATATTTCATTCAGCAAAACTAGTAAATCCACCACCTCAACCGTATCTCATTAAGTGTATTCTAAACAATCGGAACGGTTTTAGTTATCTTTTCAAAATCCCATGCCTACCTACAAGCTAAGCAGATATGGAAAAAAAAATATATATATATATATATAAATCTATATATATATATATATATATATATATATATATATATATATATATATATATATATATATATATATATATATATATATGAAACAGCCTGAACAAATCAAACAGCATTAAAAATAGCAAATCTGTTTACTCTTTAATTACCGTTTTTCTGAATCTTGCCAGAAGCCACAATAGCACATCACACCTTATTGTCTTAAATGATAGATTTAAGTGTTATTTCCAAGTCTTTTTCATGATCATGGACTTTGTCACTTTTGAATAAAAAATAACAACCATTCTACACGATGAAATACAAAGCTATGTGGGGCTCGTACTGATGATCAAACACAAGATTTGAGCAAATTATGTTTCTTCCTTATGTACAAAAGAAAAACAACAATCTGGCAGCCAAGATGAGAAATACTCACAAGTAAAGCAGATTACTGGAATAGTAGGTCAAGATGTCACACACAACCAGACTACTGTGGCTCTCATCTATAAGGTTGCACTAAGCTTTACCCTCATTGTGAAAAAAACCCACCCTGCTTCATGATGTCGGTGCGCTAACACCACCCTCTGGTGGAGTAGGTTTTAAAGTGGTGCGTTGTTCTCGACTTCATCGGAGCATCCAAAACTTTTTATTTAGATTATAACAAAAACAGAAGAAAGCCTAAATAAATTTTAACCTGTTCAAAGTGGTTTGTTAGTGGGTATACAAATCACCAGGAAGGAGCAAGGTGTCACATATTTTTACCATTATTCGACATTACAAAGAGTAGAGGGACACTTCTGCAAACAAACAGCCATAGTACAATTCTTCAATGAAGCTTTGTTATAACAGTGAGCCTGCTGGTGACTAATGGCAAAGACAGACATGTATGCACTGACTCAAAGACAGACACTGCTGGATTATCCCCACATCTGACCTCAGCCTCAGTTTATGCTGGGTCTCCAGCATTAGGGAGAGTGACGTCAAATGAATGGCAAGAATCCAGGTGTTTCACCACTGATGTTTCTCTTTCCCCCCTGCAGGTTATTGTGGCTCTGACTGACTGCATGGCTGAGCGTGAGGATTGAGCTACAGAAGACATGAGATCACAGGATTGGCTGAGCAGGCAGGTGTGATGGTCTCGTTTTGATCTTCTCTGTGGCTCTGAGTAAAGTAAAAAAAAAAAAAAGGTTGTATAACTTGAAACAAAAAGCAAAATCTTCTAGAGTATTTTACTCGTATCAAGCAATAACATTTAGGAATAAATTAGGGCCCAGCTTCAAATCTTTCCTACTGTTGTACCTAACTATTCTATTAGTTTGAGTTTATTTTACTCAGTCATTTCAAAACAAAGATTCCAAAGATTTTAAATCAACCATCTTTCTTGACCAAAACAGGCTGAGGCAGAAGCAACATGCTTATATACGCCTCGCCTTCATACAGATAGTAATGATAACAACAATAAATGGCTTTTTTAGAAATAAATCAAATCAGCATGCACAGTGGATACTTCTT
The DNA here is from genome assembly GCA_028564705.1 of Apricaphanius iberus. Taxonomy (NCBI): domain Eukaryota; kingdom Metazoa; phylum Chordata; class Actinopteri; order Cyprinodontiformes; family Aphaniidae; genus Apricaphanius; species Apricaphanius iberus. The sequence continues at coordinate 1,591,821 of JAPXFQ010001662.1, forward strand.
ATTAGACTCTGAAGAGCTTAGATTCTGCCTCAAACGCTCCCCCCAGACGCTGGGAATTTTATTTAGAAACAAAATGTGACCACTGATCAGGATTCCAGTCTCTTTCTTACCGAAGCCAAGATGCTTCTGACACTGTAATTGGTTCATTCAGGAGTGGCCTAACAGAAGAACTGTGACAGGTAAACCCCAGGTCTCCGATACGTCTGTGTGTGGAGGCTCTCGAAGCACTGACTCCAACCAAAGTTACACCTTAATACACCTTGCTTTTTATTGTAATTAATAATTTTTTAAGTTCATGTTTTTTTTTCTATTTATCTGTTTTCTTAATTTATGCAACTGTGAAGCACTTTCAATTGCCTTGTGTATGAATTGTGCTCTACAAGTAAGCTTGCCTTGCCTTAATGATTCTTCTCCCGATTCTTGACTGAGCTTTGTTTCCCAAAGCCCTCTCGGCTGTGGTTATCCCTGTTGCTTGTGCATATTGTTTAACCACCTTTTTCCTTTATTCCAACTTTACATTATCAAACTTGGATACGGCACTCTGAACAGCCTTCCCCATGAGAGTGCATAGGCTGTAACATAGTGGCAGCATAACATTTCTTTAATAAATATAATTTTTTACTTTGGAGTTCTGATATACGTTTAACATTTCAATTATCTCATTTTATTCAGATGCACTAATATAATTCATTCAAATTTGTACATACTTATTGTGGTTTTGATCCACAGTTGGTTGAGAATACTATTATGAAATATGGGAGAATATGAATCTTTATTAAACCAAGAAAACCATGTGGGAACTGATAGATTGTTTTTTTATGCTTTTGTTGTTTTTTTTACTCGTATTTCATAAATTCATTGGTTGGATTCCTGTGTAATGTATTGGTCATTCTAAAAAAAAATATTAGAGCTAAACCAGCTTAAATCCATTGGCTATTGGTTTAACGCTCCCCAATTAATGCCCAATCGTAATTTTTTTCATCAAAATCATTGTTTAGTTACTTCTGCTTCATTTTTGCATAGAAGAATCTACAAATATTTTAATTAGATTAATCTTTTCTATAAACCATTAGCCTTCAGCCCTCCCCTGCTTTAAAAAAGACAACAGTCGGTCTATTAATTAAGTGGATGCTTGAGATAGATCACCATTTTCTAACCTCTGTCTTTCCTTTCTGTCACCACAATGCCTCTAACACCCTCCATGTGGTTAAGCATGTCGAGCACCACCATCTAAGTCAGCGGTGCGTATCGAAACCAGTGTAGAGATCGATGGCAGAGAGAGGCTTTTCATCTGGCCAGATTTGATATCAGTGTTAGGAATACAGGGGTGATAGTAAAAAAAAAATCCTGAGCCTGAACTTTTGTTCCCTGGGAAGCAAAGATATACATATATGCCCCAAGCAACGTAATGTTAAGCGAGATCCAGGGGTGGGCTCCCCTTGGAGAACATTTTAATAAATAGAACATTGCTTAAAGATTTTGATGACTTTTGTGGATATAAAAGGACATTATTCAGACATGAGATAAACAAACCCAATACAAGCCTATATTATATAAGCATATAAGTGCAGAGCAGCAGAGCTCTTGGGACCCTGGGCCTGGTAGGTCTGTTCAGGAATACATCCCTGCTTTTAACTAGTCACTTAACTGCTCAGGTATTGCTTTTATAGCATACTGAGACTACGGATCCTACAGCCATACCAAGACAGGTCAGTAGGTGGCAGTTATAATACTCAAAAGTACCTAATTAATTAGTAACCTAACCACTGACTAAAGGGCATGAAGAAGTAGACATTCATTTTTCAGAAATATATGCACCATTTATTTTAAATTGTGATAACGTATTTATAATTTAGAGAAAGTTTATTTAAAAAACTTAAGGTTTGTCTATTTTAAAATCCTCTGCTTTATATTGTTTTCGCGTTCTGATACAGATGTCCCAAACCACCATCAGCACCTGATTATTCACGCTATAGCATCAGCGGTAAATCATATCCTGACAGCTGCTTCTAATTTAATCAGCTGCAACATGATGGCATGTTTTTCTCCAAGAATGGATTTTTTTTTTAAAGAACTGTGTAAGCGGTGATATTGTTTTTTTTGCCAGAGACCAGAAGCCACTGAATTACTAAAGTCACAGGACAACTTAAACTGTGCAACAGCAACTATATTTACGTAAATAAATAAATATAAAGGTGATGATCAATGAGGACTTACCCAGCTTTGCAGTTATTCTCCTTAGCCGCCGAAAATTTTGTTTGCTTTCTGCGACCCAACCACTCGCGCATGCGCACAAAGATGTCAACAAAGATCCTCCTAAAACACATTTGTACGTGGAGAAACTGCTACATCAGTCTGATTGATTGAAAACCCAAGACCGCCCCCTACCCTATAACCGAATGGTTTAAGTAGGCCTACAGTGGTGTGGTTTGGAGTTAAAGCGCCTCTCAGATCTTAGGAATTTTCAGATCACGCAAACTTGAAAAAAAAAATTTTTCCATACATTTCGGTGCACCGGAAATCCAGCGTTGTGCCGGAGCGCTATCAGGCCTGAGAATATGAACATGCGGTTGCTTTTATTTAACATTTCCTAGTATATTTCTATACTGACACTGCTTACAATGATATGCAATGAGGACCCATTTTCAGTAGCCTATACAGCTCTACTAAGAAGCATCCATTAGACAGCTATTATTACTCATCTGGTCCCACAATGATAGTTTACTCTCTGTAATCACAGACTGATGGGACACTAAATCACCCTGTTTAGTCTATAAATTCTTCAAATAAACCAGCAGCCACCAAAGATATGTTTTCCAAATAAACTTTTTAGAAATACATTATAAACATTTGCTCTAAAATGTCACAGATGACAATAAAAAAAATCCTAAGCTTCTTTAGTAAGCCCCTTTTTATTTCAGTATTGGCTCTTATGCAAACGTGAACTGCTTTAAGATGGATAAAGAAAAGACTGGGTGTGAAATTACATAAACACAAAATACCTTTAATATAAAGTTGAGAAGACCAATTTAACAGATTTTTTTTTTCTGGTTTCCTGTAGAAGTTGAATAATCTTGAAAGTGAAAGGTTTTCCTGTTATTCTACTCAAATAAATAGACACATTGTTCCAGTGTTTCCTCTGTGGGAGCCGTCTGCATCGGGAGCAGTGGTTATCTGCGGCTGTCTGGTTGCCCCACCTCCTTTGAGCGGCCTGTGTCGGAGCCTCGGCTGCTGCTGTTGATCTGCTGCTGCCAGTGCGGATGGCTCCCTTTATGACGTTTCCTTTTCTAACCTGGTTAATCTGTACTCAACCCAGTGTCTATTTTATTGTCCATTGTATTGTTTTTTTTAATGTCATTTTAATGTCGCGGCGGAGCGTGTCCGCACAAGGCGACACTATTGGTGGGAGGGGGGTATAAATGTGAACACGTTTAACTTGTGTGTGTCTATATGGGGTGGGGTGAGAGGATATATATGGGGTTATTTTTTATTCTATAAAGCACTTTGAACTGCATTTCCTTTGTATGAAAGGTGCTTTATAAATAAAGTTTGATATGATCAGATAAAAGTGTTCCAGTGAAAGCCCGCCCATTCACAGTTCAGTATTCGCAGATCCACCTGTTCAAAGATATTTCTATGGAAAGTAACTTTAAAGGATCAGCGGGGAAACCCACAGACTTTTTTTTTTTGTAGCCCATATCTAAAATTTTCAAAAGACAATGAAGCTTTGGAAGCTGAAGTATCTGGACACAATACTAAATGAGATGCTATTGGCTTGAGTTTTTTCACTCCAACCAATCCAGAAGTGCCATTCATTTTTCATTGAGCTGATTGGCTGTGCCCCCAAAAGTGGAGATAGGAAAGACAGTAGTTAATAGCTTCTGCAGTTGTACTAAGATAGTTACCACTGTGTGTATTAATAAAGAATGCGGTATATTTGGTGTTTGAAGTACTAGTTTAGGCAGTTATAGGGGTTTTAGACGGGGTTTCAAGTACTTGCAGGTGGCTATGGGAGTCAAACTCGAAGTGAATACCAGGGGTCCATTTATAAGCAATTACATAATGAAAACAGCAAGATTCAAGTAAGAGATGACTTATTTTAAAAATAGCTCTATAAATGTTAATTAGGCATAAAGTTATTGTTACAAGACTTACTGTAATAGTCTGAGTTCAGGGAAATAGTTCAGGTAAAGGGTAATTTAGATTTTTTTTTTAAAGAAGATAAGAGATTTGGTCTATCATCCAAAAAACATGGAAACAACCTGATCCCTTAATATTTTGAAGTACAGAGTACCACAGTTTTCCAGTGAGTAATGTCTTATATAAATGTTGCACGTGTGATGAACAAAACGATATGCGCGATAAATTTTTTTTCATATGTAGCACTTGTGCGACAGCTTTATAAGCGGCTTGGGTTTCATTTTGTTTGTTCTTTGATTTTTACTGTAAATGCCGGTTCACACTGCGGGCATTTCGTCCATCTCAAAGGACCGCTCAATGATACAATGCGGGCTCCACCGAGCTTTATAGGTGTGTCACACTCACACTGACTGAACTAGCCAAGATTTCAGCCGATCAAACTCCACGACGTCACGTTCTACCAGGATCTGTTAAAAGCCAACATCACGAGCAGATGGGGGTCATAGAATTTCTGACAGACTAAATCCAGTCTTGCCACTTACGCCTATTTCTATTGACTTTTCAGACCCCTGTAACACATTTTTTTCCCCAAAAAGCACCTAGGGAGAAATCCAACGACATTTCTGACCACCATTAGCTACTTCCTGGGAAAGGTTGTCGCCGATATTCCCTGCAGATTAGAGACCCAGCTTGTTCAGCATCAGGACTGTCCTTCCGGATGCTCAGAAGTCTTCAAAATTAATTCAAAAGTTTAAAAAAAAAAGAAATCTGAACATATATAAGAGCAATCTCTCTTTTATCAGCCACACACAAACATCAGGCAGTAGCCTGTGGTGCATTCAAGGAGCATTCAAAAATGTATGGCGAGTTCAACAACGTAGAACTTTTAAAACTCATAACAAAAAACACTGAAAATAACATAAGCATATACTTCTGTTTAATGGCGGTGGGGAAGCAGCATTTGGTGCATATTAAATATGCACTACTTATTTAAAAAAAAAACAATATATTCATTCTATTAATTTTGTCTTATTAACATATTTCAGCAAATGTATTTGAACTACATATTTTACTTAAAAGTTCTCGGATGTACAGTTGCAAATAGATATCTTGCAAATTTTGTACCAGTTCCCTTCTCTTCTCGAAGACCCGCTTTTTAGAGATTTAGTTTTAAAGTTACAACATTTATGTCTGTGCTACAAAACAACGACTTTTGTAACACCAGTGCTACAAGCTAAAATAAAAAGTACTCGAGAAGACTGCTAAACTAAAGGCCTGGAACTGCAAGAGGTAAGCAAAAACCTAGATAAAGGAGGGCTTTCCTGTTTAAAAGCCACAGTGAAAGGTCAACATTTAGCAGATGAAGCAGACTAAAGATTCTGGTTTTATACGGGGGGAGAAAATGTGAGCAGAAAACACAGAAAATGTCTCCTTTCCTTCACCATCTGCTCTTCTTGCATTACTCCTGTCTTTCCATTAAACAAAGACCAACAATTACTTCTTTCTCCCAGCCTTCTGACTCAGTCCAAGGCAATTACACTGATTGTTCGCTCAAACACGACATCCACGCATGGACACACAGACACACACACACAGTGGGTCAGAGGCAATTCAGTTTAAACAGTTTGATCATAATTCAATGGAAATCCTGCAACAATCACAAGCCTGCCCGGTCGTTTTTAACCAGAGGATGGTCCACTGCTTGTGGTGTTGATATGGTTCCAACTATTACACAGTTATTATACCAGTGACACTCTGCAGTGACCTGCTTGACCGATGGTAGCTTTCTGCAAGTGAAAACAACTCCTTCTGTCCTTGAGAGTACATGCCCCAAGCAGGGATAAGTCATCATCGCTGATGTCACTTCCTGGCATTGTGACAGCCTTCAGTTCATACTGCTAAGCAAACCGCATTGCACATTCATTTATCAAAGTGCACACACACTCAACTGAAACAACTCTGTTTTAGCTGCATCAGGCTGCTGAAAATCCAATCACACAGCTACACGGACCTGCAATTACCGTACCTCATCGATAAACTTGTGCAATAAACTTAAGTCTCTACGGCTAAAAGCATTTCCAATGACCATCACCCTACAGCTCGATCGGTTTGCTAGACAAAGTTTAAATGAATGCTAAACACCCTGCAAGAACATCAACATCAAGTTAAGCCTGCTGCTCTTTGCTTGAATTTTTCTTTTGCATTACATTTAACCGCATGGGTGGAATTTTACCTGAATTTAATAATAGGAAGAAGAAAAAAATCAGTATTTAAGTTGCTAATCACCAACCAGGGCAGACTGAGGGAAACTGGCCAACTGATTGGTTAATCACTAGCACTGAAGGATTTAGATTTTGATTTCTGTAGTCCAACTTTAAAAAAGACAAGGCAATGTGGAAAAAAAACAACAACAAAAAAATGTGTAATCAGACAATTAGAGTCAAAAACAATACAGTAACTTAGAGAACATGCCTTGGAGTAGATTCACAAATAATAAAGCTTTTTCTTTTCCAGATGCATTATCTTGTTGCATAACTTAACTCAACAGTAACAGACAAAAGCCAAATGCGTTTAAAGTGACAGCGCTAATCCAACCCTTCAGAAGCAAAAGGCAGACTGACAAGACGAAGATGATGTTCGTCCAAGCTATCGTTGGTAAACAACATCCTGATTGCCGTACAAGAACGGCAAATAAGCAATCATGCAGACAGACATGTAACTCACCCATAAACACTAGCAAAAGTATGAGCAGTGGAGCTGCTTTTGAGAGGAAGAAGGCGTTTTCCTTTTAGGATCCTGAGGGACACGGCATGTTTTAGGATGCACAATAAGTGCTCCAAAAATGTGTGCGCGCCGAGGGGTGTGGGGGTCTACTTCCTGAATGCATCCCAAAAGCAAACGGGAATGGACATACAATTTCCTTCTTATCTCTAAAGACCCAAACACACATTAACTCTGCGTCCCCTTCAGAGCTAAAACCACCTCCTGGACTGCGAGATGCAGGGAGAGTTTATGAGTTTATGACAGACAGGTACTGAATGTTCAGCTTCGATGCATATGCACGTTTTTGTGTACCGTGACAACACTAACCACAACTGCTCAGTCATTTCTAAGTGATGCAAATATTAAAACCTATAGCTCCATGTACTCTTATATTCCTCTCTGGACAAACTGTGTGTTGGAGGTCCTTGTATTATAAGCTGCAAATTAAAATGAACCTTCCAGAGATTAGACTTGTTCCCAACGCTGGCTAGGCCTGGGCGGTATAACGGTTCATACCGAAAACCGGTGTTTAATTTTGTTACGATCTGAATTTTTAACATACCCCTATACCAGTGAATAGCTCGGACAACTTCCGGAACTTTTAATCTGGGGAAGTGTTTTAGCGTGGCCCGGTTTCACGGCTACATGCTTAACTGACCTGAGTTTTGGGCTGGGCAATATGGCCAGGTTTGTTTGTTTTTTCGATTACCCCCGCCCTACTTATTAAGAAAAGTAATAAGTAAAAATGGCAGACAACTTGTGCAAAGGATTCGGCTACAGTTAGCTGTTTTTAGCAAAGGTTTGTTAAGTCACTGCAATTTTGTTTGTCTCGGCGAGAGTGGAATTTTTTCATATTTTTCTAGATTCCTCTGTTTCAGGTGTTGCGATAGGTTTGTGGTGCTGCAGCCTTTGACTGTGATGGGCTGAAGGCAAATGTAACAGCATGGGGTCTCTTGCTCCACGTCTGTCGCAGCCATAGACTGTAAAAAAGAATAGACAGCGCCACCTCACTCCTCCCCGTTTACCAGAACGACACACTTTCATGGGGGAATTCATGGCGGATTCACAGACTCCTCCTCCCCAGCTCTGACGAAGCATGTTCCTAAAACGGCATAGCGGCGGGATCTTCACTGTAGACTCTGCCCTCGTGGGGCGTGTATGGGCGTGTAGTTCGGTCGTAATCACGCCCATTCTGCTCCCGCGTCTTTAGCTCTGATGCTAAACTTGGCTCGGCCCCCTCATTAATTATGCAAGATTTCAAAAAATTATCCTACGAAAACAAGCCTGGTGCCCAGGTTTTTTATGAGCCCAGCGTTATCTCAGGAAGAATATGTAGCCATAGAAAGATTAAAACAATGGAGCACCAGGCATTCAAGTTGTTTTTAACCTGTCTAAAGTCCAATGCTTTTCAATGGGGACCTAGCGGCCAAATGGAGGTACTACAGCAGTGGAGGAGCAATGGCGGCCTCCATAGTATGTGGTCACAAAGCAGAGCAGCCAGCGGCGATTGGTCGCAGCAAACCCATACCAATTCTGCAACGGAAGCTCCGGGGAGCCAAACTTCTTTGTTTTTGTTTAAATCCCCTACGTACTCCTGTGTCATACAAGGTCTGGCTTTAAAATGTTCCGAGTAACAAACATTTTTGCATTGTTTAAGGTAAAGTGCCCCCAAACTTTTGACATTTTTATTGACTCAGGTCTACCTGCTCCGGCAATGCTCCGCTGCAGCGTACAGCCCATTTGACGAGTTAGTCGTGCTGATCGTTAAATAAAGGTTACGCAGAGAAAAAAAATAAAAGAAAGAAAGTTGCGCAACGGGCAACCAAATAAGACGTTATAATCAAGCTAAACAACAAATGAATTACGAAATTCGTTGCCAAGGTTTTTTATCATGGAATTTTATGGATATGATCGTTTTATGGTTGCAGAAAATCATTTTTTGGTATATTGCTGTCAGATTTGAAGGTAATAATTCTGGCTTTAGACCCACAGTATGTTTTAAGTCCCCAACTTAATATAAAACCAAATTTAAAGCATGCATTCTTAAAAAACAAATAGGCGGCCATAAATGTTGTCTTTTGTATTAAATATTCCAATTGCTGGTAACAATAGCACACAGACATATTGGTTTTCTTTCCAAAGCAATCTAAGCCATGTTTCTACTCAAAATAGTTCAAGAATAGCTTTCATTTTAATCTGGGTATGTGTTTTGAAAAATGCACCAATACGAGTAGACTAGAACGGTATTGTCCCAATACCAAGATCGGTATCGACACTTTTCTTGTCTTTCTATGCCCTTTGGAACCTGTTCGTGCACTCCAGGCACAAGTCATCCCTGAACAGAAATATATTTACAGAGAGGAAAGGTGTTCAATGCTTATTTTTCCTGTGGCAGTTTCAGTCAGAAACGTTGAATATTTGGAAACTAAGTGCTGAGATTTTCAATCTGGTACTGTACATGAATATATATAAACAAACACACTTCATCGGTCAAACTTCCAAAACAAATAACACCACATCCTGATTTCAACTGTTCATTCATGCTTTTACTTTTTTTTCTTTCCCCACCTTCGTAATCTTACATTTGGCTAGGACTGGAATAACAGCTGAGGTACGTTCGAGGCTGCCAACCGCTTGGAAAAAGAAATAAAATAAAAAAAATAAAAATATTAAAAACAGCCACCCTGTTTGCCTGCCTGGAAAACACTCCAAGTGCAGAGAAACAAGCGCAGAGTTGTGCGTCTCTGCAAAGTCAAATTACTTCGTGAAATCCTCATGACACACACATACTGCCTCCGCAGATAGTATGCGACTGCAGTGAGTGCTATCACTTGTAAGACTCATTATGAGTCACTGTGTACTGCAATCCAGCCACACAAGACCGTCGGCTCTGTTACACTCTTGTCTTTTTCTAGAACGTTTTTTTTTTTTCATATTTCATTTGCTCCCTGTAGACAAAACTCGGCTGGAAACTGCGTACAGAACACCTTTGAAGCACATAAAGAGCCGGGACGGATAAAAACACAGTATCTCTGCGGGGGGTGTAGTGAACCCCCCCCCCCCCCCCTCACAGAATCTGAGTGCAGTCAAGTGTTTCTATAAATACAGGCCTCCTGCACTGCTCTGCACTTTATACACACATATGCAGAGAGATATAAGCATTGCACACAAACCAGCCACGCCTGTGTCGGCCCGCTGTGGACCTGCCCCAGGAAGGGTTGAATTAGAAAGGTGGAAGCTCTGTCCACAACTGCATTCTAAGCGATTTCTAAGGCGCTTGCAGTATGAAAAGCCTTTTTACAGTTGCAGCGATATGATAATGGGAAATACATCTAATTAATACACATTACTGCACTTCACTGCAGTGGCTAAATGTGTTGACTAGAATATTTTTTTTCAGCCAACTTCTTCTGTAAACCGACAACCATTAAACACTATCTTGAAACTGCAGGAAACTACATTTTATTAATAGCTAAAATGGATTTCCTTTTGAACCTGACAGGACTCGAGAGAAAGAGTGAGACATGTGTTTTCAACTAACACACACATGACAGAGAGCATAACACCTCTGGCTTTTAGTGAAGGAAATGACACCTACAGGACACCTTCCTGAGAAAAAACAGCTACTCTTCAGATGACAGGAGTTAGTCATTTATCATCACATAATGATTTGGTTTAAATAGCGCTAAAAAGCTACTGTAGAACAAGTAATTACTATTAAAAAAACAATTAAAATGGAGCAGATATTCATTATATTCAGGATCCTGTATCAGGCCAGTATACAAAACAGCACTTAAGATATGGAAATTTACGCATCTAATTTGTAAACTGTTAAATCAGAAGCCCCAGTGGCCTCAGGTTACAGCAATTCATTTGCATTTTCTTGCATGTAGAACATGAAACGGAGGCAAACAGAGAACCTCTTTCACACCTGAGAATATGCGGAGCGGAACACGCCGCTTCTGAAATTCCTGTGTAAGTGATCATTGCACTGATTGCTTTATAGCGTCTAGAATCCAAAATACAAGATCCTAAGATGCTCAGTGCTCAATATTTAATGAAGTGTGAATAACTTTCAAGGCTGTCGTTTTCATCAAGGGGATTATAATGTTTCCTTTTAAATTTCATTCACTGTTTTTTCAATAAAATCAAGCCAGAGAGTCCTAGAACAAGATTTCTAATTTCAATTTCCAATTTGATTTGCCTGGGATTGCGTTTTAAAGAGGAAGAAAATGTTAATGGTGTGACCTGAAACAAGCTCCATGCAGCATAAATCAATGTAGAATGAAAGTCTTGGTCAACATCTGTGGTTACGGCAAGCGTTTCAATACCTTCTGACCAAAATAACCCAATAGCGACTTTGAAACTGCTGGGACAAACCAAGCCCCCATAACTGGAATTTTTTTGAATGAATTTCTATCTGTTTATCTATACGACAATGGACTAATTTGATTATTCATATTCGGATAGATTTTAAATGCATTTCTCTTGAAGTTTGACATGTTTTTCTTGTTAGGTTCCTACATTGTAGGGATGTGTTTTATGTCCCAATATTGCATCAATATTCAAAACAAATGCGTCGATTTTTAGTTTTATTTTATTTTTGTAGAATTTGAACGGAACCATTAACGATAATAGTAATTTTTGCAGTAAAATTAAAGGTATGGCCGCTAGTTGGTGGCGGCTTTCACCTTCCTCATTCCAAAGCATCAACTAGATTCTAGTAATAAAACCGGATGTGTTACGAATTAAATAGGTTGGAGTGTTTAGAATGCTGTGAGTTTTTCTAGTTAACCTGAGTTTTAAAAATCACAATACATAGTTTTACTTATAGTATCACAATATGTTTTACAGTCCCCCCCCACCCCTGTATAACGATACATGTCGTCTCACCAGATTCTTGCCCTACTACAATGAGTTAACATGTAGTGAAGAAGCGGTTCTACGGGGAACACCAGACAACGTGCTTCAAAAACGATCGCTGGACATCTTTGATAATGAGTTGTGTCCAATCCAGTCATCTTAAGAAGCAGCTTCCATTCGTTTTACCGAAGCCAGATTGTCTTGACATCCATGCACTACTCGGCTCTCGACTACTGTAGGAAACTATATTTTCGACTACTGCAGAAACTGTCCTCCAGCTATGCATGGGCCAGCTTTAAACACACACAAAAAATGTTTACATCACACCCTTCTTACTATCAAGTCAGTTTCTTTTATCTTCCCAGAGAACGTGTTGGAGTAATTTCAGTTTTTCAATCTGTACACAGAGCAACTGACAGTGCACACCTGCTGCTGTGCACTGTCAGCTAGCTGGCTGAAAGATGGCTGCTACACTTTTTCCTCTCTTTCCAAAAATAACTAATGCAGCAGTAACAAAACGTCATTATTATCAAACGGTTATTCACTCCTCACTCTCATTGTTGTAACAACATGTCTGTAAAACAACTTACTACAGACTAGCAATCAGCTCAAATAATTAACCAACCGTTGTTTATATATAAGAAGAAGAAGAAGAAGAAGAGCAAAATTGCAACAAAACTTTGTAGGTAAATATCACATATTTCTCCTTCGGCATAAAACTCAAAACCCCAATGAACAATTTATATTGGTAACATTATTACAACTGTAATAATGCATGTTTTGGTTGATATTTTTAAGGTTTGGTCAAAGATTATGGCTCCTTTTAAAGGTTTTTTGTTTAAATACCAGGATATGGTAAAACTGTGTTCTTTTTGCCCACTATTATGGTACGGCAAGCAGCTCATACCAGTTAATGTCTAATTTAAGACTACAGAATACAAGTAAACGCCCTTGTAGGGGGAATTTATTACAAATTGGAATAAAGGGGGTTAACTCAACAAAGCATTGAAACACATCTATGCAAAATTACTCTGATCAGTTCCTTAATGTGGTGTTATCATAGGTATGTGCCACACAGAGGATGATCATGGCATGTTCTACGGGATAAAACTTAATAAAAATGTTAGACACAAAAAAAGGTATATTAAGTAACTTGAACATCTGGCTTTAACGGGGAGAAAAAAAAGGAAACTCAAGAATACAAACTGGAGAGAAGTGGAGTGATAACTTATCAATGTATCTCTACTTATATCAACTCCCAAAACGCTGATAAAATACCTCCCAAAAAATACAAAAAGTGTGCAATGGCAATACCACAGATAATTATTCCAGTGTTGTTGTTTTATTTAATGAAATAACGAGAAATAAATAAAAAATCAAACTGAAAAAAAATCCTTTATGTGAGAAAGTTCAC